>JARGXX010000028.1:600000-1081091 GCA_030374765.1 Agarophyton chilense
TAAAAACTTCAGCTGAAGCGAATCAGACAACGCTCGTTGCTTCGCGCTGGGGCTTTCTCTAATGGAATCTTCAACTTTTTTAATTGCTCTTGACGTCTGCAGAATGTAGTGCTCCCTCTCCCCCAATTTCTTTTCATTCCAATACTCTCAAAATGCGCATGAGCTGGATTTTCCATTGAAATATTTGCCTCAACACCATCGGCAGATATGCAGTTAGCACACCTAATGTTGAATTTTGTACTTTCTTCCATCGATGGAGACACTGCTCTCATATGCGACTGCGAATGCCATTGTAGGAATTCTACCGAGAGCATTTGATAATTTTGGTTGTGTACAGAGAAGCGACACGGTTGACGAATATGTCTCTGGAGCAGCCAACTTCTCATCATCATCCTGTGTCGTAGCATATTTATCTCCATAAAAGATCATTTTGTTTACTTTTTTGTTTTCTGTACTTGCAACAATATACACTTTAACGTTTAGTAAAGAAAGTTCATTAGTTTAACATAGAACGTTCATTAGTTTACTTTGTCGTTATAGTAGTTTAAGCTACACTACGATCACGCGACACTACTATAGACGCTGGCTATTTAGGACTTAAACGTTTAGGCTCTAGTACGATTCGTTAGGTTGAAACAACTTTACAACCCACATAACGAACATACCTACGTACTACTCGAAGGACTCCAAGTAAAGCTCCTGCCTCCACTTGCTCTATCGACCTCGGGGCAAGCGGAACGCGCAGACAGTAGTCTCTTTTCTTATTTTTTCAGTGCATTTGCGCGCATATGGGCGCATCCTCGCAGTATACTTCTCACACGGTAGATATGCGCAATAAAGTTTCTTCGTCGCAAGGTACTTTTGAGCCACACGCTGTACAGTCGTCAATCGGCATTTCAGAATGGCGGCAGTCCTCGGGATTCGCGACATCAGGTTCAGTTATGTGTGCAGCCGCGACATGAGTCCAAGATGTATCGGTATTATGCTCATTCGTTCTGGACGAAGTAGCTAGTAAATAGACGGGAAGGGCGTGATCTTCATCCCCGCCAGAATTTGAGGCTTTTGCCTTGCCGTTCGTGTCTGCAAGGGACATGTTTCTGTTGTCGGTTTCAATGAGGGGGATGGAACTAGCTGTGAGATGATCTTGGGGCCAGTGACGAAGGTGAGTCGAGTTGGGAAGCGTTGTCATGGATAGATGGACAATGGGTGAAACGGGCGGGAATGTGGCAAGGGAAGGACAGATGGCTCTGTTTGGTTGGGGGATGCATATCTGTGGATGAGCAAAGATATCGGTATATCCGCCGAGATTAACACCTGGATTTACTCAAAACAGGTAAATATTTCTATGTAAGGCATACAGTAAGCTTGCCATTATGATGGGTAGATGTGTCTATTTGGATATTTTGCAGTTTTGCTCCCACAATGGGGGTGCTCTAAGTAAACTAATGAATTTCTAAGTCTAGTGTTGAACGTCTGTAGTCTTACACTTTGGCCTTGGACATACGCTTCAAGAATTATCCCAGTCTGAGAGCTGGGTGGAACAGTGCAGCTGACAGAGGCATTGTAAGACGCTGCATCGATAAAATTGCCCTAAGGCTGGTAGGCTAGAGGTTTTTTTTATCTTGAATTATTTCGAGTAGAGCAAGAGTGAATTCATCCAAGCAGAGTAGAACCTATTGAGGTGTTCTTCGATTGAGTATGCTTCATTGCTTTTGTCCTTCGTCCCGTCCACCCCCTTTTTTTGAGGAGGCATCAATGTCATACCTTTGTTTTGCTTTGACAATCCCAAATATAGACTGTTCGAAGAAGTCTTTCTCTACTATTGGCTGTAGATTTAATAGGCTTTTGCATATCCACCGTTACCTCCATCCCCACCGTCAGCATCATTGTCGAAATCGCCATCAATTTTACCATCTCCTTTCACAATCCCAGCTGCACCGTTTGCAGCAGTGACGATAGCAGCGCCTGAACCACCGGTCTGCTTCCCAAATATGTTGACATTCTTATCGGTGTCCGCCACGGCTGGTGCACCCACGCCTGCCAGTACGTTAGCACCCTGAGCGTAGGCCTCTCCGCCATCACCGCCATCACCTCCGAAGGCCAAAGAACTGTGATAAGGTGGATAGTATGGATAATAAGAACTGCGAGAAACGGGGCTCGCAAGGGCCACCACCATCAGAAGTGCAACAATAGAAATAGCCGTAAAAGACCTCATAGCAGTTCCAAAGAAGATGTGACTGTGAATGTTGTTCGAAGAAAACAGTGAATGTGATGGGAGACTGATGAAGCACAGACTTCTTGATCCTCATGGAAGAGATGTTTTCATTTATACAACTCCTGGCTGCCGTACGTGAAGCACCCAAACAGTACGGCCATCAACGGATCTACACTTCTCAAAGAATAGATCTGTGTTCATGGCCGCTATCCCTAAAAAGATAAAGACTTGAATTTGGGTTGGCATCAACCTCAGAGTTGTCTTTGGAGAGGAAAAAAAAGGCGTTTCTCTAAAACACCGACCAGTGGTGACTTGGCGCAACCCAGATCTTGGTCAATCTTGCGGTATTTCCTTACATTGGAATAAGATTTGGAAGGAGAATACACCCCGAAAAGAGAGAAGCCATGGACTTCCTATGTGGGTCATTCTTATCTCAGCAATGGATAGCACCTTTGATATATAGAATTCCAACCCAATATGGAGTACATCGAGTGGAAAGAAAACTTCCCGTGTGAACGTGATTCTCGGTCTACAGTTCAAGGCTTAAATGTTTTCGAATCAGATCGAGTCAATGGCAACTGTTCAGTTGATGGAACTGTTATGTTTGTGGTACTGAAAGGTTTTGTACGTACTTGCTTTTGTCACGGGCTGGAAATAAAGGTTCGAGTCACATTGCTTCAAAAAAAAAGGGAGCCAAGATTATTCTTGCAAGACTTACTACGGCATACAGAGGACGCAAAAGGACAACTCCAATACTTGATGCGATATTGAATAGGTGTATGAAATAAAATTTCGACTAGTTTCTGAACAAGATCACCTTTTAGCGTTAGTCAAACACAAAACTTGAAGTGGTTTGGTGCAAAACCCAACTCAAGAATAGACAATGAGATTTGAGGGGTGCTTCGGTGGCATTTCGTTGAGGGCAAGGGTTAGTGACAAGCCGGATAGTCTAGAAGAGATAGTGATTTTTGGAGGATCAGGTTTTTATCCTTGACAAATTGTCACATTGATAGTGATCGTGTCTGCTTCTCATGCGTCAGGACTGTCGGGCTTCACCTACATTTGGTCCAGTGCCTTGGGGGGCCTGATGTCTGATTGGTAAGTTGCTTTAACCCATGATGCGGTGATATCTTGAAGATGATTTGTCAGTCGAGACCCACAGCTATAGAGTTCTTTTTGTCGAAGCTACGCACTTAGCATGGTGACAAGGGATAGGTCTTGTCATCCCACATATGTAGTGCATCACATGGAATATCACAAAAGGAATACCCGTTTTCTTTGAAAAGCAGTGCAGATTTATTTCCAACCCTGGACTACTGAACCATTTATTTTGACACCTTACAGAGTACATACAAATATTTAATTGATGGCAAGACACAACGACCCATCTGTGCCAAATGAGTATGATTCCTGTTTGTCTGGGTTCAAGTGTTCGAGCTTCAGCTTTTCGGTGTGCCGAATTTGGGATCCAGAATTACTTTACGTGAATTCAGATATCTTTGCATACAAAGACATACAGATCAACCTGATTGTTTAGCTCACTGGTTCTTCAATTTCTTACTGGATCTACTGGAAAGAGATATCTCAAATTTTCTTTTTGGGGACCTCTTCCTCGTATCATCTAATAAAGCAGTTGACAAAACAAGAAATCATCCGAATTCAGAAGCATCAGAAGGAATGGAAACCAGCTCTGCAATTTATTGAAGCTTATGGCTGAGATTTTAATCTGCTTATATATTCGGAACAGCATAAAAGAGGGCAGGAGATTGTTTCCAAGCGGACTTGCAGAAGGGACTTTCGCCACTACATCAACGCTGCTTGGTGCTTTGAACTCTACTAGATCACCCCTCTTTCATCCAAAAAATGAAGTCGTTTTCTTTCCTAGCAGTCTTGTCTATTGTTCTCGTATTAACATCAGCCGCTCCGGTTCGTTCGTATTACTATCCGAAGTACAAGTCATCCACTGCCATCGGAGGATCAGGAGGTGATGGAGGTGATGCAACTGCGGTGGGTGCTAACGTAGTGGCTGGAGTAGGTGGACCTGCTGTATCAGGCACGGGAAAGAATGTTAATTTCGGCTATCAGGCTGGTGGAGATGGTTTCGCCATTGCAAATGTTGCCAATGGTGCCTCTGGTACTGTGGTCGGCAGTGGCTCGATTTCTGGCTCGTTTTCCAATTCTGCAACAGGTGGTGCTGGCGGTCCGGGAGGCGACGCGTATGCTCACTAGAATGATGCCTTCCATGTGGTTGGGTTGACTTGCATCGGATGAACAAAGCATGAATGCGAAATGGGCACCGGCCGAAGTTAAATACTATCCTCTTCGTGACCTCTCATAAACATGTAGTTTCTGAACACGTCTATTACTAGTTTCCATTGAGCATGTAGATCCGTCATCATGATAAAGTGGGGTTCCTTCTCAAAGTGACTGCCTGCAACTTTGCTTATTATCTGCAATCATCTCCAAGACTTTTCCGGTTTCAGCTTCTTTTCAACTTCTCATAAACGCACGGAGTGCTGAAAAAGAAATGCGAATCAGGCTTCACACCATATGCAGTAAAGAAACGGCATTCAACATGAATGGACAGTTTGGAAATGTTTGCACCACATGATTGACCATCTTACGTGTTATGACTGGTATTTAATCCACTTTTAACCAATAGTGTTTATGCGCTTTTGTCTATCTCTGTAAAGACAAGGAAATTGCCCGTATGGCCAACTGAGCGCCATCGTTTTTACCGTTCTAGAGGGTCGATGTCCGAGGAGATTTCGAGCAAATGTCCATTGAGATAGGTGTAAGCGTTCTAACCCAAAACGGATGAGCCCCGAATATGACATTTCGTTTCGAGGTAATACGAACTCAAACATGGCTTCGTGTAAGAAGAACAATTGCTTCGAAGCACGGCCAATCATAGAATGTCAGCAAAGCAAATCGGAGCAAGGGTGTGGGGTCCTGAAAAAAAAAGGAGATATCCTTGCTGGATAGTTAGCCCGCATTGTCGTGGGGTATCACCCTCTTCAAGCTCATCGTGCAAATATCATTTTATGATTCACTTACCTTTCTGGAATTTGAAGCAAACCCTTTCGAAGCGTATGACCTAAAATAAGAGCATTTGCCCTGACACTGACCCTTCTATCCCAAACGAATGTAGCTTTTACAAATCCAGCGTGTCAGCTAAGCCTTTGTTTTGCAGAAAAAGCCACCGTTCGAGAAAACGTCAGCCCTTCCTGGTATGCCTGGAACACATTATCTAGTTGCTTTCCTTCCTCCTCGACCCTCCTAGCATCGTACTGGTACCCACAAGTACAAGTCAGGTGGCATTCGCCGCTTTAACTTTAGATTCGAGTTCACTAGATAATAATATGCTGTTTCTTTGCAGCTGAGGCAGACAGTGTTTCAAATTTGCATAAATTGGTTTCGAACAACGAGGGCACGCCGTATGAACAGGGTGACTGATGTAAGTGGGGAAACTGTTCGAGTGATAGGGGAAAGGCTTTCAGAGAATATGCGTTTACCACTTAGAAGCACGTGGAGACTCAAAGACTAAATCCAAGTCGACACTTTGTGAGGGTCAGCATCCTCCCGACATTTTCAGCACAGCGGGTCTGGCGTTTTTGCAGTTGCATTTTTGTTTTTCTGGGGAGCTGGCAGTTTTAACGTATCCCCACAATCGAGTTTGCTTCCAAAATTCCGAATATCTCGGATAAAACCTTTTCAGATTAAAACACAAGCCATCTTCTTGGCAGTGAGACGGGTACAGTCACCATGAGTGTTGCATCAGTATACGTCACCATGAGTATTTCATCAGCATACGTCACCGTTTGTCTGGATCGCCGTGTGATGTCGCACAAGATTTTCGGGAAAGACTAACCTTATGGTGCTGCGTTCTTAGATCGAGACCAATGGGTCGTAGTGTAAGGTAAGATATCTTTCACGCAGAATATGCAAACTGTGAGCGTCGAAGCTGACTTCTGAGTCGATGATCAGAGTCTGCTTTGTGCCTGTCTTTATATGGTTCTGAAATGCAGTGTAATAATTTCCTAGTCATCATCAAGTTCTACGTCCTAAGCGTCCAATACACATAGACTGTCATAGGGGAAAGACACCCAAGACCTTTCAGAACATCCTCAAGAATCCTTGAGAATGTAGTGACTTGATCATACAGTAGATGTCGCCTGAATGTGGAATCATCCTTGCTGTACTTAAACGTTTCCGGTTCTGCACAAGCAGATGCACAGATTATCAAATAAAATATTCCACCATTCCACTTGTTTCTCTCTATTTTTCCACATTCCTCAACAATATCTCAATCAGATACACCGTTTTGATATGGACAGAGAAGGATAAAATTCTAGCCATTATTCTGAAGAGGGAAAAATGATTTGGTTGTGTAGAGCTGTGAAGATGAAACCAGATTAACTGCGGTCTTGGAAGAGCCAGTTGTAAGACACTCTCTGGAATAGCTGCAAAATCCCTAGACAAGCATTTCATGTAAGAGCCAAAAGTCAGATATATATGGGTGTATGCAGGGAGAGAGTGGGCAGATGTACCAACACTTTTCTCCACGATCTATGAAGATGTCACTGTTGGCACGTCTTAGTCAGTAGTTGGTAAGGAATGTACCGGAAGTTCGGCGTTTGCCCTCAAAAGCCTTTGATATTCGATGGAACTCAATGCCTCTGAAAGCGGTCGTGACACAACCCTACTGTTGTATCTCTGATTCCACAAGCTACATCCGTCGTTGGAAGTAGCTCCACGTAGATATAGTTTGTGCAGCGCTTTTCGGGCGCAGTCTGATAAAAGAGGGGTACGCAGATGTTTTGCTCGCCACCGTTCCTCGAGTCCGTCACCAAAGCACATCATGAAAGTTACACAATGAAAAGGACAGGTGCCATCCCCCGTCTCTCCCTCGTTGGAAGGAAGACCTTGGGCGAGACACGTGCTAACAAACATTATTAATCCCGGAATTTGACAACATGTACAAAAAACTTAATTGCATCTGACAAACGATCAAAACCATACGACAAAACACAAAGGCGTTATGGCCGGCTGAGAAAAGGGTTGCCTCTGAAAAATTGGGTTATTTTGTAAGAGATCCGGAAAAGGAGGGCGTTCTGTAGCAAACGACATGGGATATCTGGTTCATTTATCCAGCTCACCTCTGCAACAAGAAAAAAAAGCATGAAACTATGAGTATGACAGAGTTCCCCATCCAAATTCACGCATATTTCTGCAAGGGACCATGTTGTGTAGGACAGACATGGTAAGAACCTTGGAATGGGACTCCTTTTTGTTCGAGGGGTGCAATAGTTCTCGAGTATAAATGGAGGAATTGCAGGAGAAGATTCACTCTCAACCTCGAGCATAGAATCTTCAAAAGTTGACATCATTGAGCAAGACAGTCTGGTGCTTCAGCATTTTCATAATCTAGAAGAATGAAGTCGTTGACGTTTATCTTTGTTGCTTGCGCTATGCTGATGGTATCATTTGGACTGCCAATTGGCCGCTTCTACCATCCATACTATCCCCCGTACCATCACTCGAGTAGTGTTGCGGTTGGTGGTTCTGGAGGTGACGGAGGCGATGCTGCTGCGCAAGGTGCTAATGTGGTTGCCGGGGTTGGTGCACCTGCGGTTGCTGACAGTGGATTTAATTTGAACGCGGGCTACCAGACGGGTGGCAGTGGATTTGCTGATGCAACGGTTGCAAATGGAGCTGCTGGTGTTGTATATGGAGGTGGAGAAATTCATGGGGACTTTGATAACAGTGCAGACGGTGGTGATGGCGGCCATGGTGGTGGTGCATACGCTCACTGATCAGTGTGGTGACATTGAGAAGAGATCAATTGTCTGCTAACTCTTCCAGTCGCTTGTGCTGCGAAATTTGTTGGCAAACGAATAATGTAAAGATATGAGTTAGTGAAAGGCAAAGGTTTCTTTAAACTTGTGCTGTTTCTGAGTAAAAAATGACGTTCTTGATTGTTTTTTTACAAATGGGCGATCGAGAAACATTTTGTTCTGGAAAGTCTACGTGATTTTTCGTCAAAGTTATCTTCCTGTACAATCTTCATTTTGGAAGCCCCTATTTGGATCAGAATGGAACAGCGATGCGTGCACTGTCGCCATATTCTCAAAGATGTTGATCTAGATACAGTCATGTTTCAAAAAGAAACCTTTGGCTCTGGAAGCAAAATGTATAGATGGCTTAAAGCTTCGAGCGAAAGACTAGTTTGCCGATACTCCACTGTCAAGTACGATACCAGGTTGAGAATCTGACGGGCGGCAGGAGGCAGTCCAGGCAAGGAGACTGTAGAGCAGGCACAAAATTTTCAATGATGTTTCTCTCTGGCTTGTCCCTTTCCTCCAGATAGCTTTGTCTGTAGGTCGGTTTTATTTATTGTGTTTCTGGGTTGCTGCGGTATCACTCCATTGTGAGCTAACCACGACTGCGTTTGTGCACAGTGCAAGAGGTTGAAATGTGAGCTTGTAGTATCGCAGAAAGCAGCGCTTGCAGAGCTTGAATAGATTGGATATCGATGGTGGCATAACAATGAGTTGGACAGTTTTTGTTGAAGTGTATAGAAACATTCGCCAAGGTACTTTGGGATTTAAATGCCAGCTATACTAGGCGAACCCGGGGCGCCACGAGAGGCTCGACCTTGAGGCGCGCGTACAATAGTTGTTCCCGGGGGGCGTGTGAGCTGACCAGTGAACGGTTTTGTTATACAGAAATGTGGTACGTAGCGGACAGCTGTCATTAGGACAGCGTCCAATCGCACGTTTCTCCTTTTTCAAATATTTTCGCTTTTTATTGTTTAGCGTTTCTTTTCACCAAAATATCTACCCTACACAAATTCGCTGTCTAGAACTTCTCACGATCCTAACAGAGACAACAGATATTGCGGCCTCCTTCAGGTCTCGGGATATCGACCGTCAAATCTATTTCACTCATGTACGATGATGACGAGCTAATATCCTCCATCTGTGCGATCTTTACATATCTTTTCTCGTAAAACAGTATCAACGCCTGTCGCTTCAATGCTTCTTCGCTTCGTATCCGCTCGCGAATGAAACCGTCAACTCGGCTCCAATCATCGTGCCCAATACGAACGTCGGCCACGTAGTGATTCTGAGTACTGCTTTCATCCTTGTAAACAACTGCTTTTAGATCGTAAATTGAATCCGTTTCCTCGCCCTTCACATATGTGCTTATGTCGAGTGTGTCACTGTACTTCACAAGCCGATTTTCACCTTCCTGTGTTTCACGATTCACACGAAGCATCAGAAGATTCGGACTCTTTTCTAATCTTACCTTGATATCTCCAGAAATCCCCACTCTGCAATACGAGCAAAAACTCGGAACTGTGCCAGTATTCGCGATCATTCTTTCTAGGAAATTTTCATTATACTCTACTACATTCGAATCGTCCCTGTTTAAAAGAACAAACGTAGAATACTGTTTGTACTCAAACTCGCAACTTGAACAAGTGGCTGCAATCGAAAGAATTCCACTTGCAGTGTGTTGGAGAACTCCTAAAAATTCCTTGTCTGGCTTTCCATGGGTGTGGCATCCTTTCCACTCTACTAGTTCCATCTCTTCGACTAACCACTTAATAAAGGCAGCGGGATCTTCTTCAGAATTAGTGTGCAAGTTTTTTCCACAAAGCTTGCTCGCTTTTTGAAGCAGGGCTTCCTGTAGTTTCTCTGGCGGGGAACAGTTGTATTTATCTTCTTTGTAAAGACTCACAATATCATTCAATTTGTGTAACAAACAGAAGTGTTTCTGTCGTTTGTGAGATTCTAGGCTTTCGATACCAAGTACAAACGTGTCCACGTGAAGTAGACATTGGAGCGAGGCGGATAGGTAACTAAGATTCTCCATATTCATCACACCACGCTTGCAAAGACCCAGGGTGCTTCAATTGCTAAGTAGCCTGGGAAATTCTTACTTTTCTTGGTGAAGAGCTCGCGCATTTCAAAACTGTTTTATAAATAGTGAAAGAGAAAGAGCATTGACGTTTATTCACATATAGTCCAATTTTAATGAAAGCATGAAAAGTGCCGACCACTCAAATGTTCCACAAGTATTCTTTTTCCAAAACCCGAACGAGATGAGAGAAAATTATGATGAAAGAGAAACAAATCGCTCACCCTAAAACTCGGGAATAGAAGGAACATAGCCTTTCAATTAACGCGAAGACCATTGAATAGATCACTTGACAACTGAATGAACAACACTTTTTGAAGAGCCAAAATACCATATGTGACGCTTGATTTAAAAAAGCCTCCCAAAAAGAAACGGAAATATGTGTTTTAAGTATTTCTGGATATTTCTTGTATCATCTCACGAACGTTGTCCATTTCTTTACAAAGTTCATATATTTCACGTGGAATTTGTAATAAGACAGACCCAAATGGGTGCAATTGTCGATATTCTTGGGAAGAAGGTGAAAAAAAGCTTTGAAGTTTGCGCTTGCCGTCCGAGAAAGAGGGAAACTTGTGTCGTTCGCTTCTTTTATAGTGGTCTGTACAGTATTCGTTAGAAGTTTAACTAATAGCTGTTAAACGTTAAACGGAACAGAGTGAAAACTAAAGGCGGTTTTGGGAAACCCGGCTTAAAAAAATGTGACCTTGACATATTTAGATATATTCACTTCCTACTTTAGAGATATTCTTTAACGAGCAGCTAGTTTGCGCACTGCGCTGCACTGTGTCACTTCGCCAAGCCAAGGCGCCATACGGCCTCTGGTCGCTAAGCCACGAACCCGAAGGGAGAATGCTGGGAACCTGGTGCATTTCGAAGCGCGACAGAAAACAACATCTACAGCTCGCAAGACCGCTGTATGAAGTGCAAAGTTGCTCCTTACATTGACCCAAAACGATTGCACCTGGTTCGGAAAACCCGAGTTCGCGAGCAATCAGGTGAAGCTCGACTTGACCGATTGCGGGGTAGAGTACTGCGTCATCCACCAATGAACCTAGACGGCTTTGATGGGGGGTTAGGCCACGTAGTGCCTAGTTCAAGAACAGAATAGAAAACTTTAGGTAGAGATGGTACCGAATCGTAGTCTATGAAGTAAACAGAACAATGCAGAGCACACTTCAGGGAGAGGTTCATTGCGATGATCTTTGACCTTGCTTTCAGTGTAGTTGTTGAAAGCATTTATGAATAGTGCCCGAAGAGATACTAATGATAATGTAGCAATAAAAATGATTAACAAGAGGCATTTGAGAAAAACTCAGATGCGTACGATAGCATTTTGGACAGCAAACCAGAAACAGAACCTGAAAATCAGCATCGAGGACATCGTTCTTTATCATGCATTTGCGTCACATGTGCATGACATAGAAGCCCAAATTCAACCAGCGCTGCAAGAATTACAAAGCATCGAACATGCGCGATAGTCTGAAGTCGGTCGATACAAGACAAACTCAAAATGCAGTATAACATTTTTTTTACGTTCTGTTTTCCTGATCCTACTTTTTATATCTGTATCCACTTCTATCAGGTAGGTTAAAAGCTTTAAAAACCCGAACAGAATGTATAATTCAGCCGAGATTGGCACCTTCGCAGAAAAAATATAAACCTTTTCAACCAGCTCAAAAATGATGCTTTCGATGACAAAAATATTCTAAACATAATGGCTTAACCGGGAAAAGTTGGGCTTAATGATTCTTTTTAAAAATATGCTAGATGCTACTTAACGTTGGATGAAAAAGGTTTAGGACTTTTGGCAGTAGCGCGCAAAATAGCGCAATGTTACAGTTGATAAACCGATCGGAAAAAACGGCTCTGAGGGAGTCTAAAAGCTCCGAGGGAGTCTAAAAAGAAGGTTTTGCTGAAACCATTTTTCGGTCATCGCCGTTCTCGGAGATGAATAATCCGTCTGGGGCTAAATTGTTTCCAAAAATTCAAAAGTAGTTGAAAAGATATCCTGTGCTGTTAAACTGGAATTGAAAAAAGAATTAATCAGAACTGGGGAGATCTTCAGTCTGGAACTGTAGCCGAGAGCCATCTAGCCCCATGAACGGTGAACGTCGGACAACCGTATGTGTTCTGGTTTCGGACAAAGTATCATATATGTGTAATTCTTTTATCGCCAACCTTAATCTTTTATCGCCAACCATCCGGTGTTGAAGAGCCAAGAACGGTGCATATCGCGCAGTAAGGAAATATCGTCTCCGGCTTTTGTCCATTACTGTATTTTGATTCGTACGGTAAAAAAAGACGTCCGTCCAATGCGATCAAAAAATGTTTGGTTGATACCTAAAAAGCTCTAACGATATACTGAGTGGCCGTGTATCCAAGAAAAGCAAAACCGTACTGGGGGGCAAAACAATCTAATTGGCTCATCATTTATTAGTTCGTGAAGGTTCGCGACTGAAATGACGTGATTAAGCGACGCTTTTCTATCTCAAACTTCTCATCGCAGAAAAACACATCCGCTCGGTGTTTCCGCATATACGTGTGGAAAACTCACACTTGACCCGCCCCAGCAGTTCGGAACATATCACTTTTAGGAACTGTCACACAGAGTTTGAAAATTACAAGCCTTCTTGCAGCTGTAGTTCGGCAAGTAGCTCTTCTCTAAAAACATCGGTGAAGTATTTGCCGATTGAAGCCTAATCAGTGCAGCACTACACGCATGATGAAAGCTGTAGATTGAGTTCTCACAGGTCCCATTCGCGCCTTTTGACGAGGCTTTGAATGAACTCAAATGTGACCGAAGGCATCTTGTTGCTACAGAAATAAAAGCGGTGGGACAAACAACACTCGGCGGTGCTACAAACAATACGTTTACTACGCGGCGGTAGTTCTCGGTTGAGGCTCCCTTCTTTTCTCTGCGGTGCTCGCAGACCATACGACTTAAGTAGACTGTAAACCGCAGATAACCAGGCATATCTAACTATGGCAACATCTGTGAAACACTACAGTACAGATCTATCCAGCGTGTAGGCTATTTCGGTTGCATACGATCATTATCGATACAGTATATTATACCATTAAAGATGCATTATCGATGCAGTTTATTATACCATTAAAGATGCATTATCGATACATTATATTATACCATAAAAGATACGCATCGGTTTTCGCAACCTTCCACACACAGGACCTTACACAACAGAACGTTGTTTGAGGAACTGATTAGCAGCGAGGGAGCGATTACAAAAGATAACGATTACCGCTTCTATTGACTAGACAGAAAGTCTACCCATACATTTTCAGTGGTTGGTAGTGTTCTGCTTGGCCGGGCAAATGGATGGAATGATTATAATATATTGAGTTACACTGATGAGGTAATTATGCCACGTGGTGGACCTGGATGGTTGCCGGCATGCGCTGTGTAGTCGAATGACCGAATGTGTCACTCATGGATCTGAGGGCGGTTCAACAAAGCGCTCGAGGGATAAAACTGTCAATCAGCTTAAAACGTTTCTTCCCTTCGGTCCCTTTTTTTTTAATTCTCTCCTTTCTCTACTCGTTTGGATTGTTGCTCACCCTTTTATCATTGCTCTGCTAATTTTTTTGTACGCACTCGTTTCTAAAGGTAATTCCTTTCATTGCAGCTTCTTGTTTGCATGAATTCGCGATATTTGCAGCGCTGCCAGATTGCTTCGTCAAAGAAAAATTGTATAACTCAAAATCATTTATTGCTTGAATCTCGTACACACCCTCCCAGTTGTGAGATTTTTCTCATGCAACTCATATCCAACTATTTCTGTGAAGCTGAAATGACTGATGCGAAGGTAGTGTTAGAATGCCAATCGCTTCACTTTGATTCAGTAGCTTGTGTGAACTAACATTGTACTTTGCAAGCGCATTTGCTATATGTGCCTTTCCTTGAACCAATTTTAACGTGTCTTGCTCTCTGGTTTCGAACGAGTCTCCGATTCTTTGCACAGTTTGCCGTAATCGGTATTCTTTTCTTTCATTAAGAGTGGTGATGGTATCAAACAGTCCTTTGTCTCAGTGACTACGCACTCATAATGCCTGTATATTTGCACTTGTATTTTATTTGCATTTGCATACGAGAGCATTGTTGAATTTACATTTGCAGCACTAGAGCATCAGAGAGCATCATTGAATTTACACTTGCAGCATGAGAGCATTATAGAACAGTTGCTCTCTCGTTAGTATCATTATTGCCTATAAAGAGAGAAATTCGGTTCTGCCTCACTCAAAACAGAAGTCCTCAACTCACATCGTCTTGTTTTCAACCGGCCGACCTTCTAGGAGATTATCAGCCCAGACTCCGCTGATCTGCCCATCTCGTACACTTTATTACTCTACTCGCTCTCATTAGAATTTCATCTGAGAATACTTTAATTATTTGCAACAATGGAATCAGAAAGTCTAAAAATACGCATTCAACCCTTTGAAGAAAAACATGATTACAAATTGTAACGAATTAGAATCTATTCCGCTTGTCAAGCAAAAGGAACCGGGGATGTTCTTTTCCAGGTTAGAAATCCCTTCACCTCAGATAAAGAAAAGAAAGCCGAGTGGGAGTTCAATAAAAAGAGAGCTAGTAGACTAATCGTCTCTACTCTTTTAAATGAAGCTCTGTGCGTCGTTCAGGGCGACATTGGAAACCCCTGCAAAATTCTGAAACGTCTAGACGACCGCTTTGCGTCGAAAACAGCAGCTTCTCGCACTGTGAAGATGTGCGAGCTAAACAACATGCGGTATTCTAACATCCAACAGAATATTGGCCGCCATATTGAAAAAAATGGCTGGTGTTATCGACCAACTGGCAGCAATGGATACAAAACGTCCGGATGAAGTTTCAGTAGCTTTTTTGGTATCTTCCATTTCCACAACTCAGGTCCATCCTGTTTGTGATGCAATTAAAACCTTATCTTCGGACAACACGTTTGGAAATATGTTGCCTCTCGTCTGCTTGACGAAGTCAGAACAATTTGTAGGACAACGCTTGGAGCGGAGACACCACGAAGATGTTCGGGCTCTTCCTCTCTTGAGAGACACGCCTCAGGCGGAGGAGACGCGTCCCATCGGAGCACAGAAACAGAGCCACTCTGGAAAGGCACGACGGAGTCGGGTGTAAGACCGAGGCCAATCCGGCGGCATATACCTGGAGTGTTTAGGTGAGCTCGGCAAAATCCGGGATGTAACCAATCTTAGGCGGAGCGGTATCACGGCGATTGTCGGAAAAGGAGCGAGGGAACACTTGTATGAGGGGGGCGAGCGGGGTGAGTGAGGCGGCCACTCACGAGAGCCAAAAAGGAGAACAAGAGGAAAACGGGGGCGAAACCCTTTATGTAGAGCAACGCCCAGTTAGGGGATACTTGAAGATGCAACTCATAGAATGAGGATTGAACCCTCCGAGGGTTATGACTATGATCTCTCTAAGGTGTGCTGAGGTGGCACTGTTTTCTGGTTAGAGTTCGCTTATGACGTGAAGATTCGGATGGCTCATGGTTGGATTGGCCCCGTGATACACGTGGCTTAATTTTGGCACCGATTTTCGGATATTTGTTAGAACGTTGGACTTTTGGGTCCTGACAGTGGGATCTCCACGTGTGTGGCCCTGAGCAGGTGTGCACTACTGTAATTAGTAGAGTTTAGTTCGTGGGCCCTACTTAGGGAGGCGAGATCTGACAGTCCGAAGCTCAAAGTAAATGGGAACCAAGGTTGGTCTTCGATACCTTTAGAGGTTCTTCGTCGTCATCGTTTCGGCCTTACAACCCGGAACGGGCTCTGGTTAGCAACGCCTGCGTAGAGACACGACTCCACTTGGAGGGTGCCCACGTTTGGGTTCCGTGCAACCACCCCCTTGGGACCGCTCAGACGACCTGCGTGCACGATACCCCGTGGGGGTTCTGCTTACTTGTTGCGTGCTTTTTGTGTTTCCTTTCGAGGACAGGTTTTCGCCCCTGTATTGGGTTTCTTTTGTTGTTTCGCCTCTTTTCTGGTTCTCGGGTCCGGTGCCTGTTAGTGCCCGACCCTCGCCCCGTTTTTCCTCTTCGCCGGATTTTCCCCCATTCTTTGGGATACCCAGACCCATCCCCGACCCAACGGTTTCTACCCCTCACCTCCGTCGGTACTGCCGGAATCCTCCGTGGGAGTCACACCCCACACTACGGGTGGAACGGAGGGCTCTGTCTCTGAGTCTGCCTCCCCCAGGGAGCAAGGCTTCGAACACCTTGAGAGCACTTCCCGTCGCCGGGTTTTGCTCCACAGTGTTGCCGATTAAATATGAACCCACGGTGGTGGTAGCACTCTGGTCAACAGAGGGGTGGATGAACTAACGTGCAACGGGCGCTCACGCAGTATGCGGTGAAGACGCGCCGAAGGCGAAAATTTCAGAGCCAAGACTCCCTCCTTGGTATCTCCCAAGAGGGTGTTTACTGGGGAGCAGTGCTCAACCTCCTATGTAGTGGGGCGCGTGGCCCCTGACAGTGGGCGCGCACCAGAAAAATAGACACTAAATAGCGATAGCGTAGCTAAATAAATACTAAAAACTACTAAATAATACTAACCATTAGGTAGAATCCGGGCCACCTGTGGCACGCCTCGCACTCGAGCGTCGGCATCCGTGCAGTCCACGAGTTCCACCAGTGTGCATTTCCGGTCCTAACCGGCCATCAGCACGCAATAGCGGTATAGCTTGTCATAGACCAAGCTAGTCCTCAAGCGAGCGAAATCTCTAAGTCCTGGGAAGAAACCCCCTTGAAGGGGATTATCCTTCACAATGGACACACACAATTCCGAACGATCGACTTCTGCCCGCCCAAAGTGCGCTATTTGCAGCAAAGAGAACCACACAACTGCTTGGAGTTAATTGAATCCTTTGAATCCCAAGAATCGTCTCAAACGGTCTGACGATCTATTGGATAAGAACAAGAATGAGAACTGTAAAGAAGAGGTTTCTAAATGTAACCAGAAACGCACGAATCGTGCCGCCGTATCAAGAGCATATGCCACGACTGCCAGAGCTCCCAAAAACAATGTTTTGATGCTGGAATCTAGTTCGACGGCTCATTTGACTTCTTCTTCTAACCTGCTTGACAGAAGCTTTCACTGTAATGTTCCGATAGCATTGGGCGACAACTCCGAAATCACGGCGTTAGAGAAAGGTGTGATGCCAGTGAATGGGTCACACGATGGAGTGACCACCATGGTTACTCTCAGCAACACACTTGTCGCCCCGGACATTGCCATGAATCTTATATCGATTCCAGCACTCACGGCAAAGAAGCTAGCTGTTCTTTTCCTTCCAGAAGTTGCGCACATTATTGATCTTACGGAAGATCTACGAATTATTGGGAGCGATCCACGCAGTACAGATGGGCTGTAGTACATTGCTGTAGATTGCTCAACAGCAACTGATTCAACTGTGTCTCATCTCGCTTAGAAAACGTCCGCTATGATGGCCCGTGTACAGGACATTTTAGCGAGTCCTGTTGACAGTGATCTTGAGTCGGACTCGGAATGCGCTTCAGGTCCAGATTCTGCTTCTTCCATGGCCACGGAAGACAACTCTACATCTAAAGATGTCACCGTGGAAATTAATGTTTCTAATAACGACCAAAATATAAGTGTTAGGGAACGAGATGTTGTCCTTTGGAATAATCGTTTTGAACATACAGCAACAAAGTTAGAAGTAGATATTTTGCTTCAAAAGCAACTACTTCCGATTATTAGAAACCGAACACCGGAGTGTATCTCCTGTGTTCAAGGAAAGTTTCTTCGAAGTTTTAATGATTCTATCACTTCAGCGTCACGACCAGGTCACCTTCACACGGATATCGCCTACGTTGGAACTGAGTCTTACAGAGGACATGCTTACTATTTGGCCATCGTTGATGAGTGCACTCGACACTTTTTCTCTGCACCTCTTGTTAGAAAAGCCGATGCCTCCGCTATCATCATAGAGTTTGTCGAATGGTTTGAACGTCATTCGGAACATTCGGTGCTGTCCTTGCATTCAGATGGTGGTTCAGATTTTTTCAAGGCGCAGAAGGCCTTAAAACGCGACCGCATCGAAATCACTACAACTTCAGCGTACTCTCCGTCATCCAATGGTTTGGCCGAAAGAAACGTAAGCATTCCCATGGGACCAGTTTGTGCATGTTTGCAACAGGCCAACCTTCCTCTTTCATTCTGGCCGGAGGATCTACGTCACGCAGTATTCTGCAAAAACGTGAAGATTCATCACAGGACTGGAAAAATCCCCTTTGTCTATTTATTTGGGGAGCTTCCCCATGATGTAAAACACCTCCGCATATTTGGCTGCAGAGTGCTTGTCGAATCTAATCCAGATACTCGGAAGAAAATGGAATCTCGTCTTGTTGAAGGTATCAATCTTGGACATATCTGTGGTGGAATGTACAAAACACTCACAAGAGATGGAATTAAGCATACCAAACATGTCCGCTTCCTTGAAGAAAAGTTCCCAGGCCTATCACTTGTCAATGAGACATCACCTCATTCACGACTCACTTCAGAATTTGTTTCTGCTGGATATGAGTCAAGTGATAATGAGGATGATACAGCATCAGAACCCAGAAACATATTAGTCTCTACAAATGAAACTGACAATGATTTGAAGGACTCCACATGCAGTGCTTTGAGTTGACTCACTCACTACCCCGAGAATCCTTCCACCTACGATCCCGGCTTAGGTGGGTACCCGTCTGACTTTGCAGACGAGACTGTTAATGCAGCCCGTACTCTTCCGGACACGATCAGCACTACAGACGAACCTACTTTGAAGCAGGCACTTTCTTCCCCTGAAGCGTGTCACTGGATGGATGCCATTCGCGCAGAATTCGAAACAATTCGTGCATTGGGTACGTATGAAGACGCCTCTTCCAACCATGGTCAACCCATTCCTTCAGGTTTTATATTCAGCTTGAAACGAGATCACCTTGGAAAACATATTCGGTTTAAGGCCAGATCGGTTGCTCGAGGAAATTTCCCACACATTTCCGATTCAAACAGCCTTTATGCTTTTTTGCTAAATTTTGGAATTTTTCGTGTGATACTAGTAATCGCTACGGTTTTGAAGTGGGATCGTCAACACATCGATGTAAAGGGTGCTTTTCTCCATGCAACCATGCCTGCGGACAATCCAGTTTGGATCAAACTCCCTAAAATTTCTGGAGCGGCCGGAGCCAATGGACGAATTGTCAAACTCGTGAAGTCCCTGTATGGCACAAGGGAGGCCCCAAGACTCTGGTTTGATAATTTATCTGCTTATCTATGTTCCATTGGCTTTACACTGCTGCAATCAGCACAGTGCGTTTTCATAATGAAGGAAGGTGACAATATGGCCGTTTTCTTGGCATACATAGATGATCTCAGCATCTTTGGCCCTCCTCATCTGACAAAATGGGTCAAAAAGAAGCTTTGTGAGCATTACGACATTTTGGATCTAGGGAAAACCGACTTATATCTTGGAGTCTCTATTGAAGAGAAGCCCAAGGGAATTATTCTTCGTCAGCGTCCTTTGATTTTGCGAATCATCAACATGTGTCGTCTGAATGAAGCGTTACCGTCATCGTATCCACTGCCGCAAACGCATTGTCTCTATGATGCAGTAGTAGCTCTTACTGACTCCGAAACGACCCCTATGCTGAGTGTACCATACAAAGAAGTACTTGGATCTTTATTATTTTTGAGCACCCGCACCAGACCCGATCTCGCTACAGCAGTTTCCATGCTTGGCAGATTTTCTTCTAATCCTTTGCCTCAACATTTGAATTGTATGCAAAGGGTGGTGCGTTATCTGATCCACACTGTCAAGTACGGTTTGGAGATTCCGCATTCTTCGTCCACTACTGTAGCCGCGTGGTCAGATGCAGACTGGGGTCGTGATCTGGACAAACGTCGTTCAAGAGGAGGTTTTTTTATAGCCATTGGTGACGTTCCTGTGATTTGGAGCTCAAAACTGCAGAATTCTACGGCTCTATCTACAACGGAAGCTGAGTTCTACGCAATTTCGGAATGTATCAAACAGTTGTCCTGGCTTAAGAACATTATCTGTGAACTTGAAATTAGTTTGCATAATCCTGTACCATTATATCAGGACAACTTAGAAGCCATATCTTGGACGTAGACCGACTTTGGAATGGGCAAGGTCAAACACATTGAACTTCGTCATCACCATGTATTGGATGCCGTGCATAACCGGTTTGTTTCAATTCATCATGTCTCGTCTGCCAAAAACCGAGCAGACATTTTTACGAAGTCTCTGATTGGCAATGCGTTTACATCACACCGTGACGCATTGCGGATTGCGTCCTTAGTGGTCGAGGGGGGATCTCAGTGACTACGCACTTATAATGCCTGTGTATTTGTATTTGTATTTTATTTGCATTTGCATCACGAGAGCATTGTTGAAGTTACATTTGCAGCACGAGAGAATCAGAGAGCATTGTTGAATTTACATTTGCAGCACGAGAGCATCATAGAACAGTTGCTCTCTCGTTAGTATCATTCTTGCCTATAAAGAGAGGACTTCTGTTCTGCCTAACTCAGAACAGAAGTCCTCAACTTACATCGTCTTGTTTTCAACCGGCCGACCTTCTAGGACTTTGGAGTCACCGTAAAAAATGTGCCTGAAGTTATGCTTATGTGAAATAGACTTCTTTGCACTCTTTATATGAAACCCTCGATCGTCAGCATCCGTACAAGCAAGTATTTCAGCTCCATATCACGAGTACGATACTTTTCTCTGTTTGCTGCTCGACCAATCAATAAGATGGCAGGTAGTGGCATCCTCATCTTCAATGAGGTATGGCAAACCTGTTACCAAACCTGTTTGACCGTACATCTGGGCTGAAGTTACATTAAACGCTGCTTCTGAAAAGGTAACAATCTCGACATCTGTCACCAGGCTTGATGGTCCTCTGAAAGTAATAACAGGTTGTAATCTGCTGATCTCAGTGAGGATCTTGTTACCCTCCATCATATTCCGTACTGTCAGTCGCGGCAATTTCTGTTGCATAGCAGAGCCAAAGTATGCGGATTGAGGCAGTGCACCGCTCCCGAGCCAAATCATATAGCCAGACATTTTGCGGAGCATATTACTTTCCTATTCGGGAGCAGCGTCTAAGGGCATGGTGCGTCGTTGTTTACTGAGATTAACAGACTTGATGGGGGCCAAGTAGTCAGGCATAGACAGCCTGATGTCAAAGTTTGGTGACGGGAATATTGTACATGCGTTGAACTGCACTTTGTCGTGTATCATTGTCTTGCTGATCTCAAATCTTTGCTTCAGCGAGTCTGAGAATTGTTGCATTGTCTCAGGAGTACCAACCATGAGAAGGTCATCGCTTAACTTTGGGATTAGTACTGTGATGTCATTTTCATAATTTCGTTTGAAAACCAGTTGGTTAACTCCGGATACTCGTTCAGACTATGCTTGCCCCAGAAACCATGCTTCAAGCACTTGCGTCTCCTGTCGACCTGCTTCACTGATTATGAGAGTTTGACCAGTTTCCACATTACGCCTCTCCGTCCCTTCCATTCGCGGGGTGGGCGTGTGTGCAGTTCTCGCGTAATATGTCCACTTTGTGAGTAGGCCCCTTTTACATCTAAGCATTCGATTCTCAGATTGGGTAACGTTTCCAAAGACAATAGCATTCGTATGATGTAATACTGTGCGCTTGTTGAGTCGCTTCGTATGTTACCATTCTCTTTATCACTATTTCCGTGCGGGCACAGCCTAGGTTTTATCCGTTTATGACCTTTCTCCTCACGCTTAACCTTATACACGACGTGTGAGCTAAAGATGTTTGCACCCTTAGGGACAGTGTTCTCCATGGCCTCGAAGTACTCATACTTCCAGGCTTTCTCTATCTCCTGGTCGACGGCCTTGTTTAGCACCCATTGGGATGCGCAATCCATCTCATTTCTAGTCATTTGCGCACCCCCACGTGACTTGATAGATCTCGCCAAGTATCTTCTGTTCGTCCGATTCCAGTATAGTATCCTGCGAAATCGTCTCAGTCTCCGTTCGAAATTGGCCAATCTCTCTTTCGGGCTCACCCACTAAAAGCTTCGAGAAAAAGCTCGTTGACATATTCTCTGGTTGCCTCATATCGAAATTCTCGCTGTCGGGTCCAAACATATCAAGCAATAGTTGGCCAGCGTCGTCCTCAAGTAATTTTTGTTAATGGTTTTCATTTGCTTGTGGTTGTTCTTCGTGTGCTGACGGCGGTGTTTCATCTGCTAGCAGGTCCTCCAGTATGCTCTCTTCGAGCTCCTGTGTGAGTGCTCCCTCTGGCACTAGCCTAATATTTTCATAATGTACTTGCATTGGGGGACCTCTATTCGATCTTCTGCACTTCACAAAAAACAGTGTGACTGATAGCACTGTAGCTTTCACCCTTCGAACAGGGTCGTTATGTTGTGAAGTGTTGTAGTATACCCAGATTTGCGACCCAGGTTTCATAGCGGAGCACGGTACCAAATGATTGTCATGAGAACGCATTAGTTCTTGAAGCGCTCTCGTTGCAGTGACGCTCTTGTGTGCCTCCAACAATTGGGGAGGAACATGTCGCGGAGATATGCCCAACAACGATGGTGAGTATCCACGAGCTAATTGAAACGAGCTCAACGTTGACCTGCCATGAAATAAATTACATAGAAATGACGCTCTTGCAAGCAAGGTCTGTGGCGAAGCAGTAGTTTGTTCACGAGAAATCTGGTTGAATATCAATTTTAACAGTCCACTGTTGCGTTCCACCTTCCCGTTTTTGGAGAACGATCGGGATGGACGTTCATGGATTTCAATTCCATGGGACATAAGGATCTTCTTAAGCACTGGTCTGGTGAATTCAGGGTCCGCTCTAAACTTTCTTGGGGCTCCATGGTGATAAATCCATTCTGTTTCTAATTTCTCAGCCATTTTCTGTGAGTCTCGTTTGCGAACAATAACCCTGTCGCCATAATTCGTACAAGCATCAATCAAGTTGAACACTTCATATTTGTCGTTCTGGATGTATATTACTAAGAAGTCAGCTTGCAGAGATTGGTTGAATGCTTCGTTAACGTGGCTAAGCGATATTTTCTTTCAGTGTGCCGGCCTACCACCTGAAGCACAAATGTGGCAGGAGTTCCAAACCGGTTGGCAAAAGGTGGACAGCTCATCGTTGAGGTCACCAATATTCTTAATTATTGCTCTCACCTCATCAGATGTAGCGTGCGTGAACCTGTGAAGCTTCTTGATAGCGTTTTTATCTAAACGCAAACCCACGGTTGTCGCTTCCTAGAAATGATATAATAGACGAAGATCTGTGAGATAAAAGTTCGATTCTTATGCGTTCATTGTGGCCATCAGCTTTGGCTATGTACGTCAAAAATACCCTTTCATTGGTGCCCATCGGTCGTTGCATCCTAACCGTAGTGGGGTCTGTTCGGTTCATCGTTTTACAGAATCTCTTCACTTCAAGCCCTAATATCGTAGGCGAGGTGCCGTCTACAATGTCTAATGGAAACGCTGTCTGTCTGCCGTTAACGTCGTTGACCAAGATAATCCAGGTGGCAATGATTGGTTTGGAATTGGCTCTAGTGTCACCCCATCCGTGGAAATAATGAGCTCTTGGTGGGTCGAGGTGTAAATAAATGCCCATGGCATCGCATATGGCGGTGGCGTTTTCAATGCCACTTGTAGATTTCGGTGCGCCGTCATCAAGAATAGGTTTGAGATCCATCGGGAGCCTAGTGGATCTCAGCGCGAAAAGGCGACTTCTTTACGTTAGAAGGCTGCTCTACTTTGTCTTCAGACTCAACTGGTGGGGCGTGGTCGTCGTGTACTCTTGTTGCTGGCACGTTTCCAGTTCTGGTCTGCCTCCTTTTCTTCTTGAATATGCCCCAGCATGCCTTGCGATCCTCATACCAGTGGCCGGGTTTCTTACATCCAAGGCGCGGGTTCTCTTCTTTGAGGATCTCAATAAAAAAATCGTAGAATCCGAGCTGTTGACCTTTGACCATTCGCTCTGAAGTTTGTAAGTTTTTTCCAGAAAGTGTTTCGCTTCGTAATTTCCCTTCAAGCCACTAATTATCATTTCAAGCTCATTGCTTCCTAACATCGATGAAAGCTTATGATGCTTCCTGTTCGCACCAGTTTCGGTAGTGAGTTGAAAAATGATCTAGTTCATAGTGTCCGAGGTAAGCCTTGCATTGTGGAGCATCAGTATCGCTAAATGCCTTGCAAACTATACTTTCACTACGGACGTGTTATTATTATATCTCGCCACCGCGCCCTTAATCCTTGCTGCGAATGAAAAAACTTTCTCAATGTCCTCTCTTTGACAATTTTGTACTGCGGTGAGTAGATCCAGTTCGCATTTTACTACCTCTGTTCGGGAATCGGTTGCAATGATCTTGATGAAGACCTCAATCATTTAGTTTTTGTGTTTACTGTTCTCGTCAAAATCCAGAGAAATAGTGCCATCGGATTCCGACTCACTAAGCAGTTCATTTGCAGTAGCATCACAGCGCAAGTAATCTAGGCACCCAGCGCCGCGGCAAATGGCTTTGAACTTTGTCTCTACTTCAGCAAAAGAAGCAATCATTTTCATCCAAATCCTTAACGATTGCCGATATTCCACCTTCGACGTCACGTTTGTTACAAACCTCGGTGCATTATTGACGTTGCAAGCTGAATCAGTTGATGGAGCGCCCTCTGGGCCCATAACTGTCTAATGACCGAATGTGTCACTCATGGATCTGGGGGCGGTTCAAAATTGCGCTTGAGAGATAAAACTAAGTCAATCAGCACAAAACCTTCCTTCCCTTCCCTCTCCTTTTCTGCCCTCTTCCTTCTTTACTCGTTTGGATATTTTCTCACCCTTTTATCATTGCTCTGCTCGTCTTTTCGTACGCACCCGTTGCTGATGGTAATTTATTCCATCGCAGCTTCCCGTTTGCATGAGTTCGCGATCTTTGCATTTCCGACAGATTGCTTTGTCACAGGGGAATTGTATATCTCAAAATCATTTATTGTTTGAATCACGTACAGTAGTACAGTGGTTTAGTTAGCAATTAGCTTAGCTTTTCAGTAATTTAGTATTATTTAGGTTAAAGTAATTAGATAGGGAGGTGCCCTTCAAGTGCACCTTTTCGTGATTAAGTGGCGAGGAGCGCCACCGTATGTCGGGTGTCTCGTGAGATATATCCTCACCAAGCATGGCCACTCCCTTTAACTTTTTTAAAGACAAGCACCTACTAGACTACTTCTACCCCTTTTGGTTTCTACAGTTTACAAAAAAGGTAAACTTAGTGTCCTTACGGGTTTCCGCACCCGCGTGCGCTGTGCATCATCTTCTACCAACGTGGTATCAGTTAGCCCGCCGTTCCTGCTGTACCCTTTAGTGGCTGGTTGTGCCACACTTTACATGTATTTTCAATCTCTTTCTCGTAGGTCAAGCACATCCCACGCTCCCTAGCACCTAAAGGTCTTAAACACCTCGCCACTTTCTCGTTTTAGACAACACCATTTATCACCATATTACGGTTCGAAGTTCTAAGTGAGAAGTATGGTCAATAGGATCATATAACGTGGCGACACGTCCAATGCGCCTAGAAATTGTATACATTAGTAGAACGCGTGTTAAAACGAGTCAAGTTGCGTGCCACAACGAGCAAATTTGCAGCCTTTTTTAGAGAAATATCATATTGGCAACGGCACATTGAGTTGCGATCTATGTGCAAGGCTTTACTACCATTTATAACTAAAATTTTATTTGGTACCATACCCGTGCCGAAAGTGGGCTTAGTGACTGACAACTGGGAATTGTTTGCATAATGTGTGAGACATGACCTCGGTACACTGTATAAAAAGTACCAGAGATGAGCAACGACTCCCAGTAAAGGAGAAAACATGGGAACATGACTCTTTTGTTCCTCGCTTAAGACATTTTAACTGGAAATCCTGATGAGCTAGAATAAAGAGTGATTTTACAATAATTTCCTGAGCCGCCTCGTTTATTATATATTACAAGCACTATACAGTTTACTGATCATCCTACCTGACAAGTAATAGCCTTACATCTCTTTCTGGTGTTGTCGCTCTACCAACCCATTTTGTTTCGTCGCAAGCACCACATCTGCATTCGAAAATCTGTCGCGGTGTGCGCCTTTTAAAAGCGTGGATACTACACAAAATAAGCCATGCACGACACTTATCCAGAACAACCAGGTCCATCCAGAGTCGCAATGTATCCGTCAAGAATTTCAAGGACTATAAATACCAAGCCAATCGCATACTTGTCTGGGGAAGTACAGCAAATCTCTTTCCTACCATTCTGTGCTACAGATGTACTTGTGTAATTTGAAACTACTTATATACTACAAGGCCTTGCACGGGGTTTCAATAAAAGCCACGATGACGTGTTATATGAAACTACATAAGCATGCTAGCAATGACCTACCCGGCGATCGTCTTGAGCTTCAAGTTCCAGTCAACATCACACCATAGCCGATAGGAGTTCAGAAAACTGTGAAGGTCCAGGCGATTTTGTCTCTCCAACCAAACAGGAATGAACAATATCTGGTCAATATCTCTGTCTTCCAGGGAGACATCAGTGTTGGGAATGAAACGACATTAACGCGCTGTACTCGTTCTTTAATTGGTTGGTCCCGTGCTTTTTCAAACAAACCAAGAACATTTAGAAGACAGTTATTACAAGGACAGCAATAGAGCACTTAGTGAGTAAGAGCATCACTCCCGGACAGGTTTTTAATAGTTTTTTAGAATGGGGACGAACCGAATCTCTACCGGAAAACTTTAATCGTAACGGTCAGTGTTTGGGTCCAATTAGCAAGAATTTCGGTCGTAATGAATCCTTCAATAGGCCTAGATTGGCTTCTATCTTATTCTATAGAATTTTCATACACAGGCATGCCATTGGCTAGAATTTGGCACCAACACCGAAACAGTACACCCGCACTATAGACAAGATTATTGAGATATTCTATGCCTACAAAACTGGGGATGCCCATCTCCATATCCAACTTCCACTGCTGCAACGCGATTCGTCGAGCGGCGCCAACAAAATCAGTTCGGATTTTGTTGATCGAGTGCGATGCGTGGGTGGGATCAGACGACTGGCCAGAGGCAGTCTAAGCAAAAGCAAGGAAAGAGCAGGCACCAAGTTCTCAGAGATGTCCATCTCTGAGGTTGCTCCCTTCCTCCAGACAGCTCTGTCTGGAGGTTGGCTTATTTATTGTGTTTCTGGGTTCGCTATTACTCTTCTGTAGGCTACCCACGACTGCGTGGGTTGCGAGCGCGATTTGCCCTCTACTCTGAATTGGTACTTCCTTTTCGGGTAACGCTGGGTTCCCGATGCAGGTGCGATGGTTTCACGAGATGCCCGAATGGTCGTAGTATCAACAGTCCCCCATAATCAGATAGCTTTGTCTGGTTATTGGAAATCGATGTTACGTTCCATTCTGCGCTGCTTTGGGTTCCGGACGATAGAAGCTCTTAAATATATTCCTTCATCAGCACCGGCACGTCATGCTTCAAAGATTCGATTGAGACCCAATCCGTTTCCTCGTTGCTAAAGCCTTTCCACTTCACGAGTATCTGGATCATACCAGCGCATCTTCGGATGTCCTGAAATTTTTCGATTGTAAGCAGCTTGTTTTCTTGATACGCTAAATGATCCTTGACTTCCTGAGTGATTTCAAAATCCTTCTTACTAAAGAACAACAGCCGGCGCCCGTGTACCCACTCCTTCTTTCCAGTCGACAAGTTTTCAACTTCGAAAACGTAGTTGTCTCTGCAGAGCGTGACAAGAAAAGGTCTGTACCACTTGAGATTCATTTTAGACCCAATGTGTTTCTGTAGAACACCGCAAAGTACGAAGTCTCCTTTCGCAAAATTCGCGGGGCTTTTGCCAGTCTTACGGTTTTGTGCGTCCACAGATGCCTTCCTCTGCTTTCTAGGCCTCTCCGCGCAAACCCTATGCATCTTAGAGAGAGCGATTTTTGTAGCCTTTTCACCTCGATAACTGCCTTTCTACGTTCGCTTTCCATACACTTGAAGTTCTCGACATGATTGTTTTTGACAATTTCCGAAAGCGGAGAGTCCCTTTGAAGGCCAGTGAAGACGGTCAGGGGACAATTTCCGTTCAGTCTACGTGTCGGTGAATTGTTCAGCGCAGACTGTATGAGAGGTAGTACTGATGGCCAAGCTGTTAGCGGAAGTTGAAACTCGGACAATGTTACCCGTGCAGTTCTCAAGAGTTCACGGCAGACGACCTCCACAGAATCTATTGCTTCACGGGCAGTACGGCAAAGTGAAATGGTGATGGGCCTTCAAACCGTCGGATATCTGTTTCAAGAGTTGGTTCTTAAAGTGGCTTGCCTTGTCCGATACCCAGCACTTTAGCACGCTGAAAGATGCAAACCAGGCCATCAAAATAGCTGCTGTGGTTTCCGCGTCTGCTTCAGCTGTGGCCTTAAGCCATACGTATCCTGACAAGCCGTCCTTGACGATCAAAACATAAAGAAGATCGCCCTCTCCTTTCTTCATAAAACAGTAGTCGAAATGAATCAGTTCGTTTGGTCTTCTAGCGTGCATGGTGTGTCCAAGAGGCCTGGGCACTGTAGAAACAGAATCAGTAGCAATGCAGTGAAAACAGGATCCAACAAATTGCTGAATATCTTCACAGAGTTTCTTCCACCAGAAGTGCTCAGATACGTATGCAATGGTTGGCTCGAATGCCCTATGTCCTCCTCTTCCTGTGTGTGCAGCTATCAAAATTCGAAGACGAAGTTCATGATCAGTGTCCGGTATCCAGATTCCCCCCGAAGCCAGTCTCCATGGGCGATTTTCCTTTGAAAGCGTTTTCGGGGCTTTGTCGACGTGGATTGTCTGCGACGAAATGATATCTTTCTGCATAGGCCAGTCGAAGTCCTCGTTGATACTAGGACTGATTGGAGCAACCATTAGCGCGCTTGTACGTCCTATTCTTGACGGGGCTACTGTTCTTGTAGGCTGAACGGCACATCGAGTGAGCATGTCGGCCCATACGTTCTTCTCTCCTGAAACATGTTCGATCATGTACCTGAATGCGCTAAGTTTCAAAGCCCAACGCATGAGTTTGTTCGCTGTATGTCGCACGATGCCAGGGTTCTGTCCGTAAGGGTCGGAAATGTACACAAGATTGGCGTGGTCTGTGAATATTGAAGTAGTTCTTACGGCAGTTAAGTAGTCCATTCGGCACATGGACTCGACGATCGCGTATTCTTCTTTCTTTGGGACGCTCCATCTCTGGGAGGAACCCGTGAAAGCTCCAGACAAAAAACACATGGGTGTTGGCAGTAGTGACTTCCATGGAGGAAGCCGTTCACTCGGTCTTGTCCTTTACTTATAGTGGTGCTCCTGTGCACGGTTTGTCTACTGATATCGGCGGGAAACTAATCGATAACGCCCGAGGGTGACGATGCTTACTTGGCCTACCGATCTTACTTGGCCTACCGATAACATTCCCCCTTAGGTCAAGGCGTGCAAGAAATGGATGAAATTGAATAGAGCCCCATCATAGTTCTCAGCGTTGCCAGTTTAGATCCATAAACCGGCTTTGTCAGTGGGTCTGACACGTTGTGCTCGCTAGGGACAAAGTGAAATTCCACCAGTCCTTTCTTCGTGTAATCGCGTACGGCCATTGTCGAAACGTCGATGTGCTTATTCTTGTCTGTCAGCTGGTCTTCTCTAGTCATAGTTAATACGCGTGTGTTGTCCCCAAGGATCTCTATGGTGTCTTGGGGTGCGCCCATGTCGTTCATGGCTTTCTTCAACCACAGAGCTTCACGTGCTGCGTTGCATTCCGCAATGACTTCAGCTTCGGCGGTGCTCAAAGCTACGACTCTCTGTTTCTGTGAGCGCCAAGACACCGCTCCACTCCCGAGCAAGAAGACGTTTGCACCAGTTGACTTTCGGTCCGAATGCTTCGGAGCCCAATCGCTGTCACAGTATCCCATCACACTGTGTGTACCACTCGTTCCACTTGAGCAATACTGAATGCCGTAGTCCGTGGTTCCCTTCAGGTATCTCAGCACACACTTTGCCAACTCCCAGTGTGCCTCGGAGTAGGCGTGCATGAAACGCGACAAGAAAGAAACCGAGAACTGGATGTCAGGGCGTGTGCCATTGGCCAGGTATGACAGAGCTCCCACGGAAGGGAACTTTAGGATTGTTCCCTGGTGGGAGGGTTAGATTGGGAGATGCTAAAATGGGAGCACCGGATGATTTGCACTCGTTCATCGAGAACTTTTTCAGAATGTCCGTGACGTACTGTCGCTGAGTAATTGTGGCCATGCGGTTCTGGGTGTCCAAAAGCACTTCAATGCCGAGAAAATGTCTAACTTGGCCGAGATCCCGAATTTCAAACCTCGGAGAAAGTTTGGAGACCAACCACGAGTGTCCTTCGTTTCCCTTGCAGGCGATTAGTTGATCATCCACATATACAAGAACGTAGAGTTTTCCAAGCTCGGCTTTCTCGGTCACAAAAAGGCTGGGGTCCGATTTCCCCTTCGTAAAGCCGATGTCTTCAAGAACCTTCGAAAATACCATATAGAATGCTCTTGCCGCCTGTTTTAAACCATACAGGGATTTGAGCAGCTTCCAGACTGTTCCCGAGGCATTCCCAAATTCTTTCTTGAGTTCATCAGGTAGCTGCGGCGGTTTCACGTAAATCTCTTCTTCTAGGTCTCCGTAGAGAAACACAGTCTTAATATCGATGTGCCTTAACTCGAGATTGGAATTGACAGCGTGTGCGACAATACTCCGGGAGGTTGATAGTCGGGAAACTGGCGCGAAGACCTCCGAGAAGTTTATGCCGTACGTCTGTTTGAATCCTTTAGCTAAGAACCTTGCCTTATATCTCATGATCTCGCCCTTTTCGTTGCGCTTTATATCGAATGTCCATTTAGACGGAATGGATTCAGCATGTTCTGGTAACCGTTCCTCGGTAAATACATTTCGCTCCGTTAGGGACTGCAGTTTTGATTTCATTGCGTCAATCCACTTGGCCCGGTCTTTGCTTTCCATGGCCTCGTGAGCGGTGGCTGGTGCAGCACGTCATGTTTTTGCGATGTGATCTATAGTCAGGAATGCAAGAGCGCTATAACTCGACATCCAAGGCAGCGCGTTTCGTGCCTTCTCGGTTGGCTTTCTTTTACGTCCACTCCGTCGTGTTGTCTCTGCTGGGGTTTCGTTTTCACTGACTGTGTGAGGTGCTGACTCCGGTAACTCTTCAGCGATTTCACCGTTTCCTATGTCCTTGGCGGTGTTAAAGTCGGCTTCAATAATTTCTACCTGCTGTGCACCTTCTCTTCTGCCTCTCTTGGGTGTTGTTTCTCGCTTTCGTCGAAGCGTACGTCATGGGATGTGTATATTCTGTTTCTTTCCGGCACATACACACGGTAGTTTGAGGGTCCGTATCCGACTAGTACCCCATTCCAAACCTTCCCGTCGAATTTCGTTCGGCGTTGCTTCGGTGGGCGCATGATGTACGCCTTACAGCCGAAGTATCGAGCGGTATTTGCCAATAGCCATGCGTGAAATCAATGTTCGCAAAGCACCGGCTTTCGCTACAGTCTTGAAGCATGGACTCCAGGTAAGGCATCGCTCACTGCAGAGGGAGCGTTCTGGCATTTTTTCCTCGCAGATCTACGGTGAACCGTAGTTTGTCTGTTCCAGGCTTCGTTACCGCCAGTGCTGGGCTGGCCCAACGTGCATTGGAATTCTTGTACACAGCTCCAATTTTTTCCAGTTGCTGTATTGTGTGTCGAACAAACCCCCTCTGGTTTGGGCCAACGCGACGCTTTGCACATCGAAAAGGTTGTGCGTTTGGCCTTAGCTTCACAGAATGCGGTCGTACCTTCGCAGGTTGATCCGGGCCAAGCTTGATCCGGAAACAATCACGGTGGCTTTCCAAAAGAGTTTTAAGCCTTTCGGCTCCTTTTGAGGAGATTCTATTGCTCCTAGCCTCTTCGACTGCCTTCCGCATTGCCTCGTTGATAGATTCATCTGAATCGACTCCAAATCAGGCTTGCAGGCACTCCGGTGGCTCTATCGGATCGTCTTCGGCCTCATGGTAGCTCAGCCCCTTGAAGACTGTCGAGGAAAGTCAGACAGTCTTTGCCCTCACTTCCTTCTCTGACATACCATCAATAGCTGTTTCTACCTCCTGAAGGTGTTTTCCGAGATCGAATCCAATGGCTTTGAGCAATGGTCTTCCGAGCAGTACTTCTGCCATGTCTTCATCCGCGACCAGGAATTCCACGTCCCGAATGCGTACGGGTAAGCCGGTGTTTGGTAGCACTATGGTCAGCGCCAGTTGAGTTTTTCCCGACGCTGTGGGGACACTTGCCCGGTTTTCTCCCTTGAGTGCTAGCTCGAGAATCATTGGCTTATCGAATCGTTCAAACGGTGTACTGGGGCGTTGTTTCTGAATCCTCTCGAATACTGTTCGCGAGATTGTAGAAAAATCGGCTCAGGAGTCCTCGAGAGCCACTTCTTCCACATTTTTGAGCAGTATAGACTACCGTCCCTCATATTCATTCGGATTATTGTGGGAAACTGAACGTACGGACCCAAGCTTCGTCTTCTTGTCTTGCCGCTTCTTGTTGCCAAACAGCTTGTTCAAAAGTTCGTTTTGCTTCTCCTTCGGGGTGATGGGGCATTTTCTGATAGGATGAATGCCATCACAATCATCGTTGAGACATGGTTAGTCCTACTCCCATTGGATGCCTTTCTTCTTTGAAGTGTCCGATTCCTCTCTCTTACCAAGGCGATCGTGCAGAGAACGGCCAGTTTTCCGAAATATCCACGGTGGTTCCTGTGCACGACCACTCTGCGTGTCCCTTGTGTGTCCTTTATCATGTTTGCGTTTGAGCTTCAACGCAGCAGATTGGACGGCGTGCAATTGATCGGCAAGTGATGCCAAGGTGTTCGCGAAGAAAGTAAGATTTCCCTTCTGTTCAGCGGTCCACAGGCCAATTTGGTCCCTGACGAGCTGTTTAAGTTCGGGGGGTTCGAGTTTGTGTACCAGTTTCATCACCATTTGCCTACATTGGTCTTTTTCTGTGATAACTGCCAAAGCGTTGTGTTCGTCGAGAGCAGTTATGACGTCGAGCACAAATTGTTCGGCCGTTACAGCTGGATCCCTTGGGAGCAACTGGTATTTGACTCCACCGATTGCTTCCTCAACTCCATCGTTCAGATTTCGGGCGGTATGAGCCAAGCGGGAGTCGAACTATCCCTTGACGGCTTCCTCTGTTGCTTCTTCCATTTTTGCAGCCCCTGCTATTTTATCTAGGATGCAAAGGCTGTGCAGGAGTTTCGGCTCGATGCACTGCCGAACGGACGCAGCGTTGATCTTCTGATTGTTCTGCCTGCATGCGTTGATGTCTTTCACACGCTCAATGTAAGCAGAATAATTTATCTCGAATCGTATTAGTTTCGGCTGTGTTGCTTTCGCCAGAGTTGGAGCCTGTATAGTGTTTACCAGCCCGTACGTCGACATATTTGCCCTCGCAACGATTCTGTACGATTTACCGTCTTGCAAAGCGCTTTGTTGATCGAGTGAGATGCGTAGGTGGGATCAAACGACTGGCCGGAGGCAGTCTGAGCAAAAGCAAGGAAAGAGCAGGCACCAAGTTCTCAGAGATGTTCATCTCTGAGGTTGCTCCCTTCCTCAAGACAGCTCGGTCTGGAGGTTGGCTTATTTATTGTGTTTCTGGGTTGCGCTATTTCTCTTCTGTAGGCCACCCACGACTGCGTGGGTTGCGAGCGCGATTTTCCCTCTACTCTGAATTGGTAGTTCCTTTTCGGGTAACGCTGGGTTTCCGATGAAGGTGCGATGGTTTTACGAGATGCCAGAATGGTCGTAGTATCAACAGAATTTCTGACGTTTTCGTTGTATAGACCATTTTGTGAGTTTTTTTTTGTCGCTTGTTTCTATTCCAGACAATATACCTGTTCCGATGAGATTTGCAAGGTTTTCATCATCTCCGGGGCTTTTTTTAGAAGAAGTTCATGTTGAAGATCAAGTAACCTTCTGAATACATAGATACTGAATAGAGGATCATTTCCGGTAGAGTTATCACTCTTATGGTAATGTAGCCGTAATGGAGCTAAAGCTACCCAATTAACGACACACACGTGTAGTACTAAATAGCGAATAGCAACTCCGGTAGAGATGCTCTAAAGGAGTGTAAGAAAATAGACAGATCAACAAACCGAACAATCAACCGTGCCGTTTGCACGATCAGCACTATCAAAAGCTAAAAGAATTTATGAAATGAAGACGAAGTAGAGATTTTCTGAAAAGAAGAATATGATATGACACAGAACCCACGCATAAATAGAGTATAGCCAAAACAGTTCGTTTCATGCACGAGTCGGTTTAAAAGACAACCGTTTTGGCCGAGAATTTCTTCAAGTATTACCGACTTATTGTATCTAAATGGTGCTAATTCTTTTGTCTGTGAATCACGCAAGAACTTTTATAAAAACAAATAGCGGCTCAGGAGTGTTTTTTAAAGTAGAGGAATTAATTTTTAAGTGAGGCGAAAAAACAAAATGGAACCGAAATATGAAGAAAGTGTCTAAAGCTGCGAAAGCCTATCTTTGGATCTCTTTTCCTTTTGTAACTGTTGCGTTCTGATAGTTTTGCGGTACTGTATCCTGCGCTTCTTGATGTTTCTGGTAATCATTGCTCATTCTGGAAGCCTTTGTCTTCACAAGAGTCGGTGTAGCTCTTTAACACTTCCTGCAACAGGTATTCTACTTTGTAAAGTATCGTGCTTTTACACCATCTCAAATAATTCTTATGGAGGTATTCGATGGAGAATTGTCCCTACAAACTCAACGTGGAAGTGATGGGATCAAAAATGGTGTGCACCAGTCTTCCACAATGTGATTGGTTCGATCATCGGAGTAACCTTACTATGTAGTTTCGTATACCTGTAGTACAGCTTGACCACCTAACGACTAAGTAAAGTAGTAACAAATCCCTGCTGTTTCTTTACCGATAATGAATGGTGTGAATAAAGCAGTTGAACATACGTCTTCCACAATTTTTCAGAACAAGAGACTCGACGAACGAAGGCAAAACAACTGAAAAACGTAAGACTTTAAATTGCTTGATCGAAATCTTGGGGCGATGTCCTACTATCTATTTGCCAGCGCCGTCCTGCGTTCTGCGTGCCTTGCGGCGCTCCCGTTCTTTCCTGTTTCGCTCTTCCCTCCGGCGATGTTCCTCGCGAACGCGTTCTTCGTGCTCCCGACGAACCCGTTCCCATCTTTCTTTTTCATCACAGATCCTCCAGTGCGTCTTCAAATGTGTACTCTGTACAAACCGTCTCCTGCAAGCGCGACAGACGTACTTGCGCTGCGACTTATCCAAATGCGTATCCATATGCCGCTTCAGGCTTTGCACGCCATAAGTCGTGAACTTGCAATCCTCCACGTTGCATTGCAGCGGCAGGCAATTGAGATCGTGCTTCTCCAGACCCCGCACCAGTCGTCTGCATTTAAGGCACCTCCTCTTCCCATCAGAGCGGGAGGGCTGCGCCCCGCTCGGGGATGGTCCTGGTTGAACACGTGGAGCCGTGGCGCGGGGTGCACTGCTGGCGGCAGGTGCAGGTGTAATTTCGTCATCAGAGATGTTCACATGGACCGGCGGTGCACCCCCGCTGGGGTGCATCATGGGTCCACTGTTCTCTTCATTTCTCCAATGACTTCCAACGCGCTGAGGAGGTGCCGGAAGTCCGGTTCTGGGGCCTACTGAGTCTGACCCGGAAGGGGAGTTGAGGAGGTCCCGCACGGATCTGACAGCCTGTTGTCTTGTTGTGGGTCCGGGCCGCTGACGTTCTGACGGAGATCCGGATGAAGAATTGAGCAGGTCCTGCACGGATCTGACCCTGCTCGGTGGCTCGTTCCCGAACGGATTGTTCGTATGAAAACTTCCTTGCCTTCGAGATGATGGGCCGGGTCTACTTGTCGCTCTGTCCGGCGACTGGTCGGATGGAGTGTTTAGTAGGTCTCGAATGTCTATCCTTCCGAGACCCCTTTCTACTGTATGTGGCGTACGACCTTCGTCGGAATGTGGACCGTCGTCCTCATTTCGTCCCCTTCTGTTCACGCGAGAAAGAAGGTACTCTACTTCCATCCTATTCAAAGCATTGTTTCTATTGGGATTGTTGCCGCCTCCAGCACCACCGGAAGAACGTGGGTGCCAGCTCATGGTGTTGGTGAGTCAAATGTAGGTGATTTGTCGCGATTGTTTCCACAGATTGTGCTCGTTCTTCTTCCGGTGACTGGGATATGCTTCTGGTGGTGCCGCCGCTGAAAGTCTTAGTCTTTTATGAGTTTCATTATTGGAAACTCGCCTTACAAAATAGTCATTTTACTACTACAATCACCTTTGTTCTCATTCTGTTTGAACTGAGCATATATGCCTATTCTCTTTTGTCATGCTTTTCGTGATGTATTAGGAACTTGTTTTCGCACATATGAAAAGCATACCGAAATCAATGCCAGGAGGCAACCATTCTACTGATAGTACAGTCGAAGAGGTTTTCATTGTTATAGTTGCATTTTTATAAAACAGTTTTTTCACATGTTCGAACAGACTTGGTTGCAGCTTTTAAAGTTTTATCAGAACGTTTCTATCCATTCGGGTCCCGATCAAGTTACCACTGGGCACTTAGTTTCGTCAAATTTAGAAAAATTCAACAACTAATAACAGCTGTCTAAGGGAAACTCCCGACATCCACATATATACCTCTCGGATCATGCAGAATTAAAGATTTTATTATTTTTCCATGCAACTGCTGTTAGAAGATTGATTCGTTTTATATTCGAACTGGATTCATCAGATTTGAGATGCATCCCACGCAGCTAGAGCAAGCCTAGCTACAAAGATACATATGTGACCACCTGATTTTCTTTTCCCGATCCGGGGGGCGAACGGTTTTTACACTAAACGAGAAACGCCTTTTGAGGGCGATCGCCGTCAGAAATAACGCGAATTCATAAGCCATGCTATTCTAATTGCTCGTGGTAGATGATAGTAATCAAAAAGTGCTCAACTGGTATAAGTTTGGCGTTTGAAAACCCTTAGATTTACAAAGCGAACAATGGAAATATACCTCAGCTGATTCTGCTCAATTATCGACGAACAAGGCTCAACTTTTGCCAGGTGTCGAGCTTTGTAGTTTTGAAAAAGAAGAATTGCAGAGATACTATGATCTGTTCAGTTCCAAGGAGTTTCTTCTTTACCAAGCGCCAGGTCTACACCAGTTTGTGACTCAAAACGTATAAAATACTGAGGAGATTTCCTTCAAGAAGACAGTTAGATAACATTGCTCAGGTTGATGCTCTGAGAGTTCTGAAGAAACTCGGTACCGCGATTTGTTACAGGCGTCCAAACAATGGAACCGCACATAGTCTTTCTATTGTTTTGTTCTTCGATGCGAATTGTTCCAATGAATAGGGGCAACTTGGATTCACCTCCGGTTTGCTCATAGATGATTTCAAAATGGATTCTATACATCATGCTCTGCATTGGAGTTCAAACAAATCCAGAGGAACTGTCAAGTCAATTGGAGCAGCCGAGAGTCTGGCTGCTGGAGCCGCTATTGATGAATCCAAGATTCTGGCTGCGGCATATGCTAACTTTCTTGAAATGAAGGTGTATGTTGTTGTCTGCGTTGAATCTAAGGACTTATATGATTCTTTGTCTACGTGTCAAAGATTGACCGACAGAAGCATTCGAGCAGATGTGGCTATTTTCAGGTATGAGTTTAAAACTCGCAAAATCAGTCGCATGATATGGATACCTGGTAAGATATATCATGCAGATCCTCTTACCAAGAGAGACAACCCAATGAAAAAACCTTTACAACTCATGCTCTATAATGGCGCACTCTGTGGGGATTTTGAACAGGCACGTGTTCATTCATCAACCAAGGCTATTTGAATAAGTCTGTTCCTCAAAAGAAAAGAGGGAGAATATGAAGTCTAGAATTCAAATAGTTGAGTTTTTATTGTGGATGTTTGAGTGTGTAGGAATATGAATGGTTGAGTTTGTATCAATGGGTGATCGGCATCCGCTTATTTTGTATATTGTACCTTTTAATTTGGTCTAGCGACGTACGAAACAGACAATTGAGTTGGAGCACTTTCACATAATGGAGAGTATTGAGTTGCGACAGGGCCTGAAGTACCAGACGTAAGCGCAAACATCGCGTTTTCTGAGCGTAAGGTTTTTAAGGATCGAATGGGCTCGTGTGTGCATTGCCGCAACAGCTGCCGGAGAGCCCTCGGGTGCCCCGAAGACTACAGTTGCCTAACCTAGAAAGTGTGCGATTGTCTGTCCAAGCGCCAACAGTTTCTCCAAAACCTGCAAATGTACAGTAATGCGCAACCCCACTACCACAAACCGCACAATCGCATACAACGCTGCGTCACACGCCATGGAAGCCATCTCCAGCCGCCGCGTCATGACCAGAACTTCAACGCCGCCGCACCGCCCATGACACCAACCACTCCCACGCGCCAGTTCACCCATCATCAGCTCCTCCGTCTCACCAACGGGCTCGTGGCGATTCAGTTCTGCTGGGCGGTGCAAGTGTGCTTCGTCACCGAGGCACTTCTAGAACTCGGTCGCTGCACCCGTTTTGTCTCCTACTCTTGGTAAACCAAATCATTGGCGATATTCTTTTACAGCCCACCATTTCCGTGATATCCGACCGTTGCATCTCTCCTGCAAAAGCGAAGTTGTATCGCAATGCACTCATTGGGGTCATCATTTTGTGTCGGAAGCTTGCGATTGTCATCAATTTTGCTCAGGGTTTATTGCTTGCGTTGGTGGCAGAAGTGGTGCCACTAGAGCCTCACAAGCAATAAAATGCATACCTTTCGTTTGTCAAAGGAGTTGCCAATTGAATTGGTAGATTTCTGGGTAGTAGGCCACTTGATGGTTTAAAGTACACTTGAACACGGATAATTATATGAAGTGTTGACTTGAGTTCGTTTTCTTCGACTCAGTCTCTGTTCTCCTTGCCCTTTATACTGCTTTGAAGCACTTGTAATTTGTTCTAGACGCATATCATTTTCTTCTAAGATAGTTCTTGCTTTTTCTACATAAAGTTCTATGGAAGCTTCTAGATGCTTTCACATTTTTCTATCACATACAGCAGTTTCCAGTTGCCTTCTGAAACCTTCTAGAGATTTATACAACACCACTAAGTATCATTTAGTTGTTCTTTCTAGGGAGTAAGAGAGCGTTACACTCTATTGCGGCTGCTTACTGATATTGATCATGTGTATCACCGTTGTATATAGCAGAGAAGCACCCATTGGGTACCAATCGATTGAGATTTTTCCGTCGCACGCGGCGAAATCGAGTTGTGACGGCGTATATAAAATTTCGGTAGACCATGATGCGCGCGGCCTCTTTCAAGCCGTCAAATTGGCACCGAATAACTTTGTCGATATCTTTACGAGACAGTGCTTCAAGTGGTTCGCCTGATTGGCTCTTTTTCTTATCGGTACCTCTTTGGTAGTTAAAGAAGTTATACACAGAAACTTTGAAGCACCAAAAACCAGTGCACTACACGAAATATATGTCAGGGGAGTCCAAATGGGCAATCTAGATATTGGATTACAATCTGCACTCAGCATCATCGCAGCACCTCTATTGCCACGGCTCATCGACTTAACGGCGCTTCAGTTTGTGATAGTGGCATCAAACATACTGCTCGGTGAGGCATTAAGCTCGATGCTGTTCCTCAACGAACCACGGCAGGGCTGAACGCGGCGAACGATGTTGGCATCGACTGGATTTGTTTGTCTTTTGAGGGAGTACGGTGCCGTGGAGCCTGATGAGTAAGAAGATTTAATAGACGGCGGCGTAGAGCCCGCTGTTTGGCGCAGCTGTCTGGAAAGTTGGTACTTCCTCAAAGGTCATGACTCTTTTGTGGCCGATCTCGAATTCTAAACAGCACATGAAACGTTTCTCCCAAAGTAGGAAGTAGTGATTGGATCGATGTCTTCAATCGAATTAGGTCCTGCCGCGCATATTCGCGGCAGAACCCAAATGTGTATGGAAATCAAGCCGAAAGCTGGTCATTTTGTACGGGTGACGGAACGCCATTTCTGGTTTTCATCGGAACAAACTTTTCAATGGCATTCCTAAAACTGGAGAACCAGTCGCCTGTCGTTGTTCTGGGATTCCTGTGGGATATTCCTAGCGGGCTGCCGCTTTAACGTTTCGGTTTGCAAAAGGAGCCTCCGCTGCTCCCGGTCAACGCTACACCCCTCCTCGCGTATACGAGCGACTTTGGGCGGCTATAATTCTGATTACCCAAACTCATGAGTGGATCGAGCACTCTGCGAACGGGCTCACGAGGAGCCCAGTTGCAGTTGAGCAACAGCAGCACAATCGACTCTGCGGTCACTCTCGTTCTCTAGTCGCACCCAACACGTGCTGATATCCTGTGTGATAAGCTTGATAATGAGGTTACGCAAGCAATGAACGGCAAAGTACAGGGCTCGCACAAGCATTCTTCATTTTCATACAAGGTATTATCTAAGTATAACATTGGCCGTTTTGTCGATGGAGATAAAGAAGAACTCGTAGACGGAAACACCGATCCTTTTACCGGCCAGCAACTGTCTCGTGAGGCAAGCTAATTTTACATCTTGTTGGTATGCTTGGTGATAAGTACCACAGCTGGATTCGTTTTTTTTCAGCCATTGATCACATTGTCAAGATTATCACCAATGAAACAGTCGAGATCGTCACCAAGTGGCCTTTGTATACTCGACTGACTTTCTGGCTGTTCAAAATGGCGTTGAAAACAGCACATTACCTTTGCACAACTTTGCGTCTAATTCTTCATTCTTGTGGCTTTTTGCTTCGATCTTAGAGCTAACAAACTTATTCGACTCAAGTGAAAGAAAAAGAGATGCACTGTGCCACGCTCTATCACAAAAAGCGTGTGACAGAAATCATAACCGTTTTCTTCTGAGACCTTGCAATGACCATGTTTCTTATGCTCATGATCAAATCGTGATCCAACACGGTCTGAAGAGCAGATGATTGCATTACGCTCACTACTCACAGTCTTCTGGTCATCCAGGAGAAATGAAGCGGTATTCAACCCTTAGAAGGGATTTTATTGGCCTACCTTGGCAAAAGATTGTCATGCGACATCTACATTGTGCGCAACATGCGCTCAAGATTAAGTTAAGCTGTGGAAGAAGAAGAAACCGCTGAAAGTATTCCCGGCGGAAGCGCCTCTACAGTAAATCAGTATCGATAAACTCGTAGAATCGATTCGCTCGATGCCAAGAAACAGATCTCTTCTGGTAATTATTGATCACATTTCTATGCTGGGCAAGACTGTTCCACTAAAACTGATCACCGCTGCCGTTATAGAACGAATATTGATCTAAAATGCTAAAACTTCCTACAAAACGCCGGTCACGTTGCTTTGAGATAATGATAAACAATTCGTTGCACGCTTTTATTAAAATGCATGCAACATACTGGAAATTAGAACTGTGTTCAACAAGAAGGATCATCAGCAATGTGACAGACAAATAGAACGGTGCAACCGGACGCTACTCGTCGCACTACGGAATTATATCGCTGAAAATTCCAAGGTCTGAGATCTATACGCGGACACGCTTTACTACAGGTAAAATACATACATGCATTCAACTACAAAGATAGAACTATTTGAACTGATACTATCACGCCGCTCACAGGCTTTTCCAATTAAGATTCGTTTGGATATCACCGAAGATGAGGATATGCCAATGTCGGCTGAGTTTCACCTACGCTGCAAGTCCTAAATGCACAAATGCAGTTCACAAGCTTCAATCGAGATTGGGAAGGCCAAACCACGCTTTAAGCGCAATTAGGACCCGTCAGTACGGCGGGCACTCCTGGATAACCGAATTGGAGAACACGTGTACGTGAGAAAGAGAAGAAAGAAAACCAAAAAACAGTAGAAGAGTATGGACTCGCCGCCCAGGACCATAAATAACAAAAAAGTGTTTCCAAGTTGCTGGCACGATTCCGAGAACCGGCGCACGACGTAAGTAAGCGGGCTGCCGCAATAGGGCGAATCGGTGTGTGAGAGTATGGACCTTGGAGGTCAGATTGTAGCACACTTGGCGACACGCGCCTTGAGAACGAAAGCTGTAGCTCCCATTTCAAGGTACTTATGCGTTAACAATGTCGATGAGGTCGGAGAAAAGAGTGAAAATAAATTGTCGTTCGAAGATGGTCGCGCACCTCGCCTTAGCGAACCGTCAACAAAAGAACCTGAGGTCGGAACTTTTTCGCTATCCACAACAGCGCCCGACAAGGATATAGCTCAATTCAGCAGAAATGTTAGGCTAATCAGATGAGCAGACACAGATGTCACTATAGAATAGAAGAAATCTCAGAAGAAGAAGAGAGATCTCGATCTCGACGGAAATGGAACTGAAGTATTGAAGCCCCAGTATAGATACACATTCGTATCGGCAGACCTCTCGTAGGAGAAAACCGTACGACAAGGTTTATGCCTCTCGCCCTCCGCTAACATAAGCGTAAAGTCAAAAATGGCCTCAACGGTAAAAAGAAAGGCGTACTGCGAGAACTGACATCGTGTAATCGCCGAAAGAATCGAATAAACTAAGTGTTGAGTTAGAGGCCCCGGCAGAACCAGACAGATCACGAGAATCCAAAAAATGACTGACTCTGAGACACCAAGATGTTGTCAAATCTGATGAACGCAGTAACACGACACTCAACGCTTCAAGGGAGCAATCGAACTTTAATCACGCAGCTTGACACGAAGTACGTACGGCAAAAACTGATCACAGGAGAGCTATTTCGGCCTCAACACCGTTCAATGGAGAAAAAGAGTACTTTATCTTACTGCTCGAATCCGAAGCCTTACATAGAATGCTACGGATAACAGTTTACTTTGTAGGGGACGATGGTATGAGTATCAAACCGAAAATGATACATGGGATCCCATACATTACTTATCATGATCCCAAGTGTTTTCAAACTGTAGAAGAGCTAATATGGATATCCCGACTACAATTGGTGATGCTCTCGTGGGTTAAATGGTCTCAGGAAGGCCTGATTCAATTAAATTTCTAAAAAGACAAGAAGTAACACGAAATATTGTGAAGGTGAAGAAAGATCGCAGAACCACAACATAGAAAAAAAGAAGAGGACGAAGTATTTGGAAGGAGAAGTGAAGTACTTGATCTCAAGATTATACCACTGGATGGTCTACTACAACACAACTGAGATGCAATCTCAGGAACTTGGAGCGCCAAGTTGGTTTTCAATCGAGGAGCGCAAGAGACTCAGAATCAGCTATTAGTCTCCTTGAATGGCATCGGGTGGAATCCCGGCTTCTTCGACCAGCCGCCTGAGCTTTTGAAGTTCCGCGATGGGCAATGAACCCAACTTCTATTCGGGTTGGTGTGCAGGAATATGTATATCAGCTGTTGCTGTTGACTTGTGGCCACCTGTGTGCGTTTCAGCAAGACCTAGCGGCTGTATGTCGTCATTTTCAGTTGGAACGGTGATTTAGGTGAGAAACCGAATGGGCAGTTGTCTGATGACGTGCTGGGTTTTACAGGTCGTCGTTTAACGTTTGAAGACTCACCTCACAGTGATGTCTGCGCATCTTGAGAGTGGCAGAGTATTTAAGAAGACTTGCGGAGCAGTCGTGTTGATATGCCACGTTGGCAGTTTGTTGAGACCGGAAAGCTAGATTGAAGCACGCTATCGATACGTTTTTACGTTCTTGCGTTTCAAATGATCTGCGCTTAACGAAAGAGATAGGTATTATTGTATACATATTGAATCGAATGATTGAAAATCATCAAAGTCAAAATACGGCATTCCTAATCTTTTCTTGATATTGCACTCAGTAACAAAAGATTATGAGATGAATATCTCATGGAAGGCCTGGAAATTAGGATAACCATATTTTGTTGCACACCGCATTACGTGCCGTGCGAACACTCGCTTTTGGGCACTTTATTGCCACCCCCGTAAAATATAGTAAAACTACTGGCCTTACTGATAGTTCGTCCGAGAACCCGCCGTGACAACCACAAAAATGTGCCACTTACCTTACAATATTAGCGTAAGTAACTTCATGGAGACAGTACACGTCTCCAAAATGTTGATAGATACCCTACCTCAGTAAACTGTTTTTCTTTGGACACTCAAGTATCTTGTACGTTGTTTGTTCGTTTTGGGCCACCGCTAAGATGTCTTCTTATGCACCCGTTTTTTGCATCAACCATCCAAAAGAATGTCCGATCTGCCTCGAAACCATTGAAGAGAATGTAGCAAAACTTTTCTGTCAACATGTGTTTTGTAACGATTGCCTTTTGAGGCATATGAACATAGATGATGTATGAAAGTGCCCAATTTGCCGTCGCTACACTCACAGCGGACATGTTCTCAGTTATATTGACTACACCCTTCAGGTTTCGATCCAGGAAAAAATACAATGTCCATCACTTACGAACAATGAGAGTCAAGGTTCAGAAAAAAACTGGTGGCAAACCATAAACGCGGCGAGCGCAGAGAAAAGAAAAAAGGGCTACGCCCATCTTCTTCTCATAATCACATTGGGGATAGTGGGGATGGTGGAGCACCATTGCAGTAGCTTGGAACCGAAAAAGCGTGCAAAATTATATGGAATACATGCTATAATCTCAAAAAGGTACATTTGAACTGATCAAGGATGTTAAGGAGCCTCACGAAGTTTTTGGATTGTACCCTATTTCCCTCCTCCTCTCCTTACAACTATATACCAGGATGAGTAGTGGTTCAGTTATGAGTGTTTGCACTAATATTAAAAATCCGGGAGCGAAGCGAGAACATTTGACACGGGCAAGAACTCAGATACATGAATCTCGCAAGGTTTCTCGTAGTTTTAAGCTTCTAAGCGAATTTAAAGGCGAAGATCCAATTGAAATAGTGCTTTTATTGCTCAAAGCTCGATGTTGCATTGAAAGTCAAGACCTTGGAGGCTTGAATCAAATAGTCGAGATGGCTTTGGACCTAGATACTACTGCTGACTTACTAGAACATATCCCCGCAGTGTGCTTAAATCTCAATAATCGACGAGACGAAAACAGTATCATCTCAGAAAAACGTAAAATTCTCACAACAGGGTTACTGGCAAAAGTAGGGGATCGCCGCCTATGTGACGGTGAGAAAGATCTTGATGCACGATCACTTGCCTTGCGTGAACATCTTGGGGTAGAAGTGTCTCGGGGCTGCGACCGAGCTCGCTCTTACTATGCGAGGAATGGATTTGAGAGGTTTCGTACTCATCAATATGAGCTGGCCGGTTCCTCAGGTGCCATTTGTTAATCTTCCAGAAGATGCTGTTCAAATGTGAATTTGTAACTTGTGTAAAGTGAAAGTGAGGCCGCAAAAGCGACATTGAGCTGTGCGACGGCGGAAGTTTTTTGGATGGCCTGGAATGTGGTGTTGTTTTTGGTAGTGTTTTGTGTAGGCGTTGTTAAATACGGGTAAGTTGGTAAATGCAAGGGCTGCGCAGAGGGCGACGAGAAAAATGTGAGGGCGGCGGTCGTTAGGGCGATGGTCGTTCGGGCGGCGTTCGTGGGAGGTTTCGTAGTGAGAGTTGGGGTGCAAGCGAGGGTTGAGAGGGAGCTGGTGCGGGTGTTAGTTGCGAACGGGGTTGCGGCGTTGGTAGAGGGGGAGTTGTTGTGGGGAGCAGTTGCGGACGGGGTTGCGGCGGTGGTGGAGCTGGAGCTGGTCGAAGGTTAGCTGCCGACGGGGTTGCGGACGAGGTAACGGCGGCAGATGATGTTTTGGTTGTGGTTGTACAAACGATGATTGTGCAGACGGAATTGGGCTTGGCAGTGTATTTAGCAGGAAGTCAGGGAAGTTATATCGCACTGAGAAGGGCGGTGGAGAGTATATGACGACGTGATGGATAGTTGCGGACGGGGTTGCGGCAGAAGATGATGTTTTGGTGATGGTGGCACAAACGTTGGTTGTGAAGGCTGAGTTGGGGTTTCCAATGGATTTAGCAGGAGATCGAAGAAAGTTTGTTGCCCAGAAGAGGGCGGTGGAGAGGATATGGATCACGGTGACGACGGCTGAGGCAAAGTAAAATGAAGTATGGAAGCAGTCGGTCCGGGGATCCCAACAAAACGGCGAGTTGGAGGGTTGGCTTTCGGAAGGTGGGTGAATAACGCGCAGCATTGGATTCAGCCTGGTTGAAAGCGCTGAAGGAGAAGGGAGGAGGAGGGTGCGGGGATGCGGGGATGCGGATGGCGGGCTGCAGTTGCATGCCGCGGCGCGAGTAGCGCGGTAGACGTTTGGTGCGCGGCGAGCTGGGGCATAAAGATGACTAGGGTTGAGAGAGAGGGAGGAGAAGGGGCCAAGGAAGGGGAGGGAAGGGGTTCGTGGTGGTTGTGGTGGTGCTTAGAGCATCGCGGTTGCCGGGTGTTTTGGACCTTCATAAAGAGCTGTGGTCGTATGCAGTGATACTCAGACATCAGTTCCCTATTGAAACAACAGCGCTCGCCCCATTTTGGACGTGCATGGCACAAAAGCGGCATGCACGCTGCAAGTGTGCCACGAGTGGTACACGCAAATCGCAAACGCCATATCCGCCTGGCTTTGCACCATCAACTTGATCGACCCTCGTCTCTCGTTCGAGCACTCCACGCGCCAGTTCATTTCTCTATGGCGACTCTTCAGCCGTTTCGTCCCGCCCCTTCTCTCAGAACGCGAGTTTTTCCTCCCGTCTTCCAATTCCGAGGCCAATCTCTTTCGTCATCGCCGCTACAACACTCGCCCCTTGGCTCGCTGCCTTTCGCGCCACTTCCATCTTACGCCCTTAGACGCCAGCATCTCGCTTACGGATGTCCAATCGCCTCAACCACTTGTGCAGCTTTGGAAAAGGGCCAAACATACCATTCTCTCTCTTGCAGTCACAAGGAGCGCTCCGTGTTGCCCATCAGGTTGTACATCCGCCTGTAGGCCTTGCATACTCCTTCTCGGTATCGCTCACCTCACCACCGGACCCTCGCGTTATCATCCGATTTATCGTGAAGAACTCAACCGTCCGCAGAATAACAGACCAAGACTTGTTGCGAGACCCTTATAACTCCTTAAACTTCATAACTGCACCTCTTGACAGCCCAGTTCTGTTTTCTTCAGGGGCAACGGCTGGTGATGCTCTAACTGAATCCATTCTCGACAGATGGCGCGAAGCCGGCATATATCCTTTTGGTCTACCCTCCTCTAAGGAGTTAGATTCCTCGGTTGTGTTTGTCAAGTTCGAAAACGGATTAGTCTTCCCTTATCCACGAGCAGTGATTCTTACCAACGAGACACTGTTGCCTGCAGAATTAGCCAGTTCCGCAGCCGTATCTAGAGCTGTGCCGGACCCAAAGAAAAGTATAACAAGAGCTCGAGCTTGTGGAAGTCCATAAAACGTCCAAGGCCCTCCTCTTCGAGTAGCCTTCATGCCAACACCAACCCCATCCCTTCTCCCACAGAACCCCCTTCTCAGCAAGCTTCTGTGCTATTCAAAAAGGACGCCCCAACTGCGGAGTCTCTTAACGCTGCCATTCGATCCCTTCAGAAAGAAAAAAAACAAGAACCTGCTCTCGTCACGAGCCATCCACTCGTCGAAGAGGTGTGTTCCCCAGAACTGCCAGTTCCGGATCTTGCTGATTCGGGCGTGCAGAACTCCATAAAAGGTTAAATAACTATTGCACACGGTCTTGCTGGAACGCAACAAAATGCCACTGGAGATACCGGTTTGAATAATATAGCAGAGGCGAAGAACGAGGCAATTCGTTTAGAAAACATGAAAAGCGAGCCAAAGTTTGCCGTCAACATTAATGGTGGACTTGACTCTTTCTCCTTGGATGGAGATTAATCCAATGCACCTGATTTCATTTAATGGTGTGCAAGGAATGGGCATAGGAAGGCGTATGACCGACTTTAATACGTTGGATGAAGGGGCAGAGTTATTCCCTGACGGAATCGATGAACGCTTCCAGGCAAACGAGAATAATGTTGGGACCGACGAGAAATCCATTTAACCGAACTTTGAAAACAGGCAAAGATCTGAAAAGCAGACCGCGAATCCGGGTTTCGTGCAACCTGATGGAAAACAAGGCGGACAAACCGCGAATATGGACGTGGACTTAGGAAACCATGAATCGTCTATCGCGCGTCAGAGTGAGGGCAATGTTCTGTCTCAGTCGGATGAGAAATTATGCTATCTATCACCAACAGATGTCGTTCGTGCAGCATTGAAGAACTTTAAATCCCCACTCACAGACCGCAGGCCGGGGAGTTCAAATGTAATTGAAACGTTCAGTGAAATCTTTGAAGAGGATTTTACAGTACGCCGTCGTGTGCGATTGTCCACTTATCAGGGCGTCAGCAAGATAAGAAAAATTTCGAAACTATATAATTCGCAATGGACGTTTCGTATCTTGAAAACGTAAAAGGATGATGATGTGAGAGGATTTTTGGAAACTGGTCAGCGTGCAACAGTCAAAAAAGACAACATCGAAAACCGCCAACCATTGTACGTTCCTCACAGGGAACTGAAGAGGTTCTCCAGGCTTCTGCTTAAGGGAGAAGTGAAGAACCCATATCTGCTTCGCAAAGAATCGGAGTGGGAACTATTAGAATCAGATGACGACAAAGAAAGGAAAGCCCAAATCCCCGAGCAGACGGCATACTCGCCCAGAACGTTGCTTTCCTTGCATGAGATCATCGCTGAGGGCGCTAGTGAAAAGAGAGACCAAAAAGCTACAGCTATAAATCGTTCTCCTGAGATGGATGCGTTGAAGTTGGCCGGGTCCGCTGCCGCTGATTGTGCCAGTGCGTGCCATGTTTTCTCAGCGGATCAGAATTCACAGTGGGGAATATCGTCGACCGTGAATGAGAACTCTCTTTCACAAATCTCTTCACACGGACCTCGAAAGGAAGATAGGAAGCCTTCCTGTACGAGTCAGGTGGGCCCTAAGAGGTCCGCACAGCATCCGTCGACAAAGGTACTTTTCCACACAGTCTCATGCTCTCCAAATGGAAAGCCTTTCTGCAATAGAGACGATAAAGTTGACTATCTAATGTCTTTCCTTGAAATGAAGCACTTTTCAATGAATGAATTGTCTCTATTCCGAAGAAGTTTGAATGATCCTATGTATTTCTATAGAAAGCAAATGCATCTTAGTCAATCTATGCATACCATAGGCGCATTTGCGTATAATGCAAGCCTTCTAGGAGAGGTTTTGCATGACATGGTGCTGCAATAATCATGTGCAGCAAGAGAGTAGATTACGTGGCCGTTAGCATTCGATTTCGTGGCCTTTTAGTGATAGATTACATGGCCGCTAGCCCGCCTTGTAGGGTATATAAGCCCAAGAGCCTGGACTTGGACCCTTGGTTTATCCGAGGTAGGTAAGCATTCGAATAGTAATCTGAATCAGTAAATTGTTCTTTATCAGAAGCATCTACAACTACCCTTTACTTTGTTATGGGCCCAGAAAGCTCAAACAACATGCCGTCTCGAGCTCGTTTCTCTTGGGACATTCGAACCGTGCCATGGACGGATGGACGTGGAAACCAAGAGCAGTATGCTGAGGCTGTATCGTTATGGCAGGCGTTCCAGGATACGCTTACAGATTCAAACAGCAACAAGGTTCCCAAGACAGCACAGGGAATAATGCTTCAATCGCTGCTGTATGGTCAGGCTAGAGATCTGTGTAAGGCTATTCCGGACAGTGTGATTCAATCGGCGGAAGGTGCAGAAGCCATCGTGAAGGCCTTGTACAAGCGAGATCCGCTCGCCGTCGTTTCAGATGTATTTCAGGACTTTCTTTCGCTCCTCAACACAAAGAGAAACCACAACGAAAGCCTTAAAATTTTTGAATCGAGATTTCAGGCGCAAGTATCGAGACTTAACGCTCATGTAACGGAAGCAAAGCTTTCTGATGCGCTTGTGGCTTTTGCTCTTCTGGCAAATGCAGATGTCGACAATAATCAGAGAGTGTCAGTTTTGGCCAATGGCGCTCCGCGAGACGCTAGTCTTACACCGACGTCGACGACAAATGATTACCTCAAAGTGGTTTCTTATGATTCGATTGCCTCTGTTCTTAGGCAATGCGACAAAGTGAAAAATTCAGGAGGAGATGCAACTTCAAAAACGCTCTCCACCAACGCCGCTCACTATCAGTCGGCGCCGCAAGGTTCTTCCGCCGCCGGTAGCAACCGTAGGCGTAATCGACCTTCCCGGAGAACCCCAGAGCAAATTGCTGAGCTCAAAGGGAAGACGCAGTGTAACACCTGTGGAAAGTACGGTCATTGGTATCAAGACCACAGGAAGGACGGGACGCTGAAACCGGATGTAAAGTCTTTAGATGCCCCTGCAAGAGGCGATAAGGCACAGAATAACTTTTTGACCTTCAATATGGCAGAATTGAGCGCACAGAACTTCGCACAATTTACACCGGACGGCTTTACTGGACCACTCTTAGACGATGGAGCACCTTACAGCGGAATTGGGGTTACTGAATTGAACCTCATCACTCCTCTCGTCTGTGCCGATTGGAACAGGAAGCTGGAGCCAATACCAGAAGCAGTTGCTGAAAGACCCTACTGGCAATATGGCAACGGTGAACATCGAAGCCAGGCAAGGAAAATACTTGGATCGGTGGTCTTCGAAGCAAGAACGGACGAAGGTACAGTGGTGAACATCAGGCATTTGGTTATCGATGGTTCCTCTCAATGGGTTGTAGGACGCAACGTAACCAACTACTGTGACATACTACATGTTAACCAGAACATATTGAAGTTGCCACCCGATGCCAGCGGCAATTCGCAAGGAAGCGTCACTCTCGTCGACAGAGACATGCACACCTACATTCCGCACAAGGCGTTCACTTATCAAGCAGAAAAGCTGAACCCTAGGCACGAAACGACCCTGTTCTGTGCAACGACTCACATCGACGGAAACATGGCTAAGAAACCGTGGAAGGAATTGAAAAAAATTGTGGACAAAGTCCATAAACATGTCTGCGGGCACTCTACATACTCCGACATCAAGATACTTCTTGAAAGAAACGAACTATGGAATGGACATGTAGACAAGTACCTTCAGCGCACACTTGAAGAGTGCACAGCATGCAGAACAACTGCTAGGCCAAAAGCAGACAGGAAGGTCTCACTTAGCTCGATGAGCAGATCCTTCAATGAGGTAGTGTGTGTGGACCATATGTTTCTGGATCAGCACTTTGTTATGCACATAATGGATACTGCATCGCGCTACTCTGTTGGCGCAGTGGTGCAAGACACATCAATGCGTGAAGCTATTCTAGTATTTGATGCGCACTGGCTGACACCATTTTGGACACCGCTAACAGTCGCTTATGACAGCGCATTCAAGAATAGCATCCTTGCCGAGTACCTGCGGGAACATGACATAGAAGCTAGACCTCTGCCGCTGAGAAGGCACAATAAGAACGTGCTTGAGTCAAAGCATAAAATCATCCGAGATGTCTTCACTCGCTTGAAGGAAGAGTCTACTGTGGAACGGAAAGAATGGTAAACCTCCCTGATCATTCAACAGGTAATCAGAATTTCCAATGATCTCTACGGCAGCGACGTTCTATCTGCGCAAGAACTTGCCAAGGGCTATTCCAGACCGATACAGAAGGGTGTCATACCAAAACAACTTCCACAGAAACTCGTGGATGCCCACCAAACCCTTCTAGCAAAGCGAAAGCTGACCTTGATTCTGCGATCAAAGACATTTAATGAAAGCCCTATTGCAGTAGGAGATCTCGTGCAGATATTTATCAAGAAGGAGCACGAAAAACGTAGGAATTGGTCACGAGACAAGCCCGTCCTGGCCTTTGACATTGCAAACGGCACAGTGACCGTCCCAGGAGCCATAGGAAAAAAAATTAACGCTGCAATTGAAGACGTCAGGCCAGCAATAGTCCAGAACGAGCTAGCTACTGCTGTGCAGAATGCTATTGATGAACTGGATCGAAACTTGGAAGAAGTTGTAGACACATTAGAAGAAAACTCTCCCGAATCCAGAATAGACTCTATCGGAGATGAAGTTCCGAACTCGAACTCAACTGCGCACAAATTAGAAGAAGAACCCGACTGCATAGGACCTAACACTCCCAATGTCGGTGACAATATAGAAGTGTACTGGCCAATAGACAAAAAATTTTACGGAGGCACAGTACATACGCATGACGAGAGGATTGGAAAGTACGCAGTTCATTATTTCGACGGAGATAAGGAAAATCTCAACCTGGAAAATGAAGTATGGAATTATCTCGACAACCGAGCAGTCGCAGAGCAGAAAGAGGATACGGACTGTCAGTCCAACCAATCAAGCGATCAACCAGATGCCGAAGAATCTATCAGTGCAGCAGAAGTACAGTTGTCGCCAGGGCAAGACTTGCAAAGCACAGAGAAAGACCTCATTCAGACCTATTACAAGGCGTTCGGAAATACAGAATTTATGTTGCACCAAGCACAGGGGTTACCACCCTTTGCAACACAGAATGCCTATGACAAGGAAGAACGGTCATTTAAGAAGATTGTGAGAGATGTAGCCGTTTCTAGAGTTCCTAAAAACGCGAACATAGTATCAAGCCACGTCCTTTACAAGGTGAAGAAGTGTGATGATAACTCGCTGACATTAAAGGCACGAATTGCAGTACATGGCAATAAGGATCGAGAAAAGCATGCCCTGAAAACAGACTCTGCAACATGCCCACCAGTTGATATCCGCATACTGTTGTCTCTTTCTACGATCTATCGGTGGACTCTGGCAAAGATCGACTTCAAGAGCGCCTTTCTTCAAACGGAAGCTCAACGAGATGTCTACATGGTACCTCCTCGCGAATGCGAAACACGTCATCAGCACTACTGGTTGCTGCTATCAGCAGCCTATGGTCTCGCAAATGCAGGGGCCAAGTGGCAAGAGCTTAGTGATGATGTGCTACGTGGATTTGGTTTTTCGCAGCTCGTGTACATGCCGCAGCTCTTTTACAAAAAATTGGATGGAAAAGTTGTAGTCATTGCAGTCAAAGTGGTCGATAACAACCTCTTTGCTGGAGAGAGAAAGAATTTGTCTACAATAATAGAAAAAATAAGACACAACCATAAACTTGGCACGATAGTGTATGGACCAGGTAGGGTACAGTTTTATGGTCTGGCGCTTACTCAGTACGAAGACTACACAGTTACCATCGATGGAGACGAAAAGCTTAAAGGGTACGAAGCCGGAACAATTAGTCGTTTAAGGAGAAAAGACCAGGAAAGCCAGCTGAACAGCATTGAGCTCTCATCATTCAGGTCGCTGAACAGTTCAATTGGCTGGTTTGGCATTGCTGCCTCTCCGTTTTGCGCATTTGCGGCAAGCTATTTGCAGCAAAAAGGGCCATTTCCTACTATCAAGGAAATGATAACGCAGATTAATATGCTGCGCACTTTGAAGAGAAAAGGAACGTCACTAAGGTTCCTGAGGCCACTCAGTGGAAAAGAATATCAGATCTCAATTGTAGTATTTTCTGACGCAAGCCGAACGAACGACTATGGACAGCTTGGGTTTGTCGCTGGACTTCTTTTTGGAAAACTGAAGCAAGACTCTGTCATTCATGTCATTTCCTGGAGTTCTCATAAGTCCCGAAGACCAGTTAAATCAATTGGATCGGCCTAAACTCTGGCTGCAGGAGAGGCCATCGATGAGGGCAAGGTACTTTGTAAGGCATTCCAGGCTTTGTTAGGAATACACGTTGGACTGTGGATCGTTGCGGACTCAAAGGATTTGTTTGGCACACTTTCCACCTGTCGCAACGCTGCAGATCGTTCTATTCGTGGAGATGTCAGCGTAATCAGATACGAATTTGAAACAAGAAACGTTGACAGAATGATATGGATTCCAGGTAGCGCAAACTATGCTGATCCGTTGACAAAAACCGATAGCCCTGTCTCTCAAGCCTTGGAGTTAATGTTTTTTGATGGAAAAATATCCATGGACTTTCATGGTGCCTTATTCCGAAACTCTAACGCACCAACTGGTTAGCAGGAACTCTGAGAGGAATTGGTATGGAAAGCAAATGCATCTTAGTCAATCTATGCATACTCTAGGCGCATTTGCGTATAATGCAAGCCTTCTAGGAGAGGTTTTGCATGACATGGTGCTGCAATAATCATGTGCAGCAAAAGAGTAGATTACGTGGCCGTTAGCATTCGATTGCGTGGCCTTTTAGTGATAGATTACATGGCCGCTAGCCCGCCTTGTCGGGTATATAAGCCCAAGAGCCTGGACTTGGACCCTTGGTTTATCCGAGGTAGGCAAGCATTCGAATAGTAATCTGAGTCAGTAAATTGTTCTTTATCAGAAGCATCTACAACTACCCTTTACTTTATTTCCCTCAGAAAAAAAGAGTTTTTATGTATGTGGAAACAAATGAGGTTTCTTCGGCTACATTGCGACGGATGCTTCTTGGGTTGCGGCGAGCGTTGGAAACCAGTCATGTATTTAAGACGTGCCTGGAGTCTCGTGGTTGCGGACCTAATCTTTCGGAAGCTAGATCAGTAGAATCTCCTGACCCCGAGCTTCCCCGGGAACCTAAATACAATGTGCCCGGCTTACTTGGTCGGCTTTCTATCAACAACTACAGTGAAAAATTTGCTTCCGTTTTTCCTCGCAATCCTCCGAAAGTGTGTGTGGGCTACAAGGAGTGGGTGGAGACTTTTGGTGGAGCCCTTCCAAGGTGGGAAAAGTCTAGGTTTGAACCATATAGCGAACGGAAGAATGTAGAATATGTTGCGATAGCTCCGGAGGATATCCAAGAAGATGTTAACTTATTCCTACGAGATGTGTCCTCTGTATACCAAGAATGTTTGTTTGGAACCCATACTGTCATTTCGTTCGAACGAGTCGCTTTCATTTAAAATTCTGATTCAACAACCTGTGAGAAAGAAAAAGGAAAAGGCTTATCCGAAACAGAACGAGCGATGACGGAACAATATCAGTTGTATGTGAAAGCGCTTTGCACCAGGCTGGCTTCACTGACTCGCGAGAGCAGCAAGAACCAGATATCCTCTCCAAATTGAATTTCCGTACAGGGCAAGATATATGTACGTGTTCTTTCTTGGTGGAATTTCATGCTTCGCATGGCCGCGGCGTCGCGCTCTGCAAACCGAAACGCCGCCGAAGCGCAAGCGCACATTTTGAGTTAGCTGCCACTGCCATAGACACGTCGAACCGAATGCGAAGCGGCGTGCGAATTCGTCTGCATCCCCTGGGCGGAAACCAGTAACATCCGTGAGGCTCTGCGGCTGTGCTAGCAGACCTTTGCCGTGCCATCTGTCAGCGAGGATGACGATGATCATACTTTTGTCGCAGCCCGCACAGCCGCACGCCCGCACGCGCGCTGTCGCTGACAATGACGACTTCGACCAACTCGATGACGATGACAAGCAGCATTCCGACTATGTCGGCTTCGGCGGCTTCTGAGTGGGGGCCGATGATGCTGCAAACAGGCATCCAGTGGCAGATCGCAATTGTCTGGGAAGCGTGGCGCTTGAAAAACTTCCTGCGCAACACATCAGTGGTGCTTCTCAGTCGGGCGCCCAGTCTTTACCGGGTTCCCCCACTAACCCCAACCCTATAAACGCTAAAAGCGCTCAGCAGCATCATTGGCTGTGGCTCCCAGTATATCACCGACTGCGCGCAACACAAATACTTCGGCTGCTGGCTGCACTGCAGGCACCCTCGCAAAAACCACGTCACATGCGGTTCATCCCACGCCAGTTGCGCTATAAAAGGCGCCAAAGCCGTGCAAGGAGCGGGAAATGGAGCATTATGCCACCCAAAAGCCGGGAATCGCACCGACGGCGGCGTAATGAAGTATGGCGCCCAACTCATGGTTTGTAAAGCCCAATATGCTCCTCTAAACTTGTACTTCTTCTTCCACCAGGTCCTTTTCTTTCAACCACTGCCTAAAGTAAATATCATTTTCAACTATGTTCACCTCCTTCAAAAGTGCCATCGCATATGATACGTACTCTTCCCACGCCACAAACAGAGGCAGCTGTTTTGAAGTGCAGTATTTATAAGACTCGCAGTAGTTTGCAAACGCGTTATATCCACTCAGTTGATTCAATTCCAGTACCATCCCATTCTTCAATCCAAGCGATATGTACAATTTTACGCTACCACGCTTTAAAGAATGGCCCTTAAACATCTCAAAATCATCTCTACCTTCTCCAATTTGCGAAAGACGCTTCTGAAAAACACATCTGAAGCTCTTACATGTCCAATTCCTTGATATATTCAACGCTTCTTCTCCTGTCGTGCTCTTGATTTCACAGAATAGAAAACCCCTCGTGTTTTTTTTGATGACCAACCCCGAAAGTACTGCGGATCGATCAACAAAGAACGGTGAAGTCTACTGTCCCCGTCCCACTCTTGAACCGTGTACTTTCTTTGAACTGTTGAATTCTTTATGGTCCCACAGAGATTCATAGTTGTTCCACCGGACTACACCCAAACTTTATCATTTTTAATCTGTGATATCTCATCGTATCTCAAACCCAAATTAAGACCTAAAACCATCACGCAGTGAAGAGCGATATCAGTTGCACTTGGTTGATTACCACTTCCCTACCAAGACTTTTCAGCAACACCGCAGATATGTTCTGGCGTTGTAGGCCTCGCACGAATCGTAACGACTCCAAAGCATGATAGGTGCAAACGATGTGCTCTTCTTAAACGATAGAGATCTCGATTACCTATTAAGGGATCACCCTTTACACTTCCATTTTCATGAACAGACCAGGTTTGATCATGGCCGTTTTCGCAAGAAACTATCCTTAATCCTTATATAACTCTTCCCATAGAATCATTTTTGAGTGCTTGTGGCTCTTCAAATCTGCAATAGTCGGCCAATAGGTTAAAAACCAGGACAGAACTGTCTTTGTTAACGGTTATTGGATCATTGGCATTCTTCAGCGTTTCCTATTTCTCTGTAAGTCTCTTGGCTATCTTTATTTTTGTTTGAGTTAACTTACTATGGGCCGAGTGCAAAAATTCGTGGCGCTCTCTTAGCAGAGCAGTGTCAAAGAGGAGATCGTCACATCTCCTTATTCGCTTCCTACGCCTCGGATCATCGAACTCTTGCAATTCCAACGTTCTTTGAGATGATTCCCTGCTGATTCAGCTTCGATTTGCAAACTAAGATCACTATCGTAGGAAAAAGTGAAGAAGTCAGTAAAAGGTTTCTTGGCGTTCATCATTTCAGGCTCAGAAAAAAAACGAGCTCAAAAGGTTTCAGCGTTTTTTGGCTCTATGTCATTTGTAAAGTGATTTTTACATTACCATACTACTACTGTATTTTCGAACGTGTGGCATACTTTCAGCAAATATCCAAATCGTTGCATCAATCTTCATCCTACAGTTGAACGACAACGATCATCTCTCCTTTTCCCAGTAGTCGAAGATAGCTTGGCGGGCGGGATTTTTTGAATCATGGAGCGCCTTGGAGTGAAAAAAGATATCCAAGGAGGAGGAACTGGATCGGGTTTTAAACTGCCACATCAGATTAGTAGAATGGAACCTACAACTTGGAAACAAGCATGCAGCTCTCAAGTACAAATAATCGTTTCGGGAATGGTTGCACGGAGAGTGAAAATGACATAAAAAATTGGAGTTTGGCGGAAAGAACTGAGAAACTGCTTGTTTTTGCTTGAGCGAAGGAAAATTCTCCTGAACCAATCCATTCTGACATCTTTTTCGATTCCAGTGACATCGAGATCGACAACAGTGAGATAAGCAGATCCAGTGACTTTACCTCAACCACCGCAACGTCCGGGTATACTCACAGAAAAGTTTGTAACAGAGCTACCGAAGAGTTATAGTGAGCTTGTCGTATTATGGAGGGATGGGTGTAAGAAAAGAAATTTCGTCCCAGTGCGACTATTAAGTACAGCGGAAACCAGAAGAAGACTGCTGAAGAACTACTCAAACCATCTTTGGAACAAAACTGGGCAGATATCCGCTTATTATCGCTTCAAAGATTTTATAGAGCACGTTGCACATCAGCACAAGTCCATTTCTTGAATTAAACAAAGAGGTGAGGACCAGCTATGGTTGAAAGCCCTGCATAAAGCTGAAAGTGCTATGCTACAAAACTTAGGAGAGACAAAACTCCAATCGTTCAGTGCTTATCTCTCTTCCATTCGAAAAGGAAAACGATCAAATAATCCCAATACAAGCGAATAAAGAACACCTTTTGCTATTAACCTACACATGTATTCAGACAACAAAACCTGGTAGAAAACCAAGCTTTTTTCGCTGCAGAATTTCCTAGTTAATACCTTAAAGATTGTAGCAAAAGCCTCAGTGCGAGCAACATGAAGTGAGGTGTGGGCTGAGCCCCACGTTACTTCAAGTACTCCAGCGAAGCCGAAGTGTTCAAGGAACAGTGGTTCATGGGCTGAGCTGGTGCACCATGTATAGGTTCAGGCGGAGCCCCAAACCAGTAGCAGGCAACACGAAGTGATGTGTGGGCTGAGCCCAACCTCACTCCAACGACCTGGACGAAGCTCAGGGCTCAAAAAACAGTGGGGCACGGGCTGAGCCCCAGCACCACGTATGGGTTCGGGCGGAGCCCAAAACCGGTAGCAGGCAACACGAAGTGATGGGTTGGCTGAGCCCAACCTCACTTCAAGCACTTGGACGAAGCCCAAGTACTCAAGGAACAGTGGTGTACGAAGTAAGCCCGTGCGCTACTTATGACCTTGGTTGAAGCTTCTAAAGTACAGGTTGTGCGTCATTTCGGAAGACTGTGTCAGTAACATTTTGAACTTATGCCTTATGTTGTAGAGTTTGGTTATCGTATTAAGAAAGATTACGTTCCGGGAAGATTTATCGTCGAAGTAGCTATTGATCGTCAATAAAAGAAGAAAGCGTTAGAAAAAGCGAGTTGAAGAGGTATTTGTCGTATGAACTATGGTACATCATAAATGTGTGAAAAACTTTAGTGGAGTTCGCACAGCAAAAGCAAAGGTTCTTAATACTCTAATAAGAGAAACGTTTTATTATTCTTCAGTTGAGAACCTTGCAGAAAATGACTAAAACCCTTAAATCTCGTATTTGACTCATAAAGTGTTCAGGTAGGCTATAGTAGTCTGTTTTAAGAAGCCTCTGAAAATGACCAAATTTTGGTAGTTAAGCTATGGAAATTTTTGAATTTATACAAAAGTTTCTATCATTTCTCAATAAATAATTTAACATTGCCGTTTAGTAGTATTGCTATTATCCCCTACGTTTGAAATTTTCTGTAAGATGATAGACACCCCTACAATAAGAGAACCCAACAGTCACGCTAATGTGGGATTCTTATCGACAAATAATCCACCATTGTAGACATTTTATTACAGCATCTCATTGGCGTCTTAGCGCAATAAAAGCTTGGTCCCAGATGAAGAATGCAGAAGCCAACCACAACCCAACAAACCACCATCTTAGTGTTCGCTAGAAATCCTGAAGTCGCCATTGACTTAGTAACAGCTTGAGTCTCTGGTATAATCTTATTTGAGCTATAACTCTTGTTCTGGGGATGTAATTTCCCTTTGCACTGATTATCGATTCCGTAATTGATTGTTTTGTGTGTTTTTATTGTTGTTCTGTTTTTCTTTTTGTCAGTGCACAATGGTTGTCAAGCCGATCGCTTGTGTCTTACGTACCACCATACCTGGAATGGTACTTCATGTTTATACGAATGGTTTCTCTCCTCAGGCACCGCTAATCTTCACCCTTCCACACACTTTCTTTCAAGAACAGTCGCTCGCAAGGGAACGCTCACTTCCCGCCGTTTTTTCTGTGAACATCCACCCACCATGGAGTACATTACAGTCTCTCCTGAAATACCACAGTGAATAAACTACGAACCTTGAACCGGACGAAAGCGAGAAGTTTATTGACACAAACAGACTTTACATGCTTATCTGAAAAGAGAAAGCCGCACCGGAGTGCATTTTTCTACAGTTTCTTGGAACACTGCTTTGCCCATGACCGACCACTACATGTAAAGAAGTACCTCGGTCTTTGCATCTGCGATAATCTTCTCAGTTTCATACGTTATCGGAAGGAAATGAACCACTTTAGAATAGAAGTGGAAGGTCTCGCGGCATTAATCCTGTGCAAGGGAGCGAAAGCGTACGGTGTTGGTTTTTTTTATTTTATGTTTGTGCGCGACAAAATATGGTGTCTACGTTGCCACCGAGATTGAGTCGCGGTTTTGACTTTTTGATATTTTTCAAGCCAATTCGTAGTAAATCACACATTTCAGTCGGAACAAAATAGTGATAAAGCTTTTAGGAGAGCTAGGATATGAGCCTATCACGTGTACAAGTTGAAGCACTGAGCGGCTGTTGGAAAACTGGGCTGTTGTCAATCGCTAGTTATTGTGTAAAGCTTGCAAATGGTAGAAAAGGATTGGAAACAAGGTCGAGTAGCGGTTGGTTGACTCGCTAATCTGCGCATAAGGCCAATTCAAGAGGTTAAAGGTGTTTAATGTTTATTCTCAAGGGCTCAAGCCGATCTCGGATACTTCTAGGCATTTCAGCTCAAGCTATACTGCAGTAATGTAGAAACGGTGCAGCACAAGAAATGTTGTTCTGTGAGAACAACATTTTATTGTTCTGTGCGCACCACTACAGACTGCTTGATGTTTTAGGGTCTTCATAGATCTGTCCCCCCGCAATGCTGGAGGGTGAACGCAACTTGTGTAGGAATGTTTTACAATTGCCTAACGATACGAATGGCGTGCCGCAAGGATCGATAGCGATCGTTGACCATGACATGAAAAGTTACATCAGTTACGACGTGTTCACTTCTCGCGTTCCAGAGGTAAAGAATGAAGGACAGAAACAATTATTCTGCGCTACCGCCTCGGTGGAGGACACAGATACTCCGCGCCCATGGAAGGAAATTAAACTTGTTGTGGACAAAGTCCACAACCAGGTGTGTGGCCATTCTTCTTATTTAGATATTCAAATTCTTTTGCAGAGAAATGAGCTTTGGAATGAAGAACTCAAGAAGTACTTGAAGCAAGTTCTTGGAGAATGCACCAGTTGTAAGACAACTGCCACCCCAGAGTCCGCCCGAAAGGTGTCTTTGAGCTCAATGGCAAGGACATTCAATGAAGTTGTTTGTATTGATCATATTCTTCTCGACGAATATTGTGTGTTTCACACAATGGATGCCAGTACACGCTACTCAGCTGGAACTACGGTCGATTCAACCGCGATGAATGAAGCTGTGGTTGCGTTTGATGGTCAGTGGATCTCCCAGTTTTGGACGCCTGTTTCTGTTTTGTTCGACCCGGCGTTCAACAATAGCCTGTTTCATCGATATCTCGGTCTGTATGGGATCCAGGCGCGGATAATTCCCCCTCGCAGACATAACAAGAATATCCTGGAATCCAAACACAGGATTATTAGGGATATCTTTTTGCGACTGAAGACTGCATATGCGTCAGAAACTGAACATTCCCAGCTATTGATTCAGCAGGCGATACGTATATCAAACTATCTTTATGGGGACGACGTGCTGTCGGCCCCAGAAATGGCAAAGGGTTACACGAGGCCTGTGTTAATGGTGAATCTACCAGTCGAGATACCCGACGAGTTGATCAAGGCGCACGAGACCTTGAAGGCAAAGCGCAAACTCACATTGATCTTTTGTTCTCAAAATGTGAAGGAGGACCCAATATCAGTGGGAGATTTGATTGAGGTGTTCCCGAAGAAGGACAAAGAAAAGAGAGGCCACTGGACCAATCCGAAGCCCGTACTGTCCTTCGATCATTCTGGTAGAAGAGTCACAGTTCCTGGAACAAGTGATAAGCAGATGCGCGCTTCTATTGAGAATGTAAGGCCTGCCATCAAGGGAGACTAGTTAGCCAATGCAATTCAGCCGGCAATCCACGAAATGGACCACAGTGTCGGTGATGCGTTGCAAAGTCTGAATACGGGATCTGAGAAAGCTTCCGTAGAAGTATCAAGCTCTGCGAATGAGGGAGAACTTGGGTTGGACTCTTCTGAAGCAGTTGGAGTTCGATTAACGAAGGTTGAAGACTCGATAGAAGTGTATTGCCCGCTAGACGCGCCCTACTACCTGGGAAAGGTCGCCAGCTACTCATCAAACCAGGAAAAGTACACCTTTTCCTACGATGACGAGTAACAGGAGTCGCTGAAGCTGCAAGATGCGACATGGAGAAGGATTTCGTCTGAACAAACTCCCGTTATGGCAAATAAGGTACAGCTATCCCCAGGGCAAGATTTAGAAAGCGCCGAGCGAGATACAGTTGGCGAGTATTTTTCGATGTTTGGATCTAAGGAGTTTATGCTACATCAGTCTCAAGGACTTCCTTCCTTCCTAACGGAGAACGCTTACAAAAAGAAAGAAGAGTCTTTCAAGAGGGAAGTTCGCGAAGTGCCTGTCACGAAGGTCCCTAAGGAAGCAAACATCATCACAAGCCACGTTTTCTACAAGGTGAAGAATTGCGATGACAATTCGCTGGTTTGGAAGGCAAGGATCGCACCACACGGAAACAAAGACAAGGACAAACTCAACTTGAAGACTGACTCTGCTACTTGTCCTCCAGTTGGTATCAGAATGTGTCTTTCGGTTTCTGTGCTATTTTAGTGGATTCTTGTGAAGATTGATTTCAAAACAGCTTTCCTTCAGACCGGCGATGCTACAAGAGATGTTTATGTCATTTCCTTGCGAGAATGCGGTGAGCGTAAGAAGTTTTACTGGTTACTGTGGACTGCTACCTATGGCCTGGTTAACGCCAGCGCCAAGTGGCAGAAGCTGAGTGACAATTTGCTATTAGATATTGGTTTCAAACAGCTAGTGTTTGTTCCGCAACTGTTCTTTAAGGTTCTAGAAGGGAGTTTGAGTATCGTCGCAGTGAAGGTTGTTGATGATGTATTGTTTTCTGGGCCGAGACACATTGTGTCAGCAGCAATTGAGCAGATTCAAAAGTCCCACAAGCTAGGAACGATAGTGTACGGTCCAGGAAAGTTCAACTTCTACGGACTCACGGTCACACAATTTGAAGACTTCTCTGCATCAGTTCATGCCGAGGATAAGCTACAGGTATACGAAGCTTATCCCATCAGGAGGAATAGAAGGAAACATTTTGAAAAGAAGCTGAATGATTTGGAATTGGCATCTTTTAGATCACTGAATAGTTCGCTTTCGTGGTTAGAAATTGCTGCATCACCATTTTGTGCACCAGCAGCAAGCTATTTGCAGCAGAAAGGAACCGTACCTTTGGTTGAGGACATGATTACGCAGATAAATACACTGCGCGGCTTGAAAAAGCAAGATATTGCAGTGAACTACAGGCGTCGTATGGACAAAAAACGATACGATCTGTCGATACTCGTCTTTTCTGATGCTAGCCGTGTCGAAAATCATGGAAAACTGGGATACATTGCAGGGCTTCGGATAGGTGTCTTCGAGAAAGATGCACTGTTTCATACACTCTTCTGGGCTTTTCATAAGTCCTGTAGGCCAGTGAAATCAATTGGCGCCGCTGAGATCTTTGCAGCAGGAGAGGCGATTGATGAAGGGAATGTTTTGGTCAAAGCCTATGAGAGACTTTTTGGGATTAAGGTGGAGCATTTGGTTGTTGTGGACTCGAAAGATTTGCTTGACACTCTGTCGACATGTCGGAATGCGAGCGATCGATCGCCTAGAGCGGATTTCAACGTTACTCGCTATGAATTTGAGACGAACAACATCGACCGCATGATCTGGACACCAGGGAAAACAAACATCGCTGGTCTGCTCACGAAGCAGCTAGTCCACTTTGTCAGACGCTTGAACTTTTGCTGTTTACTGAACAGATATCTCTAGATTTTGAACAGTCGGTTAGTAGATCTTCGAACAGATCAACCGGGTGGAAGATTACGAAAAAGAGGAAAGTGAATGTAGAAATGGTGCAGTATGAAAATTGCATTGACTTGCCATTTTGAATGAACATCTTCGGCATTCAAATACAAAACCCTTGTGCAACATTTACATGACCAAGTACAAATATTCACGTGACAACTCTTCTTTACATGACCAAGTTCAAATACTCATGTGACAACTATCCAACACTAAGTATGCAACGTCACTCCTGCTGAACAGCTCCACTATCTCTCTTTGCTTTCTTTGTCTACTTATACTGCTCTCCAGTTCGCAATCCTCAAGAAGGCGACAGCGGACTTCTCGATACCTCATATTCTACTAAAGCTTCTTATTTGTTCTACCTGCACCGCTCGATCTCAACAGTTCCTGCCGATAGCTCCAACCGATCTAAGTTCCCTCTCTTCTTATGCAGCACAAGAAATGTTGTTCTGTGAGAACAACGTTTTATTGTTCTGTGCACACCACTACAGACTGCTTTATACTTTAGGAACTTCATAGATCTGTTCCCCCGCAATGCTGGAGGGTGAACGCAACTTGGACTTAAGTAGTCATACCTGGCGATCAGGTTAGGTCTGGATCGGGCTCGAGTGTTGCAACCGACCATTAAAATGCTACCGATTACTACAAACTTTATGTTACCGCCGCATAATAAACTTATTGTTTGTAGCACCGCCGAGTGTTGTTTGTCTCACCGCTTTTATTTCTGTAGCAACAAGATGCCTTCGGTCACATTTGAGTTCATTCAAAGCCTCGTCAAAAGGCGTGAATGAGACTTGTAAGAACTCAATCTACAGCTTTCATCATGCGTGTAGTGCTGCACTGATTAGGCCTCAATCGGCAAATACTTCACCGATGTTTTTAGAGAAGAGCTACTTGCCAAACTACAGCTGCAAGAAGACTTGTAATTTTCAAACTCTGTGTGACAGTTCCTAAAAGTGATATGTTCCGAACAGCTGGGGCGGGTCAAGTGTGAGTTTTCCACACGTATAAGCGGAAACACCGAGCGGATGTGTTTTTCTGCGATGAGAAGTTTGAGATAGAAAAGCGTCGCTTAATCACGTCGTTTCAGTCGCCAACCTTCACGGACTAATAAATGTTGAGCCAATTAGATTGTTTTGCCCCCCAGTACGGTTTTGCTTTTCTTGGATACACGGCCACTCAGTATATCGTTAGAGCTTTTTAGGTATCAACCAAACATTTTTTGATCGCATTGGACGGACGTCTTTTTTTACCGTACGAATCAAAATACAGTAATGGACAAAAGCCGGAGACGATATTTCCTTACTGCGCGATATGCACCGTTCTTGGCTCTTCAACACCGGATGGTTGGCGATAAAAGATTAAGGTTGGCGATAAAAGAATTACACATATATGACACTTTGTCCGAAACCAGAACACATACGGTTGTCCGACGTTCACCGTTCATGGGGCTAGACGGCTCTCGGCTACAGTTCCAGACTGAAGATCTCCCCAGTTCTGATTAATTCTTTTTTCAACGGGATATCTTTTCAACTACTTTTGAATTTTTGGAAACAATTTAGCCCCGGACGGATTATTCATCTCCGAGAACGGCGATCACCGAAAAATGGTTTCAGCAAAACCTTCTTTTTAGACTCCCTCGGAGCTTTTAGACTCCCTCAGAGCCGTTTTTTCCGATCGGTTTATCAACTGTAACATTGCGCTATTTTGCGCGCTACTGCTAAAAGTCCTAAACATTTTTTCATCCAACGTTAAGTAGCATCTAATATTTTTTTAAAAAGAATCATTAAGCTCAACTTTTCCCGGTTAAGCCATTATGTTTAAAATATTTTTGTCATCGAAAGCATCATTTTTGAGCTGGTTGAAAAGGTTTATATTTTTTCTGCGAAGGTGCCAATCTCGGCTGAATTATACATTCTGTTCGGGTTTTTAAAGCTTTTAATCTACCTGATAGAAGTGGATACAGATATAAAAAGTAGGATCAGGAAAACAGAACGTAAAAAAAATGTTATACTGCATTTTGAGTTTGTCTTGTATCGACCGACTTCAGACTATCGCGCATGTTCGATGCTTTGTAATTCTTGCAGCGCTGGTTGAATTTGGGCTTCTATGTCATGCACATGTGACGCAAATGCATGATAAAGAACGATGTCCTCGATGCTGATTTTCCGGTTCTGTTTCTGGTTTGCTGTCCAAAATGCGATCGTACGCATCTGAGTTTTTCTCTAATGCCTCTTGTTAATCATTTTTATTGCTACATTATCATTAGTATCTCTTCGGGCACTATTCATAAATGCTTTCAACAACTACACTGAAAGCAAGGTCAAAGATCATCGCAATGAACCTCTCCCTGAAGTGTGCTCTGCATTGTTCTGTTTACTTCATAGACTACGATTCGGTACCATCTCTACCTAAAGTTTTCTATTCTGTTCTTGAACTAGGCACTACGTGGCCTAACCCCCCATCAAAGCCGTCTAGGTTCATTGGTGGATGACGCAGTACTCTACCCCGCAATCGGTCAAGTCGAGCTTCACCTGATTGCTCGCGAACTCGGGTTTTCCGAACCAGGTGCAATCGTTTTGGGTCAATGTAAGGAGCAACTTTGCACTTCATACAGCGGTCTTGCGAGCTGTAGATGTTGTTTTCTGTCGCGCTTCGAAATGCACCAGGTTCCCAGCATTCTCCCTTCGGGTTCGTGGCTTAGCGACCAGAGGCCGTATGGCGCCTTGGCTTGGCGAAGTGACACAGTGCAGCGCAGTGCGCAAACTAGCTGCTCGTTAAAGAATATCTCTAAAGTAGGAAGTGAATATATCTAAATATGTCAAGGTCACATTTTTTTAAGCCGGGTTTCCCAAAACCGCCTTTAGTTTTCACTCTGTTCCGTTTAACGTTTAACAGCTATTAGTTAAACTTCTAACGAATACTGTACAGACCACTATAAAAGAAGCGAACGACACAAGTTTCCCTCTTTCTCGGACGGCAAGCGCAAACTTCAAAGCTCCTTTTCACCTTCTTCCCAAGAATATCGACAATTGCACCCATTTGGGTCTGTCTTATTACAAATTCCACGTGAAATATATGAACTTTGTAAAGAAATGGACAACGTTCGTGAGATGATACAAGAAATATCCAGAAATACTTAAAACACATATTTCCGTTTCTTTTTGGGAGGCTTTTTTAAATCAAGCGTCACATATGGTATTTTGGCTCTTCAAAAAGTGTTGTTCATTCAGTTGTCAAGTGATCTATTCAATGGTCTTCGCGTTAATTGAAAGGCTATGTTCCTTCTATTCCCGAGTTTTAGGGTGAGCGATTTGTTTCTCTTTCATCATAATTTTCTCTCATCTCGTTCGGGTTTTGGAAAAAGAATACTTGTGGAACATTTGAGTGGTCGGCACTTTTCATGCTTTCATTAAAATTGGACTATATGTGAATAAACGTCAATGCTCTTTCTCTTTCACTATTTATAAAACAGTTTTGAAATGCGCGAGCTCTTCACCAAGAAAAGTAAGAATTTCCCAGGCTACTTAGCAATTGAAGCACCCTGGGTCTTTGCAAGCGTGGTGTGATGAATATGGAGAATCTTAGTTACCTATCCGCCTCGCTCCAATGTCTACTTCACGTGGACACGTTTGTACTTGGTATCGAAAGCCTAGAATCTCACAAACGACAGAAACACTTCTGTTTGTTACACAAATTGAATGATATTGTGAGTCTTTACAAAGAAGATAAATACAACTGTTCCCCGCCAGAGAAACTACAGGAAGCCCTGCTTCAAAAAGCGAGCAAGCTTTGTGGAAAAAACTTGCACACTAATTCTGAAGAAGATCCCGCTGCCTTTATTAAGTGGTTAGTCGAAGAGATGGAACTAGTAGAGTGGAAAGGATGCCACACCCATGGAAAGCCAGACAAGGAATTTTTAGGAGTTCTCCAACACACTGCAAGTGGAATTCTTTCGATTGCAGCCACTTGTTCAAGTTGCGAGTTTGAGTACAAACAGTATTCTACGTTTGTTCTTTTAAACAGGGACGATTCGAATGTAGTAGAGTATAATGAAAATTTCCTAGAAAGAATGATCGCGAATACTGGCACAGTTCCGAGTTTTTGCTCGTATTGCAGAGTGGGGATTTCTGGAGATGTCAAGGTAAGATTAGAAAAGAGTCCGAATCTTCTGATGCTTCGTGTGAATCGTGAAACACAGGAAGGTGAAAATCGGCTTGTGAAGTACAGTGACACACTCGACATAAGCACATATGTGAAGGGCGAGGAAACGGATTCAATTTACGATCTAAAAGCAGTTGTTTACAAGGATGAAAGCAGTACTCAGAATCACTACGTGGCCGACGTTCGTATTGGGCACGATGATTGGAGCCGAGTTGACGGTTTCATTCGCGAGCGGATACGAAGCGAAGAAGCATTGAAGCGACAGGCGTTGATACTGTTTTACGAGAAAAGATATGTAAAGACCGCACAGATGGAGGATATTAGCTCGTCATCATCGTACATGAGTGAAATAGATTTGACGGTCGATATCCCGAGACCTGAAGGAGGCCGCAATATCTGTTGTCTCTGTTAGGATCGTGAGAAGTTCTAGACAGCGAATTTGTGTAGGGTAGATATTTTGGTGAAAAGAAACGCTAAACAATAAAAAGCGAAAATATTTGAAAAAGGAGAAACGCGCGATTGGACGCTGTCCTAATGACAGCTGTCCGCTACGTACCACATTTCTGTATAACAAAACCGTTCACTGGTCAGCTCACACGCCCCCCGGGAACAACTATTGTACGCGCGCCTCAAGGTCGAGCCTCTCGTGGCGCCCCGGGTTCGCCTAGTATAGCTGGCATTTAAATCCCAAAGTACCTTGGCGAATGTTTCTATACACTTCAACAAAAACTGTCCAACTCATTGTTATGCCACCATCGATATCCAATCTATTCAAGCTCTGCAAGCGCTGCTTTCTGCGATACTACAAGCTCACATTTCAACCTCTTGCACTGTGCACAAACGCAGTCGTGGTTAGCTCACAATGGAGTGATACCGCAGCAACCCAGAAACACAATGAATAAAACCGACCTACAGACAAAGCTATCTGGAGGAAAGGGACAAGCCAGAGAGAAACATCATTGAAAATTTTGTGCCTGCTCTACAGTCTCCTTGCCTGGACTGCCTCCTGCCGCCCGTCAGATTCTCAACCTGGTATCGTACTTGACAGTGGAGTATCGGCAAACTAGTCTTTCGCTCGAAGCTTTAAGCCATCTATACATTTTGCTTCCAGAGCCAAAGGTTTCTTTTTGAAACATGACTGTATCTAGATCAACATCTTTGAGAATATGGCGACAGTGCACGCATCGCTGTTCCATTCTGATCCAAATAGGGGCTTCCAAAATGAAGATTGTACAGGAAGATAACTTTGACGAAAAATCACGTAGACTTTCCAGAACAAAATGTTTCTCGATCGCCCATTTGTAAAAAAACAATCAAGAACGTCATTTTTTACTCAGAAACAGCACAAGTTTAAAGAAACCTTTGCCTTTCACTAACTCATATCTTTACATTATTCGTTTGCCAACAAATTTCGCAGCACAAGCGACTGGAAGAGTTAGCAGACAATTGATCTCTTCTCAATGTCACCACACTGATCAGTGAGCGTATGCACCACCACCATGGCCGCCATCACCACCGTCTGCACTGTTATCAAAGTCCCCATGAATTTCTCCACCTCCATATACAACACCAGCAGCTCCATTTGCAACCGTTGCATCAGCAAATCCACTGCCACCCGTCTGGTAGCCCGCGTTCAAATTAAATCCACTGTCAGCAACCGCAGGTGCACCAACCCCGGCAACCACATTAGCACCTTGCGCAGCAGCATCGCCTCCGTCACCTCCAGAACCACCAACCGCAACACTACTCGAGTGATGGTACGGGGGATAGTATGGATGGTAGAAGCGGCCAATTGGCAGTCCAAATGATACCATCAGCATAGCGCAAGCAACAAAGATAAACGTCAACGACTTCATTCTTCTAGATTATGAAAATGCTGAAGCACCAGACTGTCTTGCTCAATGATGTCAACTTTTGAAGATTCTATGCTCGAGGTTGAGAGTGAATCTTCTCCTGCAATTCCTCCATTTATACTCGAGAACTATTGCACCCCTCGAACAAAAAGGAGTCCCATTCCAAGGTTCTTACCATGTCTGTCCTACACAACATGGTCCCTTGCAGAAATATGCGTGAATTTGGATGGGGAACTCTTTCATACTCATAGTTTCATGCTTTTTTTTCTTGTTGCAGAGGTGAGCTGGATAAATGAACCAGATATCCCATGTCGTTTGCTACAGAACGCCCTCCTTTTCCGGATCTCTTACAAAATAACCCAATTTTTCAGAGGCAACCCTTTTCTCAGCCGGCCATAACGCCTTTGTGTTTTGTCGTATGGTTTTGATCGTTTGTCAGATGCAATTAAGTATTTTGTACATGTTGTCAAATTCCGGGATTAATAATGTTTGTTAGCACGTGTCTCGCCCAAGGTCTTCCTTCCAACGAGGGAGAGACGGGGAATGGCACCTGTCCTTTTCATTGTGTAACTTTCATGATGTGCTTTGGTGACGGACTCGAGGAACGGTGGCGAGCAAAACATCTGCATACCCCTCTTTTATCAGACTGCGCCCGAAAAGCGCTGCTCAAACTATATCTACGTGGAGCTACTTCCAACGACAGATGTAGCTTGTGGAATCAGAGATACAACAGTAGGGTTGTGTCACGACTGCTTTCAGAGGCATTGAGTTCCATCGAATATCAAAGGCTTTTGGGGGCAAACGCCGAACTTCCGGTACATTCCTTACCAACTACTGACTAAGACGTGCCAACAGTGACATCTTCATAGATCGTGGAGAAAAGTGTTGGTACATCTGCCCACTCTCTCCCTGCATACACCCATATATATCTGACTTTTGGCTCTTACATGAAAGGCTTGTCTAGGGATTTTGCAGCTATTCCAGAGAGTGTCTTACAACTGGCTCTTCCAAGACCGCAGTTAATCTGGTTTCATCTTCACAGCTCTACACAACCAAATCATTTTTCCCTCTTCAGAATAATGGCTAGAATTTTATCCTTCTCTGTCCATATCAAAACGGTGTATCTGATTGAGATATTGTTGAGGAATGTGGAAAAATAGAGAGAAACAAGTGGAATGGTGGAATAATTTATTTGATAATCTGTGCATCTGCTTGTGCAGAACCGGAAACGTTTAAGTACAGCAAGGATGATTCCACATTCAGGCGACATCTACTGTATGATCAAGTCACTACATTCTCAAGGATTCTTGAGGATGTTCTGAAAGGTCTTGGGTGTCTTTCCCCTATGACAGTCTATGTGTATTGGACGCTTAGGATGTAGAACTTGATGATGACTAGGAAATTATTACACTGCATTTCAGAACCATATAAAGACAGGCACAAAGCAGACTCTGGTCATCGACTCAGAAGTCAGCTTCGACGCTCACAGTTTGCATATTCTGCGTGAAAGATATCTTACCTTACACTACGACCCATTGGTCTCGATCTAAGAACGCAGCACCATAAGGTTAGTCTTTCCCGAAAATCTTGTGCGACATCACACGGCGCTCCAGACAAACGGTGACGTATGCTGATGAAATACTCATGGTGACGTATACTGATGCAACATTCATGGTGACTGTACCCGTCTCACTGACAAGAAGATGGCTTGTGTTTTAATCAGAAAAGGTCTTATCCGAGATATTCGGAATTTTGGAAGCAATTTTGATTGTGGGGATACGTTAAAACTGCCAGCTCCCCAGAAAAACAAAAATGCAACTGCAAAAACGCCAGACCCGCCGTGCTGAAAATGTCGGGAGGATGCTGACCCTCACAAAGTTCGACTTGGATCTAGTCGTTGAGTCTCCACGTGTTTCTAAGTGGTAAACGCATATTCTCTGAAAGCCTTTCCCCTACCACTCGAACAGTTTCCCCACTTTCATCAGTCACCCTGTTCATACGGCGTGCCCTCGTTGTTCGAAACCAATTTATGCAAATTTGAAACACTGTCTGCCTCAGCTGCAAAGAAACAGCATATTATTATCTAGTGAACTCGAATCTAAAGTTAAAGCGGCGAATGCCACCTGACTTGTACTTGCGGGTACCAGTACGATGCTAGGAGGGTCGAGGAGGAAGGAAAGCAACTAGATAATGTGTTCCAGGCATACCAGGAAGGGCTGACGTTTTCTCGAACGGTGGCTTTTTCTGCAAAACAAAGGCTTAGCTGACACGCTGGATTTGTAAAAGCTACATTCGTTTGGGATAGAAGGGTCAGTGTCAGGGCAAATGCTCTTATTTTAGGTCATACGCTTCGAAAGGGTTTGCTTCAAATTCCAGAAAGGTAAGTGAATCATAAAATGATATTTGCACGATGAGCTTGAAGAGGGTGATACCCCACGACAATGCGGGCTAACTATCCAGCAAGGATATCTCCTTTTTTTTTCAGGACCCCACACCCTTGCTCCGATTTGCTTTGCTGACATTCTATGATTGGCCGTGCTTCGAAGCAATTGTTCTTCTTACACGAAGCCATGTTTGAGTTCGTATTACCTCGAAACGAAATGTCATATTCGGGGCTCATCCGTTTTGGGTTAGAACGCTTACACCTATCTCAATGGACATTTGCTCGAAATCTCCTCGGACATCGACCCTCTAGAACGGTAAAAACGATGGCGCTCAGTTGGCCATACGGGCAATTTCCTTGTCTTTACAGAGATAGACAAAAGCGCATAAACACTATTGGTTAAAAGTGGATTAAATACCAGTCATAACACGTAAGATGGTCAATCATGTGGTGCAAACATTTCCAAACTGTCCATTCATGTTGAATGCCGTTTCTTTACTGCATATGGTGTGAAGCCTGATTCGCATTTCTTTTTCAGCACTCCGTGCGTTTATGAGAAGCTGAAAAGAAGCTGAAACCGGAAAAGTCTTGGAGATGGTTGCAGATAATAAGCAAAGTTGCAGGCAGTCACTTTGAGGAGGAACCCCACTTTATCATGATGACGGATCTACATGCTCAATGGAAACTAGTAATTGACGTGTTCAGAAACTACATGTTTATGAGAGGTCACGAAGAGGATAGTATTTAACTTCAGCCGGTGCCCATTTCGCATTCATGCTTTGTTCATCCGATGCAAGTCAACCCAACCACATGGAAGGCATCATTCTAGTGAGCATACGCGTCGCCTCCCGGACCGCCACCACCACCTGTTGCAGAATTAGAAAACGAGCCAGAAATCGAGCCACTGCCGACCACAGTACCAGAGGCACCATTGGCAACATTTGCAATGGCGAAACCATCTCCACCAGCCTGATAGCCGAAATTAACATTCTTTCCCGTGCCTGATACAGCAGGTCCACCTACTCCAGCCACTACGTTAGCACCCACCGCAGTTGCATCACCTCCATCACCTCCTGATCCTCCGATGGCAGTGGATGACTTGTACTTCGGATAGTAATACGAACGAACCGGAGCGGCTGATGTTAATACGAGAACAATAGACAAGACTGCTAGGAAAGAAAACGACTTCATTTTTTGGATGAAAGAGGGGTGATCTAGTAGAGTTCAAAGCACCAAGCAGCGTTGATGTAGTGGCGAAAGTCCCTTCTGCAAGTCCGCTTGGAAACAATCTCCTGCCCTCTTTTATGCTGTTCCGAATATATAAGCAGATTAAAATCTCAGCCATAAGCTTCAATAAATTGCAGAGCTGGTTTCCATTCCTTCTGATGCTTCTGAATTCGGATGATTTCTTGTTTTGTCAACTGCTTTATTAGATGATACGAGGAAGAGGTCCCCAAAAAGAAAATTTGAGATATCTCTTTCCAGTAGATCCAGTAAGAAATTGAAGAACCAGTGAGCTAAACAATCAGGTTGATCTGTATGTCTTTGTATGCAAAGATATCTGAATTCACGTAAAGTAATTCTGGATCCCAAATTCGGCACACCGAAAGGCTGAAGCTCGAACACTTGAACCCAGACAAACAGGAATCATACTCATTTGGCACAGATGGGTCGTTGTGTCTTGCCATCAATTAAATATTTGTATGTACTCTGTAAGGTGTCAAAATAAATGGTTCAGTAGTCCAGGGTTGGAAATAAATCTGCACTGCTTTTCAAAGAAAACGGGTATTCCTTTTGTGATATTCCATGTGATGCACTACATATGTGGGATGACAAGACCTATCCCTTGTCACCATGCTAAGTGCGTAGCTTCGACAAAAAGAACTCTATAGCTGTGGGTCTCGACTGACAAATCATCTTCAAGATATCACCGCATCATGGGTTAAAGCAACTTACCAATCAGACATCAGGCCCCCCAAGGCACTGGACCAAATGTAGGTGAAGCCCGACAGTCCTGACGCATGAGAAGCAGACACGATCACTATCAATGTGACAATTTGTCAAGGATAAAAACCTGATCCTCCAAAAATCACTATCTCTTCTAGACTATCCGGCTTGTCACTAACCCTTGCCCTCAACGAAATGCCACCGAAGCACCCCTCAAATCTCATTGTCTATTCTTGAGTTGGGTTTTGCACCAAACCACTTCAAGTTTTGTGTTTGACTAACGCTAAAAGGTGATCTTGTTCAGAAACTAGTCGAAATTTTATTTCATACACCTATTCAATATCGCATCAAGTATCGGAGTTGTCCTTTTGCGTCCTCTGTATGCCGTAGTAAGTCTTGCAAGAATAATCTTGGCTCCCTTTTTTTTTGAAGCAATGTGACTCGAACCTTTATTTCCAGCCCGTGACAAAAGCAAGTACGTACAAAACCTTTCAGTACCACAAACATAACAGTTCCATCAACTGAACAGTTGCCATTGACTCGATCTGATTCAAAAACATTTAAGCCTTGAACTGTAGACCGAGAATCACGTTCACACGGGAAGTTTTCTTTCCACTCGATGTACTCCATATTGGGTTGGAATTTGTGGGCGCCATCTTGGGAGTGTGACGCGGTGGGCCAACTTGACAGTAAAAGTCAATGTAAATGGGAGTCCCTCGTAGCCAAAAAAAGGCCCGTACAGATAAGTGTAGTTCGGTTTCGCAAAGAGATAAGTAGAACGGCAAGACAGGGACAATACTCAACCCGTCAGATAAAAATAGATAAAATGACAAGGGGAGAACGAAGCTCAACCTAGCGATAATTCTCCAAAATCTTCTTAGGACGATACGCAACGAAAGACTTATGTCAATGGTCACTAGGAGTCAGACTCCCGACTTCCGATAAGACACTCCGGATGTGAGACGATTTCTGCAGCCTACGTACTTCTGCGCCAACCAGAAGCACGCGTATACAATCCCTACAAGGCTTCCCGAGGAGAGCTAATGACAGCGAGATATGCCTTCACTCATATACCCAAGCTGGCCTTTTGCAGGAAAGGTTACGCGGCACCACTTGCGGCAGCTTCCCGTCCAGTACTGAATCCCAGGAATCCTCCAGGTCTTACCGACCGACACAGGCTTTTCACTCTGTGGGGGACCCCTTGCCAGACGCAGTACCGTTGGTACACACAAGCCGTCTCCCGTCCACGCCAAAGGCGCTTCAACCGGTACAGTGGGCTGATAGAGGGTGCACCTTCCAGCGGCAAACGCCTCACTGGTCCTCTATACGGCGGCAAACGCCTCACCGATTTTAGATAATTATAGGGTTGCTCCTCCAGCGGCAAGCGCCTCACTGGACCCTAGGCGGCAAACGCCTCACCTTTTGTTATAGTTGAAGGGCTCGAAGCCAAAGGAAATAGTTGAATTGGGTGTTTGTTGGCTTGAGGTCGTCCGAGATGGTGTTCGGAGACTTCAGAGGCCCTTTTATAGAGATCTAGAACCCACAGAATGGGCTGCAACGCATTGATACTCACTTATTACTACGGTGTGCTTCTAGGTTACTCTATTGGCTTCTAGAAGCCAGTACAGCAGCACACTAACCAATTAAAATGTAACAACTACGCCTGACATCACCAGAATACCACTGCAACGTCGGCGTCAACAAAGATGTAGGAACTCCCGGCGCTGCTGGCACATCCTACACGTGTGTTACAGCAGTGCCGGAACATTCCACACGTTCCGCGACCCACACAGCCCCAAGCTCAACGGTTGCTACGCCGCGGCAACCCGGAAACCTTAGCATCCAATGGTCGCGGCAGATAGATTTTGAGGCGTCGACAATGTATCCCTTGACGAGTATAGCGGTTGTGTGGTGAGACCAAAGTGTACCTGGGGTGATCTGCACGGACAACACGGCAAGGTCCAAAGTACTTTGAGGAGAATGCCGGCCACTTCACTGTGGTATTCAGCGCCTTCCCCTTCGCCACCAAAACCTCATCTCCAACCTGGAACTTTCTTATCTTCTTCTCCGGAATATCCCTAGTAACTCTCATCTCAGCACGCGCTGCCCGAGGATTAGATGAAGCTAAAGTCTCCAAGGTCCTAAATATCTGTGAAGAATCCCCATGCTGCACCGCCACACCCGAGTCATACGATGTCATACGTGGTTTCACGCCATAAAGCAATTCAAAAGGCGATATTCCGCTGGCAAGATGGCGACGTCGATATCCATATAGAACTGAAGGGAGGTCATCATCCCAGCTTGAACCACGGGCTAAGACAGTCTTTCCAAGAGCTCGTTTAAGTGTACCAACCATTCTCTCAGCCCTACCATTGGACATAGGTGCGTAAGCCAGAACAGTTTTCCACTTGATTCCTTTCTCTTTCATGAACGAAACGAGTGACATGGACGTGAAACAGGTCGCATTGTCGGATACGATGACACGGGGAAGGCCAAAAGGGGCGATGATTCCACTTTTCACAAATTCTACTACAGTTTCTGACGTTGAATTCCTTGTCGGGGCGGCAATCGGCCATCCAGTAAGATGCTCAACACAAACCAAGAGAAATCGGTTTCCTGCCTTGCTCTTCTGGAAAGGACCGGCAAAGTCAATTGAAAACACATCAAACAGAGACGAAACCGGTGTGTGAAGGCTAGTATAGTACTGTGGAAGTGGTGCCATCCTCTGACAAGCGTCACAGCTTTTGACGTAATCCCCAGTTTCTCGATACATTGTAGGCCACCAAAACCTCTCCGTAATAAACTTCCTTGTAGCCTTGACGTCCCAGTGTCCGATATCGTCATGAAAAGACCTCAGTATACTCTGCCTATGAGAAACATCTGGTACGACTCGTAGACCCTTTGTAGTGCGCCTGAATAGCTTTCCTTCCCAAACTAAGAACCGTTTCGCATTCCGTCTCACGATTTGGCGAACATGACTGTCATGTTCGTTCATTGACATTCCACAGAGATAACGGGCAATGTTTGCATAGTATGGTTCAAGTCCACGAAATTGATCAGTGTCACCTATGAGGCATACGAGGTCTCCTTCATCCTCGTGCAACTCAACCTTATCACCATGGAGAATCCTCGAAAGATAGTCGGCAGCACCGTTGTCCTTCCCAGCCCGATATACTATCTCAAAGTCATACTCGGCAAGGAAATCGAGCCAACGGGCTAGGCGACCATGTATATCACGTTTCTGAAAGGCATATCGGAGAGCCATATGATCCGTAATAACTTTGAACGGAACAGAGGAGAGAAGATACACTCTGAACTTTTTCAGGGCAAATATGACTGCCAATGCTTCTCTCTCAGATGCAGAATAGTTCCTTTCCGCTGCAGTCATCGTGCGACTAGCGAACTGCAAGGGGTGGATCCTACCGTCTTCTTTCTTCTGAGACAACACGGCCCCAAGCGACACACTCGACGCATCTGTCTCAACAATGAAAGGTTTCTCAAAGTCCGGGAATGACAACACTGGTGGCTGAGTTAACTTCTTCTTCAACCCGTGGAAGGCGTCAAGCATGTCTTCAGTCCAAGTCAGGGTTTTATTTCCCGAGGTAGCACTGTGAAGCACTGCCGAAGTCTCAGCAAAGTTTCTGATGAAGCGACGATAGTATCCGGCTAGGCCAAGGAATGATCTCAACTCCGTCGTGGTGGAAGGTATGGGTGCCTCCTGAATCTTATCAATCTTTGCTTGATCTACTGAAACGCCACTCGCGTCAATAACGTGGCCGAGAAGATGTACCTTAGGAAGGGCAAAGAAACACTTTGATAACTTCAGTTTAAGGCCATGCATACTTATTCGTTCCAAGACAGACCGGATGTGCCGTACATGTTCTTCGAGACTTCTCGAAAAGATTACAACGTCGTCGATATAGACCCGGACGAAGGAAAGCCCACGGAGGACGACGTCCATCATACGCTGAAAGGTAGAAGGAGCATTCATAAGTCCAAATGGCATTACTTCGAACATGAAGGTCCCATATCTGCATACGAAAGTAGTCATTTCTTTGCACTCTTCCGACATTTTCACTTGCCAGTATCCAGTGAAAAGATCAAGCGTTGTAAAGAAACAGCATCCGCCTAAGTCATCAAAGATCTCTTCCATACGTGGCAACGGCCATCGATCGGCTTTCATGACACGGTTGAGTTCTCGGTAATCCACGCAGAACCTGGGGCTACCATCCTTCTTGGTTGCGATAACAACAGGAAAGGACCACGCTGATGCAGAAGGAGTAATGATACCTGCCTCCAGTAATAAATCGATCTCTTCCCGGATGAACTCATTATGCCTAGGAGACATTCTTCTCGCTCTGAAATATATAGGCTTGTTGATAGTCAGTTCGAACGAATGTGATACTGGAACATCTGCTGGGCGGAGGTCCATCAGGGTCCAAGCGATGACATTGGTCTCCTTCAAACTCGAAATAAATTTTCCTTTTTCTTTCGTAGGTATGTGAGACAACTTGGACAGCAAAAGTTCTTCCTGAGGATCGGATCCAGATATATTCAGTCCCGGTATAATCTCATCTTCATCAATTCTCACTTTGTCAGTAAGAGCCACGACCAGTTCTTCATCTTCAGAGACAGTATCCTCAACAGCGGCATCAGAATCTGACGTAAAGTCTTCACTATCCGTATCAGATCCTTCTCCATCTGGGGCCTCAACACGGGCGTAGTCAAAACCGAGTATAATCTTCTGTCCGGCAATCTTCATCTTCACTTGTTGGTTGCCAAGGTCTAAGCAAGCCTGTAGCATCTCTAGAGTTGGGCACCCGATGATGACATCGAACGGTGGCCCTTCAATGACAAGAAAATCTAGCGGAACTGATATACCTCCGAAGGAGACTGGCACGTCGTGAAGAACTCCTCTGCATGAAGCACTGTCTCCATTGGCGACAGTAATCTTTTTTGAGGTTTCCTTGGGGTTCAGAGAAAGCTTTTCGCACAACTTCTTTGAGATTAGATTAGGAACAGCGCCAGAATCAAGCAGAGCTTCAGTTTCCCTCCCGAATATTCCGACAGAAACAGCTTTTAAACGTCTAGGGTGCTTGGCAACAGGGCCCACAAAAGGACGGCGAACAGTGCTTCGGCGACTAATGAGCTTTCTGATCTGTTTCTTGGCATCGTCGGCATCTCCGCGCATCAACTGGCCAAACGTGATCCCAGAAGAGGCGTTTGCCAACTCTGTAATTACATTATACTTGCTTGCATGATCTGGTATGTTCTCTTTCTTCGGCTTCCTCTGCTTCTGCTTTCTTGGCTTACCTTCGGTAATCTTCTTACGACGAACTCTTTCTTCATGAAGAGGCGGGTTCAACATGAACGGAATGGGCGCTTTGCCTTCCGAGCGAAGCTGTTTTGGTAGCGCTTCTCCGTCCACGGTTCTTTTCATTGCAGCGACGACATCAGTCGTTTCTGAGTCCTCCGTCACAATTGAAACAGGATCAGGCCCTTTTCGATCATTATTTGAGGTTTCTCTCTGTTCTTCAGAATTGTTTGATACCTTTCGAGCTTCGTCGGGCCATATCCGTCGCCAACAGGTGATTTCAGAATGTCCCATCTTGCCACACCGATTACATCTCGTATCACGATGCGGGTTTGAGTCACACTGAGAAGCGTAATGTCCGGGCTTCCTACAGTAAGAACAAGACCTTTCTGAGTCTCGGCGATCTGTCTGTGATTTCTTCACCATGAGAGAGAGCTGTGAAAGCTGATCTGCTAACTTGTCGACCTTAGACTCCAAACCATGGGACGAAGAAGGACCTTCAAGGATCCTAGGATTAGGGACAATACGCTTTGGTGGGGTAAAGAACGAGACATGTGGTCCAATCGTTTTCTTGGCAGTGTCAAAGGCTTTCACTTGAACCTTTAACTCATCGTAATTTTCTGCACCTCGAAAGATGACAAACTGGGCCAGGTCTGCGTACCCCATAACAGCCTTTTTCAAAAGGCCAAACTTCGCCTCGGCATTAAAACCCGCCTTCTGAAAGAGGTTATCCATGTAACTCATTGAACCAACTAAGTCACCGTAATCCAATTTTGCCGATATTGCCAATCGAATGTCTTCCTCAGGTTCTTTAACTTCTCCGAATCGATTGATGAAGGTTTTCTTGACAGATTCATAATCTTTTGCTTCTTCAGAGAGTGAACCATTGACAGCATAAGTATCATAATAAAACTCGAACGCCTCCTTCTCTAGGAAACCGAGCAATTCTAATGCCATCTCTTCCTTGGATTTTCCTCTCATAGCAACATTTTCGAAATAGAAAAAGAACTTCACAACATCAATAGATGAACCATCGAAGGTAGTAACTGAAGGGCCGGCTTCCACGGAACTGCCTCGGCGAGAGTACCATGTGGGCGCCATCTTGGGAGTGTGACGCGGTGGGCCAACTTGACAGTAAAAGTCAATGTAAATGGGAGTCCCTCGTAGCCAAAAAAAGGCCCGTACAGATAAGTGTAGTTCGGTTTCGCAAAGAGATAAGTAGAACGGCAAGACAGGGACAATACTCAACCCGTCAGATAAAAATAGATAAAATGACAAGGGGAGAACGAAGCTCAACCTAGCGATAATTCTCCAAAATCTTCTTAGGACGATACGCAACGAAAGACTTATGTCAATGGTCACTAGGAGTCAGACTCCCGACTTCCGATAAGACACTCCGGATGTGAGACGATTTCTGCAGCCTACGTACTTCTGCGCCAACCAGAAGCACGCGTATACAATCCCTACAAGGCTTCCCGAGGAGAGCTAATGACAGCGAGATATGCCTTCACTCATATACCCAAGCTGGCCTTTTGCAGGAAAGGTTACGCGGCACCACTTGCGGCAGCTTCCCGTCCAGTACTGAATCCCAGGAATCCTCCAGGTCTTACCGACCGACACAGGCTTTTCACTCTGTGGGGGACCCCTTGCCAGACGCAGTACCGTTGGTACACACAAGCCGTCTCCCGTCCACGCCAAAGGCGCTTCAACCGGTACAGTGGGCTGATAGAGGGTGCACCTTCCAGCGGCAAACGCCTCACTGGTCCTCTATACGGCGGCAAACGCCTCACCGATTTTAGATAATTATAGGGTTGCTCCTCCAGCGGCAAGCGCCTCACTGGACCCTAGGCGGCAAACGCCTCACCTTTTGTTATAGTTGAAGGGCTCGAAGCCAAAGGAAATAGTTGAATTGGGTGTTTGTTGGCTTGAGGTCGTCCGAGATGGTGTTCGGAGACTTCAGAGGCCCTTTTATAGAGATCTAGAACCCACAGAATGGGCTGCAACGCATTGATACTCACTTATTACTACGGTGTGCTTCTAGGTTACTCTATTGGCTTCTAGAAGCCAGTACAGCAGCACACTAACCAATTAAAATGTAACAACTACGCCTGACATCACCAGAATACCACTGCAACGTCGGCGTCAACAAAGATGTAGGAACTCCCGGCGCTGCTGGCACATCCTACACGTGTGTTACAGCAGTGCCGGAACATTCCACACGTTCCGCGACCCACACAGCCCCAAGCTCAACGGTTGCTACGCCGCGGCAACCCGGAAACCTTAGCATCCAATGGTCGCGGCAGATAGATTTTGAGGCGTCGACAATGTATCCCTTGACGAGTATAGCGGTTGTGTGGTGAGACCAAAGTGTACCTGGGGTGATCTGCACGGACAACACGGCAAGGTCCAAAGTACTTTGAGGAGAATGCCGGCCACTTCACTGTGGTATTCAGCGCCTTCCCCTTCGCCACCAAAACCTCATCTCCAACCTGGAACTTTCTTATCTTCTTCTCCGGAATATCCCTAGTAACTCTCATCTCAGCACGCGCTGCCCGAGGATTAGATGAAGCTAAAGTCTCCAAGGTCCTAAATATCTGTGAAGAATCCCCATGCTGCACCGCCACACCCGAGTCATACGATGTCATACGTGGTTTCACGCCATAAAGCAATTCAAAAGGCGATATTCCGCTGGCAAGATGGCGACGTCGATATCCATATAGAACTGAAGGGAGGTCATCATCCCAGCTTGAACCACGGGCTAAGACAGTCTTTCCAAGAGCTCGTTTAAGTGTACCAACCATTCTCTCAGCCCTACCATTGGACATAGGTGCGTAAGCCAGAACAGTTTTCCACTTGATTCCTTTCTCTTTCATGAACGAAACGAGTGACATGGACGTGAAACAGGTCGCATTGTCGGATACGATGACACGGGGAAGGCCAAAAGGGGCGATGATTCCACTTTTCACAAATTCTACTACAGTTTCTGACGTTGAATTCCTTGTCGGGGCGGCAATCGGCCATCCAGTAAGATGCTCAACACAAACCAAGAGAAATCGGTTTCCTGCCTTGCTCTTCTGGAAAGGACCGGCAAAGTCAATTGAAAACACATCAAACAGAGACGAAACCGGTGTGTGAAGGCTAGTATAGTACTGTGGAAGTGGTGCCATCCTCTGACAAGCGTCACAGCTTTTGACGTAATCCCCAGTTTCTCGATACATTGTAGGCCACCAAAACCTCTCCGTAATAAACTTCCTTGTAGCCTTGACGTCCCAGTGTCCGATATCGTCATGAAAAGACCTCAGTATACTCTGCCTATGAGAAACATCTGGTACGACTCGTAGACCCTTTGTAGTGCGCCTGAATAGCTTTCCTTCCCAAACTAAGAACCGTTTCGCATTCCGTCTCACGATTTGGCGAACATGACTGTCATGTTCGTTCATTGACATTCCACAGAGATAACGGGCAATGTTTGCATAGTATGGTTCAAGTCCACGAAATTGATCAGTGTCACCTATGAGGCATACGAGGTCTCCTTCATCCTCGTGCAACTCAACCTTATCACCATGGAGAATCCTCGAAAGATAGTCGGCAGCACCGTTGTCCTTCCCAGCCCGATATACTATCTCAAAGTCATACTCGGCAAGGAAATCGAGCCAACGGGCTAGGCGACCATGTATATCACGTTTCTGAAAGGCATATCGGAGAGCCATATGATCCGTAATAACTTTGAACGGAACAGAGGAGAGAAGATACACTCTGAACTTTTTCAGGGCAAATATGACTGCCAATGCTTCTCTCTCAGATGCAGAATAGTTCCTTTCCGCTGCAGTCATCGTGCGACTAGCGAACTGCAAGGGGTGGATCCTACCGTCTTCTTTCTTCTGAGACAACACGGCCCCAAGCGACACACTCGACGCATCTGTCTCAACAATGAAAGGTTTCTCAAAGTCCGGGAATGACAACACTGGTGGCTGAGTTAACTTCTTCTTCAACCCGTGGAAGGCGTCAAGCATGTCTTCAGTCCAAGTCAGGGTTTTATTTCCCGAGGTAGCACTGTGAAGCACTGCCGAAGTCTCAGCAAAGTTTCTGATGAAGCGACGATAGTATCCGGCTAGGCCAAGGAATGATCTCAACTCCGTCGTGGTGGAAGGTATGGGTGCCTCCTGAATCTTATCAATCTTTGCTTGATCTACTGAAACGCCACTCGCGTCAATAACGTGGCCGAGAAGATGTACCTTAGGAAGGGCAAAGAAACACTTTGATAACTTCAGTTTAAGGCCATGCATACTTATTCGTTCCAAGACAGACCGGATGTGCCGTACATGTTCTTCGAGACTTCTCGAAAAGATTACAACGTCGTCGATATAGACCCGGACGAAGGAAAGCCCACGGAGGACGACGTCCATCATACGCTGAAAGGTAGAAGGAGCATTCATAAGTCCAAATGGCATTACTTCGAACATGAAGGTCCCATATCTGCATACGAAAGTAGTCATTTCTTTGCACTCTTCCGACATTTTCACTTGCCAGTATCCAGTGAAAAGATCAAGCGTTGTAAAGAAACAGCATCCGCCTAAGTCATCAAAGATCTCTTCCATACGTGGCAACGGCCATCGATCGGCTTTCATGACACGGTTGAGTTCTCGGTAATCCACGCAGAACCTGGGGCTACCATCCTTCTTGGTTGCGATAACAACAGGAAAGGACCACGCTGATGCAGAAGGAGTAATGATACCTGCCTCCAGTAATAAATCGATCTCTTCCCGGATGAACTCATTATGCCTAGGAGACATTCTTCTCGCTCTGAAATATATAGGCTTGTTGATAGTCAGTTCGAACGAATGTGATACTGGAACATCTGCTGGGCGGAGGTCCATCAGGGTCCAAGCGATGACATTGGTCTCCTTCAAACTCGAAATAAATTTTCCTTTTTCTTTCGTAGGTATGTGAGACAACTTGGACAGCAAAAGTTCTTCCTGAGGATCGGATCCAGATATATTCAGTCCCGGTATAATCTCATCTTCATCAATTCTCACTTTGTCAGTAAGAGCCACGACCAGTTCTTCATCTTCAGAGACAGTATCCTCAACAGCGGCATCAGAATCTGACGTAAAGTCTTCACTATCCGTATCAGATCCTTCTCCATCTGGGGCCTCAACACGGGCGTAGTCAAAACCGAGTATAATCTTCTGTCCGGCAATCTTCATCTTCACTTGTTGGTTGCCAAGGTCTAAGCAAGCCTGTAGCATCTCTAGAGTTGGGCACCCGATGATGACATCGAACGGTGGCCCTTCAATGACAAGAAAATCTAGCGGAACTGATATACCTCCGAAGGAGACTGGCACGTCGTGAAGAACTCCTCTGCATGAAGCACTGTCTCCATTGGCGACAGTAATCTTTTTTGAGGTTTCCTTGGGGTTCAGAGAAAGCTTTTCGCACAACTTCTTTGAGATTAGATTAGGAACAGCGCCAGAATCAAGCAGAGCTTCAGTTTCCCTCCCGAATATTCCGACAGAAACAGCTTTTAAACGTCTAGGGTGCTTGGCAACAGGGCCCACAAAAGGACGGCGAACAGTGCTTCGGCGACTAATGAGCTTTCTGATCTGTTTCTTGGCATCGTCGGCATCTCCGCGCATCAACTGGCCAAACGTGATCCCAGAAGAGGCGTTTGCCAACTCTGTAATTACATTATACTTGCTTGCATGATCTGGTATGTTCTCTTTCTTCGGCTTCCTCTGCTTCTGCTTTCTTGGCTTACCTTCGGTAATCTTCTTACGACGAACTCTTTCTTCATGAAGAGGCGGGTTCAACATGAACGGAATGGGCGCTTTGCCTTCCGAGCGAAGCTGTTTTGGTAGCGCTTCTCCGTCCACGGTTCTTTTCATTGCAGCGACGACATCAGTCGTTTCTGAGTCCTCCGTCACAATTGAAACAGGATCAGGCCCTTTTCGATCATTATTTGAGGTTTCTCTCTGTTCTTCAGAATTGTTTGATACCTTTCGAGCTTCGTCGGGCCATATCCGTCGCCAACAGGTGATTTCAGAATGTCCCATCTTGCCACACCGATTACATCTCGTATCACGATGCGGGTTTGAGTCACACTGAGAAGCGTAATGTCCGGGCTTCCTACAGTAAGAACAAGACCTTTCTGAGTCTCGGCGATCTGTCTGTGATTTCTTCACCATGAGAGAGAGCTGTGAAAGCTGATCTGCTAACTTGTCGACCTTAGACTCCAAACCATGGGACGAAGAAGGACCTTCAAGGATCCTAGGATTAGGGACAATACGCTTTGGTGGGGTAAAGAACGAGACATGTGGTCCAATCGTTTTCTTGGCAGTGTCAAAGGCTTTCACTTGAACCTTTAACTCATCGTAATTTTCTGCACCTCGAAAGATGACAAACTGGGCCAGGTCTGCGTACCCCATAACAGCCTTTTTCAAAAGGCCAAACTTCGCCTCGGCATTAAAACCCGCCTTCTGAAAGAGGTTATCCATGTAACTCATTGAACCAACTAAGTCACCGTAATCCAATTTTGCCGATATTGCCAATCGAATGTCTTCCTCAGGTTCTTTAACTTCTCCGAATCGATTGATGAAGGTTTTCTTGACAGATTCATAATCTTTTGCTTCTTCAGAGAGTGAACCATTGACAGCATAAGTATCATAATAAAACTCGAACGCCTCCTTCTCTAGGAAACCGAGCAATTCTAATGCCATCTCTTCCTTGGATTTTCCTCTCATAGCAACATTTTCGAAATAGAAAAAGAACTTCACAACATCAATAGATGAACCATCGAAGGTAGTAACTGAAGGGCCGGCTTCCACGGAACTGCCTCGGCGAGAGTACCATGTGGGCGCCATCTTGGGAGTGTGACGCGGTGGGCCAACTTGACAGTAAAAGTCAATGTAAATGGGAGTCCCTCGTAGCCAAAAAAAGGCCCGTACAGATAAGTGTAGTTCGGTTTCGCAAAGAGATAAGTAGAACGGCAAGACAGGGACAATACTCAACCCGTCAGATAAAAATAGATAAAATGACAAGGGGAGAACGAAGCTCAACCTAGCGATAATTCTCCAAAATCTTCTTAGGACGATACGCAACGAAAGACTTATGTCAATGGTCACTAGGAGTCAGACTCCCGACTTCCGATAAGACACTCCGGATGTGAGACGATTTCTGCAGCCTACGTACTTCTGCGCCAACCAGAAGCACGCGTATACAATCCCTACAAGGCTTCCCGAGGAGAGCTAATGACAGCGAGATATGCCTTCACTCATATACCCAAGCTGGCCTTTTGCAGGAAAGGTTACGCGGCACCACTTGCGGCAGCTTCCCGTCCAGTACTGAATCCCAGGAATCCTCCAGGTCTTACCGACCGACACAGGCTTTTCACTCTGTGGGGGACCCCTTGCCAGACGCAGTACCGTTGGTACACACAAGCCGTCTCCCGTCCACGCCAAAGGCGCTTCAACCGGTACAGTGGGCTGATAGAGGGTGCACCTTCCAGCGGCAAACGCCTCACTGGTCCTCTATACGGCGGCAAACGCCTCACCGATTTTAGATAATTATAGGGTTGCTCCTCCAGCGGCAAGCGCCTCACTGGACCCTAGGCGGCAAACGCCTCACCTTTTGTTATAGTTGAAGGGCTCGAAGCCAAAGGAAATAGTTGAATTGGGTGTTTGTTGGCTTGAGGTCGTCCGAGATGGTGTTCGGAGACTTCAGAGGCCCTTTTATAGAGATCTAGAACCCACAGAATGGGCTGCAACGCATTGATACTCACTTATTACTACGGTGTGCTTCTAGGTTACTCTATTGGCTTCTAGAAGCCAGTACAGCAGCACACTAACCAATTAAAATGTAACAACTACGCCTGACATCACCAGAATACCACTGCAACGTCGGCGTCAACAAAGATGTAGGAACTCCCGGCGCTGCTGGCACATCCTACACGTGTGTTACAGCAGTGCCGGAACATTCCACACGTTCCGCGACCCACAGAATTCTATATATCAAAGGTGCTATCCATTGCTGAGATAAGAATGACCCACATAGGAAGTCCATGGCTTCTCTCTTTTCGGGGTGTATTCTCCTTCCAAATCTTATTCCAATGTAAGGAAATACCGCAAGATTGACCAAGATCTGGGTTGCGCCAAGTCACCACTGGTCGGTGTTTTAGAGAAACGCCTTTTTTTTCCTCTCCAAAGACAACTCTGAGGTTGATGCCAACCCAAATTCAAGTCTTTATCTTTTTAGGGATAGCGGCCATGAACACAGATCTATTCTTTGAGAAGTGTAGATCCGTTGATGGCCGTACTGTTTGGGTGCTTCACGTACGGCAGCCAGGAGTTGTATAAACGAAAACATCTCTTCCATGAGGATCAAGAAGTCTGTGCTTCATCAGTCTCCCATCACATTCACTGTTTTCTTCGAACAACATTCACAGTCACATCTTCTTTGGAACTGCTATGAGGTCTTTTACGGCTATTTCTATTGTTGCACTTCTGATGGTGGTGGCCCTTGCGAGCCCCGTTTCTCGCAGTTCTTATTATCCATACTATCCACCTTATCACAGTTCTTTGGCCTTCGGAGGTGATGGCGGTGATGGCGGAGAGGCCTACGCTCAGGGTGCTAACGTACTGGCAGGCGTGGGTGCACCAGCCGTGGCGGACACCGATAAGAATGTCAACATATTTGGGAAGCAGACCGGTGGTTCAGGCGCTGCTATCGTCACTGCTGCAAACGGTGCAGCTGGGATTGTGAAAGGAGATGGTAAAATTGATGGCGATTTCGACAATGATGCTGACGGTGGGGATGGAGGTAACGGTGGATATGCAAAAGCCTATTAAATCTACAGCCAATAGTAGAGAAAGACTTCTTCGAACAGTCTATATTTGGGATTGTCAAAGCAAAACAAAGGTATGACATTGATGCCTCCTCAAAAAAAGGGGGTGGACGGGACGAAGGACAAAAGCAATGAAGCATACTCAATCGAAGAACACCTCAATAGGTTCTACTCTGCTTGGATGAATTCACTCTTGCTCTACTCGAAATAATTCAAGATAAAAAAAACCTCTAGCCTACCAGCCTTAGGGCAATTTTATCGATGCAGCGTCTTACAATGCCTCTGTCAGCTGCACTGTTCCACCCAGCTCTCAGACTGGGATAATTCTTGAAGCGTATGTCCAAGGCCAAAGTGTAAGACTACAGACGTTCAACACTAGACTTAGAAATTCATTAGTTTACTTAGAGCACCCCCATTGTGGGAGCAAAACTGCAAAATATCCAAATAGACACATCTACCCATCATAATGGCAAGCTTACTGTATGCCTTACATAGAAATATTTACCTGTTTTGAGTAAATCCAGGTGTTAATCTCGGCGGATATACCGATATCTTTGCTCATCCACAGATATGCATCCCCCAACCAAACAGAGCCATCTGTCCTTCCCTTGCCACATTCCCGCCCGTTTCACCCATTGTCCATCTATCCATGACAACGCTTCCCAACTCGACTCACCTTCGTCACTGGCCCCAAGATCATCTCACAGCTAGTTCCATCCCCCTCATTGAAACCGACAACAGAAACATGTCCCTTGCAGACACGAACGGCAAGGCAAAAGCCTCAAATTCTGGCGGGGATGAAGATCACGCCCTTCCCGTCTATTTACTAGCTACTTCGTCCAGAACGAATGAGCATAATACCGATACATCTTGGACTCATGTCGCGGCTGCACACATAACTGAACCTGATGTCGCGAATCCCGAGGACTGCCGCCATTCTGAAATGCCGATTGACGACTGTACAGCGTGTGGCTCAAAAGTACCTTGCGACGAAGAAACTTTATTGCGCATATCTACCGTGTGAGAAGTATACTGCGAGGATGCGCCCATATGCGCGCAAATGCACTGAAAAAATAAGAAAAGAGACTACTGTCTGCGCGTTCCGCTTGCCCCGAGGTCGATAGAGCAAGTGGAGGCAGGAGCTTTACTTGGAGTCCTTCGAGTAGTACGTAGGTATGTTCGTTATGTGGGTTGTAAAGTTGTTTCAACCTAACGAATCGTACTAGAGCCTAAACGTTTGAGTCCTAAATAGCCAGCGTCTATAGTAGTGTCGCGTGATCGTAGTGTAGCTTAAACTACTATAACGACAAAGTAAACTAATGAACGTTCTATGTTAAACTAATGAACTTTCTTTACTAAACGTTAAAGTGTATATTGTTGCAAGTACAGAAAACAAAAAAGTAAACAAAATGATCTTTTATCGAGATAAATATGCTACGACACAGGATGATGATGAGAAGTTGGCTGCTCCAGAGACATATTCGTCAACCGTGTCGCTTCTCTGTACACAACCAAAATTATCAAATGCTCTCGGTAGAATTCCTACAATGGCATTCGCAGTCGCATATGAGAGCAGTGTCTCCATCGATGGAAGAAAGTACAAAATTCAACATTAGGTGTGCTAACTGCATATCTGCCGATGGTGTTGAGGCAAATATTTCAATGGAAAATCCAGCTCATGCGCATTTTGAGAGTATTGGAATGAAAAGAAATTGGGGGAGAGGGAGCACTACATTCTGCAGACGTCAAGAGCAATTAAAAAAGTTGAAGATTCCATTAGAGAAAGCCCCAGCGCGAAGCAACGAGCGTTGTCTGATTCGCTTCAGCTGAAGTTTTTATGGGAGATCAAGATGGCTTACGACTCCTTTTAAGATTATATTTAATTGAGACTTATTCTTTGTACTTGGTTACTTTCGGAAAGTTTCGATCTGGCAGTCAATAAATGAGTATTGCTCACCATCACCACCAAGATAGGTTGGACATGTATAACACGGCAGAGTTAATTAAGGTTGGCACTGTTCTATGACTAATATTAATTATTTGTGTTACATATACAGTGCGTGGCGTTTTCTGTACTGTAGAGCCAATTTCTCACCGAATAAAACCTTTTCAAGTAAAAAACCTTGTTTCTTAAACATATCCTTTATACAATATAGAGCTCCATTATGAATTGTGTACCGCCTTTATCTCGCCAAAACTATATGAAAATTATGAGAATGGACCACAAAGGCATGATCCCAACTTTTATAGCGCAAAAACAAATAAAAATCCCAAAAACAAACAATTATTACAGAACACTCTGTTTGGTATGAATTCAAGCGATGTTTGAGCCATACCGCATTCTTTCTAACAAAAAAACGCGTGTAAATAAGCTTTATCTGTTCTGTGATACTTCATCGTGCAAAAATAATTGAAACAAAACAGTGTTTGAATGTAAAATGTTCTTAAATATGACGCAAATTAAGAATTCAAAATTGATTAAACTATACAACAACAAAAGAACCTTCTTTTGAAAACGCACCATATACGCAAACGTGCGTTGTGTTCCTCAGAAAAGCCTCATTAAAAAAAGAGAATAAAAAAAGATAATATTTTGGACGAAAACTGTGAATATGAACGGCCTAGGTTTCTTTAAAATCTATTAGCATGATAATTGCAAAAGAAAGTTGAGTTTTGTAAGAAAGTTGCTTGGTTATACATCTGATATGGTTTTAGATGGCATATTTGAAGTAACACTAACTAAAATAGCGTTTTTAAAAGCTTTAATGACTTAGAAAGTGTTAAAAAGTTTTGTGCTACTTTATTCTTACTTTACGTATGAATTAAATTATGATTTTTAGTAGGATAGTGCGCTTGTAAAACAGTCAAATGTTTAGAAACAGTACAAGAATGGTTTAAATATGACTGATACGGATCTTTTATGACGAATTTCCAATGTTCACTTTATTGAAAACACCAATGGAGTGCTAGATTAGATGATTTATGGGCAAATTAGACAGTTCAGTACAGGTTTTTATTCGAAAGTTTGTATCACAAATTACTGGGACAAAATAACATTTAATTTAATTCATTTTTTTATTGAATAAATGATAACACACTCTGTAAGTGTCAGTAGGGTTAAAGGGGTGAAAACATACTACTGAAAACGCCCTGTAGAGAATATGGCTGACGAAAGGATATGTTTTTGAAACAGTTGTTTGACTTGATATTTTTCATGTATTGTTTTTATTGAGTGTACTGTAGTCGAAAAGGCATTTTACGAAATAGTTTTGCAAGGGATATGTTTTTGAAACAGACTTTACGTAGCCAGCGATAGTGCTTAGCTCACCGTCGACTTTGCCGTCGCGCCCAGTATAGCTCGCCCGATCAGAAGTTTGGGTATAGACCTCGTCGCTAGTCCTAACGTTTATATTTCTTCTTTGAAGAATAAAACGTTGCCCAAAACTGGTCTATCTACCTTGCACACCCGAAAAGATCTACTATTGGGACTTTTTGTAGTATAATGGATCAACCGCGCGGTTGGGCCGGAGTGTATTACAAATAAGCGCAGTGGAACATGGCTCTTTGAGGCCACTTTTTCATTTAGCAAGGCCAAGGACCCGAGTGAAAATGCCAACTCTTGACGAATATACAAACTAATGAAAGAAAATGGGCCGTGACAAGACAGACAACGAGATGACGGCACAGGTATATGTAGACGAAAAACTGAGTTAGCTTTAGTAATTATTTTATATTTAATACCAATAGGGTTGCCACTGCAATGTAAAGTTTGTAGTAATCGGTAGCGATTTAATGGTCGGTTGCAACACTCTAGCCTGATCCAGATCTAACCTGATCGCCAGGTATGACTGCTTAAGTACAAGTTGCGTTCGCCCTCCAGCATTGCGGGGGGATAGATCTATGAATTTCCTAAAACATCAAGCAATTTGTAGTGGTGCGCACAGAACAATAAAATGTTGTTCTCACAGAACCACATTTCTTGTGCTGTATCGTTTCTACATTCAATTTCCCCTTTGTCGTAATCCTTCACCCGGTTGATCTGTTCGAAGATCTACTAAACGACTGTCCAAAATCTAGAGATTTCTGTCCAGTAAACAGCAATAGGTCAAGCGTCTGACAAAGTGGTCTAGCTGATTTCGTGAGCAGATCAGCGATGTTTGTTTTCCCTGGTGTCCAGATCATGCGGTCGATGTTGTTCGTCTCAAATTTATAGCGAATAACGTTGAAATCCGCTCTAGGCGACCGATCGCTCGCATTCCGACATGTAGACAGAGTGTCAAACAAATCTTTCGAGTCCACAACAACCAACTGCTCAACCTTGATCCCAAAAAGTCTCTCATAGGCTTTGACCAAAACATTCCCTTCATCAATCGCCTCTCCTGCTGCAAAGATCTCAGCGGCGCCAATTGATATCACGGGCCTACAGGACTTTTGCGAAGCCCAGAAGAGTGTATGAAACAGTGCATCTTTCTCGAAGACACCTATCCGGAGCCCTGCAATGTATCCCAGTTTTCCATGATCTTCGACACGGCTAGCATCAGAAAAGACGAGTATCGACAGATCGTATCGTTTTTTGTCCATACGACGCCTGTAGTTCAATGCAATATCTTGCTTTTTCAAGCCGCGCAGAGTATTTATCTGCGTAAGCATGTCCTCAACCAAAGGTACGGTTCGTTTCTGCTGCAAATAGCTTGCTGCTGGTGCACAAAATGGTGATGCAGCAATTCCTAACCACGAAAGCGAACTATTCAGTGATCTAAACGATGCCAATTCCAAATCATTCAGCTTCTTTTCAAATTGTTTCCTTCTATTCCTCCTGATCGGATAAGCTTCGTATATCTGTAGCTTATCCTTGGCATAAACTGATGCAGAGAAGTCTTCAAATTGTGTGACCGTGAGTCCGTAGAAGTTGAACGTTCCTGGACCGTACACTATCGTTCCTAATTTGTGGGACTTTTGAATCTGCTCAATTGCTGCTGACACAATGTGTCTCGGCCCAGAAAACAATACATCATCAACAACCTTCACTACGACGATACTCAAACTCCCTTTTTGAACCTTAAAGAACAGTTGCGGAACAAACACTAGCTGTTTGAAACCAAGATCGAATAGCAAATTGTCACTTAGCTTCTGCCACTTGGCGCTGGCGTTAACCAGGCCATAGGTAGCAGTCCACTGTAACCAGTACAACTTCTTACGCTCACCGCATTCTCGCAAGGGAATGACATAGACATCTCTTGTAGCATAGCCGGTCTGAAGGAAAGCTGTTTTGAAATCAATCTTCGCAATAATCCACTAAAAGAGCACAAAAACCGAAAGAAACATTCTGATACCAACTGGAGGACAAGTAGCAGAGTCAGTCTTCAAGTTGAGTTTGTCTTTGTCCTTGTTTCCGTGTGGTGCGATCCTTGCCTTCAAAACCTGCGAATCGTCATCGCAATTCTTCACCTTGTAGAAAACGTGGCTCTTGATGATGTTTGCTTCCTTAGGGACCTTCGTGACAGGCACTTCGCGAACTTCCCTCTTGAAAGACTCTTCTTTCTTTTTGTAAGCGTTCTCCGTTAGGAAGGAAGGAAGCCCTTGAGACTGATGTAGCATAAACTACTTAGATCCAAACATCGAAAAATACTCGCCAACTGTATCTCGCTCGGCACTTTCTAAATCTTGCCCTGGGGATAGCTGTACCTCATTTGCCATAACGGGAGTTTGTTCAGACGAAATCCTTCTCCATGTCTCATCTTGCAGCTTCAGCGACTCCTGTTACCCGTCATCGTAGGAAACGGTGTACTTATCCTGGTTTGGTGAGTAGCTGGCGACCTTTCCCAGGTAGTAGCGCGCATCTAGCGGGCAATACACTTCTATCGAGTCTTCAACCTTCGGTAATCGAACTCCAACTGCTTCAGAAGAGTCCAACCCAAGTTCTCCCTCATTTGCAGAGCTTGGTACTTCAACGGAAGCTTTCTCAGATCCCGTATACAAACTTTGCAACGCATCACTGACACTGTAATCCATTTCGTCGATTGCCTGCTGAATTGCATTGACTAACTCGTCTCCCTTGATTGGAGGCCTTACATCTTCAATAGCAGCGCGCATCTGCTTACCACTCGTTCCAGGAACCGTGACTGTTCGACCAGAATGATCGAAGGACAGTACGGGCTTCGGATTGGTCCAGTGGCCTCTCTTCTCTTTGTCCTTCTTCAGGAACACCTCGATTAAATCTCCCACTGATATTGGGTCCTCCTTCACATTTTGAGAACAAAAGATCAATGTGAGTTTGCGCTTTGCCTTTAAGGTCTCGTGCGCCTTGATCAACTCGTCGGGTATCTTGACTGGTAGCTTCCCCACTAACACAAGCCTCGTATAACCCTTTGCCATTTCTGGGGCCGACAGAACGTCGTCCCCATAAAGATAGTTTGATATACGTATCGCCTGCTGAATCAATAGCTGGAAATGTTCAGTTTCTGACGCATATGCAGTCTTCAATCGCAAAAAGATATCCATAATAATCCTGTGTTTGGATTCCAGGATATTCTTGTTATGTGTGCAAGGGGGAATTATCCGCGCCTGGATCCCATAAAGACCGAGATATCGATGAAACAGGCTATTATTGAACGCCGGGTCGAACAAAACAGAAATAGGAGTCCAAAACTGGGAGATCCACTGACCATCAAACGCAACCATAGCTTCATTCATCGCGGTTGAATCGACCGTAGTTCCAGCTGAGTAGCGTGTACTGGCATCCATTGTGTGAAACACACAGTATTCGTCGAGAAAAATATGATCAATGCACACAACTTCATTGAATGTCCTTGCCATTGAGCTCAAAGACACCTTTCGGGCGGACTCTGGGGTGGCAGTTGTCTTACAACTGGTGCATTCTCCAAGAACTTGCTTCAAGTACTTCTTGAGTTCTTCATTCCAAAGCTCATTTCTCTGCAAAAAAATTTGAATGTCTAAATAAGAAGAATGGCCACACACATGGTTGTGGACTTTGTCCACAACATGTTTAATTTCCTTCCATGGGCGCGGAGTATCTGTGTCCTCCACCGAGGCGGTAGCGCAGAATAATTGTTTCTGGCCTTCATTCTTCACCTCTGGAACGCGAGAAGTGAAAACGTCGTAACTGATGTAACTTTGCATGTCATGGTCAACGATCGCTATCGATCCTTGCGGCACGCCATTCGTGTCGTTAGGCAATTGTAAAACATTCCTATACAAGTTGCGTTCACCCTCCAGCATTGCGGGGGGACAGTTCTATGAAGTTCCTAAAACATCGACCAGTCTGTAGTGGTGCGCACAGAACAATAAAATGTTGTTCTCACAGAACAGCATTTCTTGTGCTGCACCGTTTCTACATCGCGGTAGTTCTCGGTTGAGGCTCCCTTCTTTTTGCTGCGGTGCTCGCAGACCATTCGACTTAAGTAGACGGTAGACCGCAGATAACCAGGCATATCGAACTATGGAAACATCAGTGAAACACTACAGTAGAGATCTATCCGGGGTGTACACTATTCGGGTTGCATACGATCATTATCGATACAGTACATTATAGCATTAAAGATGCATTATCGATACAGTATATTATACCATAAAAGATACGCATCGGTTTTCGAAACCTTCCACACAGGACCTTACACAACAGAACGTTTTTTGAGGAACTGAGTAGCAGCGAGGGAGCTACTACAAATGATAACGATTACCGCTTCTATTGATTAGACAGAAAGTCTACCCATATATTTTCAGACCAATTATTCGGAGGCATTGACGTCTAACAGTAATGGAAAAGGTTACATTTTTTGCTTGTTTGATGTCAGTAACATAAACAAAGACAAAACAGTGTTTGCTCCAAGAAAAGAAATTCTGAGCATGATAACTACAGAAAATCCAGATGTTTCAAGCGTCAATGAAGAGTTTGTCGGATAACGGAGATCGAATCCGCAGGTCCGGGCGTCTTTGAAGGAGATGACGACAAAAAAAACCCCATGATTCAGATGTAATGCGACTGAATGTTCATTCGATGCTGCTATGTACGCTATTTCTCGGTAGATGGTCGCTTCGAGTGCAGAAAACCGAGAATAAAGCCGAAGTAGAGATCAGGCGACCGTGAGAAACGCACTGATACTCGGCTTTCCTAGTGTTCTGTCTGCTTCCAAAATCTACAAAAGGTAGAGCTAAGAGCGTCTTTCCGACAAGGATGTTTAAGGTCACTCCAAAGAGCAAGTTCACCCTTCAAACAACGTTCTTTTCAACGTTAAATGCTGTTCTTTGTCGCATTGGGAAATGCGGCAGGTCCCCAGCATTTCGCCTTCGTGTGTGTCGCTTAGCGACGAGACGCCGTGTGGCGTCATGGAGTATGGATACCACGAAGTACGGCTTCGAGACCTAGCGAAGCGATACAGTGCAGTGCAGTGCGTAAACTTGCTGCACGTTAAGTAATATCTCTAAAGTAGGAAGTGAATACATCTAATTATGTCAAAGTCACATTTTTTTAAGCCGGGTTTCCCAAAACCGCCTTAAGTTTTCACTCTACTCCGTTTAAGCTGTAACAACTATTAGTTAAACTTCTAACGAATACTGTACAGACCACTATAAAAAGAAGCGAACGACACAAGTTTCCCTCTTTCTCGGACGGCAAGCGCAAACTTCAAAGCTCCTTTTCACCTTCTTCCCAAGAATATCGACAATTGCACCCATTTGGGTCTGTCTTATTACACATTCCACGTGAACAATATGATTTTTGTGAAGAAATGGACTACGTTCGTGAGATGATACATGAACTTTTCAGAAATACTTCACATATTTCCGTTTCCTTTTGAGGGCCTTTTTTAAATCAAGCGTCACATATGGTATTTTGGCTCTTCAAAAAGTGTTGTTCATTCAGTTGTCAATTCATCTATTCAATGGTCTCTGTGTTAATTGAAAGGCTATGTTCCTTCTATTCCCGAGTTTTAGGCTGAGCGATTTGTTTCTCTTTCATTATAGTTTTCTCTCATCTCGTTCGGGTTTTGGAAAAAGAATACTTGTGGAACATTTGAGTGGTCGGCACTTTTCATGCTTTCATTAAAATTGGACTATATGTGAATAAACGTCAATGCTCTTTCTCTTTCACTATTTATAAAACAGTTTTGAAATGCTCGAGCTCTGAACCAAGAAAAGTAAGAATATCCCAAGCTACTTAGCAATTGAAGCACCATGGATCTTTGCAAGCGTGGTATGATGAATAGGGAGAATCGTCGTTACCTATTCGCCTCGCTCCAATGTCTACTTCACGTGGACACGTTTGTACTTGGTATCGAAAGCCTAGAATCTCACAAACGACAGAAACACTTCTGTTTGTTACACAAATTGAATGATATTGTGAGTCTTTACAAAGAAGATAAACACAACTGTTCCCCGCCAGAGAAACTACAGGAAGGCCTGCTTCAAAAAGCGAGCAAGCTTTGTGGAAAAACTTGCACACTAATTCTGAAGGAGATCCCGCTGCCTTTATTCAGTGGTTACTCGTAGAGATTGGAGAAGAAGAGTGGAAGGAACGCCTCCCCCCTGATGAGCCAGACAACGAGTTTTTAGGAGTTCTCCAACAAACTGCGAGTGAAATTGTTTCGATTGCAGCCAATTGTTTGAGTTGCCAGTCTGAGTACAAACAATATACAAACTTTTTTCTGTTAAACGGGGACGCTTCACACAAAGAACTTAACGAAAAATCTCTTGGAAGAATGATCGCGAATACTGGCACAGCTCCGAATTTCTGCTCGCATTTCAGAGTGAAGATTTGTGATAATATCAAGGTAAAACTAGAAAAGAATCCCAATCTTCTTATGCTTCATGTGAATTGTGAAAAAGAGAAAGATGGAAATCGGTTTTTGAAGTACGGTGACACACTCGACGTAAGCGCATTTGTGGAGAGCGAGGAAAAGGATTCAATTTACGATCTAAAAGCAGTTGCTTACGAGGATGAAAGCAGCGTAAAGGACCACTACGTGGCTGACGTTCGTGTTGGACAGGGTAATTGGAGCCGAGCTGACGGTTTCATTCGCAAGCCGATACAAAGCGAAGAAGCATTGAAGCGACAGGCGTCAATACTATTTTACGAGAAAAGAAATGTAACATTTGGAGAGGAGGAAGATGGAGTAGAAGCGATTGAGATACTCAGACATATGGAGGATGTAATCTCGTTGGGAAGCTCGTCATCATCGTGCTTGAGTGAATTAGAGTGGATGATCGGACTTCTGGGATCTGAAAGAAGCAAAAATTCTTGTGGTCTCGGTAAGAATGGTGAATACTTTAATCCAGCGCTTCTGTGTAGTTCAGGTATTTCAGAGAAAAGAAACAAACAGAAATAAACAATAAAAAATCGTGTTTACTCGAAAGGGCAAGTGCGCTTGAGGTTCTCGCTCTCCGTTACGCATCACCTTTCTGTGCAACAACATCGCTCTTTTACGACGACATAGCCTTTTCCCGGAGCAGGAGCAACCATGCGCTGGCCAGCTCGCACGGTCGCCTAGGAGCACCTGTAGGGTGCGCGCCCTGTATCGCTGGGATTAGAATTCCATGGAAACTTGGCCGATACTTCTGAAACACTTCGGTTAAGTAGGGCCACGAGGTGCTATCGAAGAAAAGCTATCACTCACTTTGAGCTCCGTCTCTGATCGTTGGATTACTGCAGCTTCTCCTCGAGGTATTGATCGTAGTACTATATCTCTTTTAAAGAATGAAGACTCTGAGATCCTTCTCACGGATCCAATCAGATTTCTCACCATGTTGCCTCCTCTTCCATAATGCTAGAATTACTATCGACTTGAACAAATACTACCCAACCTATTGCTGTTCCACCACTGTGTAAGGTCATGTGTGGAAGGTTTCGAAAACCGATGGGCATCTTTTATGGTATAATATACAGCATCGATAATGCATCTTTAATTATATAATATACTGTATCGATAATGCATCTTTAATGGTATAATATAATGTATCAACAATGATCGTATGCAACCCGAATAGCCTACACGCCGGATAGATCTCTATTGTAGTGTTCCACAGATGTTTCCATAGTTAGATATGCCTGGTTATCTGCAGTTTACAGTCTACTTAAGTCGAATGGTCTGCGAGCACCGCAGCGAAAAGAAGGGAGCCTCAGCCAACGACTACCGCTTCGTATTACACGTATTGTTTGTAGCACCGCCGAGTGTTGCTTTTCCTACCCCTTTTATTGTTATGGGCCCAGAAAGCTCTAATGAACTGCCGCCGCGCCCGCAATTTTTCTGTGATCTTCGTACTGTGCCCTGGACAGATAGGAAGTGAAATCAAGAACTGTATGCTTCCGCCGTGGCTCAGTGGAAGACGTACAACAACCTTCTCGCCGACAGAAACCCTTACAAGTTCAAGCCGGAAGTCATGGGCATCGTTCTGCGAACTTACCTCTACGGTCGCGCTCGAAACATCTGCAAACCGATACCCTTGGAAAAGATTTAATCATCTGATGGCGCAGACGCCATCGTGAATGCGCTGTACATGCAAGATCCGCTCGCAGTAGTGTTGGAAGTTTATCAGGACTTTCTGGCGCTACTTCATACGAAGAGAAATCGCAACGAAAGTGTGAAAAACGTTGATACATGGTTTCAGGCAAACTTTTCACAACTAAACGACCATGGAGAAGCTGCGAAGTGGTTGAAAGCTGTCGTCGCTTTTATATTGTTTGTCAATTCCGATTTGCACAACACAAAGAGAGTGTATATGTTGAGAAATTGTGCGCCTAAAGACTCTTCGTTTGAAACGAATGTGACAATAAGAACATTTCTGGAGAGCATCTCGTACAGTTCCATAGCTTCAGTTTTTCAACAATTCGACCCAGGTCAGGGCTCTGGTGGTTTGCAGACGAATAAACTATGCAGTAGCGCCGCCTACACTAAGAAGAACAGAATCAATAATCGGTCATCCTAAAGTAGCCAGAAAATGACACTGGAGCAATTGGCAGAGAAGAAGAGAAGAACAAAATGGAATAAATGTGGAAATTTCGGACATTGGGCTAGCGATCACAGAGAAGATGGCTGTCGCATTGCAGGATTCAAATCTTATGGTGCTACCCCAACGCAAGAGACAGAATAGAAGAATGTACTTTCCTTCATCATGGTGACTCTAGGAAACGAGTCCCATCCCTATTACAATTTATTTGGACCACTTCTTGATGACGAAGTACCCTACAGTGGCATTGGCATCAAAGAGCTGCATTTCATCAAGTACATGGTATGTCCTGACTTAAATGGAAAGTTGGACCCGATCCCTGACACAATTGCCGATCGTCCAAACCGGCAATACGAAAGTGGCAACCACAAGAGTGAGCCTCGACGCATACTTTGCTCAATTGCTTTAAGCTCTCTTTCTGATGCAGGCAAAATTTTCAGTGCCAGACATGTCGTTGTGAAAGAATCTACACAGTGGGTGGTTGGATGGAATGTGACGCAGTATTACAATATAATGCACTTGCACGAGAACGTCTCGCAACTACCTTCAACTGCTAGATGTACCACTACAGACAATATCTCTCTGACGAATAGGGACATGCACTCCAATGTCCCGCACACTGTGTTCACGCATCTATCTGACCACATAAAGCCCCAGAACCAGAAGGCGTTATTCTGTGCAACGGCGAAGCTGGATGAGGACGCAACCAACCGACCATGGACGGAAGTGTAGAATATAGTAGACAAAGTCCAGCATCCCGTGTGTAGTTGTAGAGCAACGCGTGCGCGTTTAGCCGGTTGGGGCACCATTCATATGGCGTCCGATATATCGGGGACCACGTTGATGATTTTATGAGTAATATTAGTTTTTAGTATTTTAGACACCTTAGAAGGTATGTTAGTTAAGTCTCTATAGTAGCACCGTAGTGGAAGGATGGAGGTGCAAGGCTGGGGTTACACGCATGATAAGTGTATGGACCAGGATTGGTTTCCACTACTATAGTCTACACGTGTAGTAAACTGTCTAGAATAGACTAATGCGATGGCTTCATCGCCATCGCTACCATCAAGTAAATGGTAACCGAGTGCTTGGCTCTAGATTATGGTGCCTACGCGAGTCTTCATCTCTTAACGGGAGGAACCGCGACCGGTTTGGCTAATCTATCCCTTCGGGAAGCTCAGGCGTCACTGTACCATCGTTATTGGTTCGTTTCTTTCTTTCTTTAGTTCTCCTGTGTTTAGGTCAGTACACCGCCTTGTAAAGGGTTGTTTATACCCGTCTTTAATTCGCTTATCCAGTGTGGATACCTATTTCATAGGTCTTTGCGCTTGGTCGTGCGTTCTATTTCGCCCTACATTTTCGCCCAAAACTTTGACGTTGTCCGCGGAATATCCCTGTCCTTTGATCCCCCTTTGATTCTTCCCTTTTTCCTGAGTTCATCACCTTCGTACGTATTGCCTAAACCACCGTGGTCTTACAACCACGCATCGGTGGCACGAAGGCTCGTTCGCTGAGATACCTCTCTTCACGAGAGCGGGACTCGAACACCCGAGAGGTATTTTCCCATCTGGGATTACTCTACAGTGGTCACTCCACCTACTACGATATGAGAATGCTGCTCGAGTGCAATAGACTGTGGAGTGACCATGTAGCTGAATATCTTCAGCAGAAACTGGAGAGGTTTATAGTTTGTCCGACGACCGCAAGAATACAGCCAAATAGGAAAGTCTCCCTTGCAAACATGACCAGATCCTTTAACTAATTAGTGTGTTTCGATCACATATACCTAAATCAGCATCGTTCTATGCACATCATTGATGCCTCAGCGCGATACTCTGCAGGAGCAATTGTAGAAGATACGACGATGAATGCAGCCATTTCCGTAATGGATCCACATTGGACATCCCGCTTTTGGACACCCGAAGCTGTTCTGTTCGATCCAGCCTTTGACAACGAGATCTTTCGTAGCTACCTGGACAAGCTCGGTCCAGAGGCGAGACCCCTCCCGCCTCGAAGACATAACAAAATCCTGTTGGAGTCGAAACACAGAAATATTCGCGACATTTACCTAAGGTTGAAGGAGGCCGATCCTGCTGGCACTACGAATCGAGCTTCATTGCTAGTACAACAGTCGTTGATAGTTTCGAACGAACTCTACGGAAACGATGTGGTGTCTGTTCACGAATTGGCGAAAGGGTATACTAGACCAATTGAACAAGGGTCTGAGCTGAGTATCATCCCCCGAAACCTCCTCTAGACGCACCAGCAGCTACTAGCCAAGCGCAAGCTGACCTTGATTCTGCAATCGATGGCGGTGCAAGATTTTTTTGTCACAGTAGGAAGCACCGTTCAGATTGTAGAGCAACGCCCAGTTAGGGGATACTTGAAGATGCAACTCATAGAATGAGGATTGAGCCCTCCGAGGGTTATGATTATGATCCCCTCTAAGGTGTGCTGAGGTGGCACTGTTTTCCGGTTATATTTCGCCTATAAGGGAAAATTCGGATGGCCCATGGTTGGATTGGCCCCGTGATACACGTGGCTTAATTTTGGCACCGAATTTCAGATATTTGTAGAACGTTGGACTTTTGGGCCCTGGCAGTGGGATCTCCACGTGTATGGCCCTGAGCATGTGTGCACTACTGTAGAGTTTAGTTAGTGGGCCCTACTTAGGGAGGCGAGATCTGACAGTCCGAGCTCAGAGTAAATGACAAACAAGGTTGGTCTTCGATACCTTTAGAGGTTCTTCGTCGCCATCGTTTCGGCCTTACAACCCGGAACGGGCTCTGGTTAGCAACGCCTGCGTAGGGACACGACTCCACTTGGAGAGTGCCCACGTTTGGGTTCCGTGCAACTACCCCCTTGGGACCGCTCAGACGACCTGCGTGCACGATACCCCGTGGGGGTTCTGCTTACTTGTTGCGTGCTTTTTGTATTTACTTTCGAGGACAGGTTTTCGCCCCTGTATTGGGTTTCTTTTGTTGTTTCGCCCCTTTTCTGGTTCTCGGGTCCGGTGCCTGTTAGTGCCCGACCCTCGCCCCGTTTTTCCTCTTCGCCGGATTTTCCCCCATTCTTTGGGATACCCATACCCATTCCCGATCCAACGGTTTCTACCCCTCACCTCCGTCGGTACTGCCGGAATCCCCCGTGGGAGTTACACCCCACACTACGGGTGGAACGGAGGGCTCTGTCTCTGAGTCTGCCTCCCCCAGGGAGCAAGGCTTCGAACACCTTGAGAGCACTTCCCGTCGCCGGGTTTTGCTCCACAAGTGGTCTCCCGACTTAGAATCCGTTCTTGGACTTTTGGGTTGGTCATCCACGTTTTGGAATACCTCTTGGAAGAGGAAGCACCGTCGTGAAGATTTGTTGTAGTGGTCCCCTTGGGAAAGGGTGGAATTGGTTTTTATTTTTGTTTTGTGTTACGTCATCCGTTCTCCGGGAATCTCGTGATTGAGTTTCATCGTTACCCCGAATCGTCGGTGTCGTGTCTGCAGCATGACGCCGCCTACCCGTGGTTCCAGGACTAGATCGAACCGTCAAGCGGATTCAGTGCCCCCGGCCTCGCCTAGGCCGAGGAGCTCAATTCCCGAAGGTGGGAACGATTCCGGTATCGATCCGGACACTCGGAGAGCACCCTCAGTGGTTTCAGGTCCTCGAGAGGTCGTGGCTGTGGGCCCAGCTCCAGTGGTGGAGACCCCCTCAGCAGCACCCCGAAGTGGGGCCAACCCTGAATTACAGCGCCTGGAGACTCGAATCGATATCGCCAACGCGGCTCACATCGAGCTCCTTCAGGAGGTTACTACCCTCCGCCTCAAGGTGGAGGACGCCCAGGTGCGGGGAGTCGCCGATGACCTTCGTACCCTGAGGAGGGATGTGAACTCCCTTTTGGAAAGCTTTGGTACCCCTGGGGTCTTTATCCAGGAGTACCGGAGCCTCGTGGAGGAACACCGCGTGCAAGCAGAACGCTTCCGAGCTCGGCTGGACACCCTCGAGGCCATTATCCGTATGGACGGAGACACAGAAGCCTCGAAGGATAAACCCGACGTTTCGGAAGACGAAGAACACCGCTCCGCTAAACGGGACCGCCGCAAGTCCAAGAAGAGGGTTCACCTCCAAGAGGATTTATCGGATTCCGATCCCAATCGCTCGTCATCGAGTTCGTCCTCCGAATCTTCGGATAGTGAAGATGAACGCCGGTCATCCCGGGCGACTCGGTCGAATGCTACTTACACCTCTCAAGGGGCAATCCGTACCCGGAAGAAGGGTAGGAAACACCTTGGATTAAGGGAGCTGAAGCCGACGAATCCTCTCTATCGGAAGCTGCTATCGTACCGCTATTACCGGTTGGATAACCCTTCGGGAGATCGAACATCCCGCGGAACGGGTAAGGTCAAGGACTACATCAAAAGGCTGAGCATCACCCTACAGAAGAGGGAGTTCACAGGAACAGACCCAATTCTGGTGCTCGATTTCCTTGCGAGGTTCGTCCAGGAGGCTGACATCCTCGGTATGAGTGAAGTGCAAGCGTATCTTGCATTACCCTATTTCTTAAAGGGGACGGCTGAAGACCAGTTCAACTCCGTCCTTGGATCATCCCGAGCCTCGGAAGGGGGAGTAACGTGTTGGCCCGAAGCGGTGCAGTACCTCTTGAGGTCATACGCTACTGGAAATGCGATTCAGGAAGCAATCCTTGCATTAAGGGATACGCGGCAGAAGCAGATGGAAACCGAAACGGTGTATTCAACTCGCTTGAATAAAGCGTTTCACCGATGCGAGAATGTATTCCCCGCCTACGAGAGATGCTCCATGTTTGTAGATGGTTTGGACCCCTCGATAAGGGCATTGGTTGCCCGACATCGGGAAGAGAAGCGCAAGCTGACCTACTTGGAACTGGTTCAGTACGCCCAGGCTGAGGGGGATACTCTCCGTGCCCGGCAGAACCGAAAGAGTCGGCCGACACGTGCACTCCTCGCCGATGGAGGTAACTCGTCTTTGTCACTCGCAGGGGGCCCGGCCCCTGTGGGGGTCAATGATAACATTCACTTCATGGGAAGTAACCCCGAATCTATGGGTACGTCTGAGTTGCCGTCGACATCCGCTCCGACTACGGATGAAGACCCTGCGCTCTATACCCACGGACGGAGGGTGCCAGCTGCATCGCTACCTTTTGCGAATACCGCTGCTCGGTTCTTTCGCCCCGGATGGAGGGATACAGCACCACGTCGCGTGGATTCACGTCCACAACCGAACCCGGCAGAGCTGATTTGCTATTTGTGTTACCTCCGTGGTCACAAAGCACCAGACTGCACATTTCCCCTGCGGGAGGGTTCACGAATTATCGCTCAGTACGAGGCTCTGACCCCTGAGGAGAAAGCTCGAGTCCCGAGTAGGTCCTATGAGGAACAAAGGATACTCCGAGCTCACCTTGCTGACAGGGATACAGAACTTGTACCCGCGAACGGGGAACAACCGGTCCCCTTCGAGGCAGCTGCACCGAATTCGGTGGGGTCCGCTTCGAAAAACTAAACTTGGGAGTCTCCCCTGCGGGAGGGGCGTCTTCTAAGCCAGAGTTGAAGACGCCCGAGGCGCTCCAGCTTCGCTCCCCAGCTGTGACTATCCTTTCAAGGAGAACGGCTGACACCGACGTTAACTCGGGATACTTTAGTGTCCTCCGTCGCCCGTGGATGCGGTCCCGTAATCTCCGTATTCCGGATCGAGTTATGGTAATGGCCAAGCGGAATTATAAAGTATTCGCCGACTTGGGCCTGTCCAACCAGTTTATGGTTCGTCAAATATCTGTCCTGGATACAGGAGCCGCTCCTAACTTAATTCATGTTGAATTGTTACCCCCGCTGCTCCGGGTTCAAGTTCGTACCGGTCGACGTTTGGATATCGCCGATGCGAACAACAACCCGCTACGGACACTGGGTACAATTTCCCTCATGGTGAGGTTAGGCTCCAATCTCGTTCAGCTAGAGTTTATTGTATGCAAGTCACTTGCAGCACCAGTCATACTGGGTTGTGACTTTTGCGACCGCTTCGTGGAAGCCATCCGTCCTCGGAATAGAACTGTGGAACTCGAAGACGGGTCTACGATCCCAATCGTTCGTAAACCCTTACAGGGAGCAGCGCGAACACGCGTTCCTCTCCCTGTCGCGCAGGAATCTGTGAAGAAGGACCCGGTGTCTACACCGGTAAATGTTGCGAAGTCAGTGGCTATCCCGCCAGAAACCCAGGTTTGGGTCACAGTGGTTACCAAGAAAATTGGTGTGCATGTGGTACAACCGAACCTGTCTCTGTATACGCGGCGTCAACTCGCCCTTGCGAATGTGGTTGTCTCCGTGGAACCGGATAAACCTTTCAAGGTTTTGGTAGCCAACTTTGGAAAGACAACGCAGCATTTGGTCAAACACCAGATCCTGGGTTCTGTTCTTCCACACCCGCATGCGGTCGTACCTACAAAGATCTCTATCGCAGAGGTCCTTGGTGTGGCGGACCCTAAGGAGGGGAAGGACACTGCCGAAATCGCGGAAGACGGTGAGCATACGACTGCAGCTACACACGCTGAACACTTTAAACCTCAGAAGGTTACGGCTCCTATCACAGGAGCAGACCAAACGGATCCTGTTCAGGAATTGGAGAAATGGGATCTCAACCATGTACCCGCATCTCATCGGGAGAAGCTGAGGCACATGCTTCGTTAATTTACCCCCATGTGAGATGGTTCCCTTGGAACTATTGGGATTACAGAACACCGCATCGACTTGTTACCGAACACTCGGCCTATTGCCCAACACCCTTACAGGGCTGGACCGAAAGCTCGGGAAGAGGAGAAATCTCAGGTGGAGAAGATGCTTAAAGCGGGCGTAATTGAACCTGCCCAGTCCGCTTGGGCCTCACCAGTGGTGTTAGTTCCGAAACCGGATGGATCGTGGCGTTTTTGCATCGATTACAGACGCCTGAACGAGGTAACCATTAAGGATGTGTACCCGATCCCTCTGATGGACGAATACATCGACTCCCTTGGGAGCGCTACTGTTTTCTCTACCCCCGACGCCAATTCGGGCTACTGGCAAGTCCCTATTAGGGAAAAAGATCGAGACAAAACGGCTTTCGTGTGTCACCAAGGACTTTTCCGATTCCGGAGGATGCCTTTTGGGTTGACAAACGCCCCCGCAACGTTTCAACGGGCGATAGACATTCTGTTGGCTCCCTTCAAGTGGAGAACGTGTCTAGTGTATTTAGACGACATTATTGTCTTCTCCAACAACCTGGATGACCACCTCGAACACGTCAGGGACGTAATGAAGATACTCCGCGACGAGGGAATCACCTTGAAACTCAAGAAGTGCGAGTTTTTCACCGATTCGGTTAATTATCTGGGTCATATCATCCGTCCCGGACAGCTTTCAATCGACGAAGTACGAGTGAAATCCTTGAAGGAAGCAAAACACCCGAAAACTCAAACGGAGTTGCGATCCTTCTTAGGTCTGTGTAACGTGTATCGCCGATTCGTTCCGAACTTTGCGGATATTTCCACCCCCCTCCACAGGCTCCTGACGAAGGGACAACCAGTTGAACTGGAACCTCTTGGCGACGCGGAAGCGTCTGCCTTCACGGCACTGGTGAATGCCGTAACATCACCGCCAATCTTGGCTCTACCCAATCCTGGGCTCCCTTACGAAGTGGACACCGATACTAGTGCAAACCAAGTAGGGTGTGCACTGTTCCAATCCTCTGAGGATGGTGAACGTCACCCTATTGGGTACTGGTCACGTTCCCTGAATGTCCATGAAAAAAACTACTCGGTCTCCGAGAAAGAATGCTTAGCCGTTGTGTGGGCCTTAGCTACACTTCGCCCCTATCTGATGGGTACTCGTTTCAAAGTCCATACGGACCACGCATGCTTGCGTTGGCTCCTGAAGATCTCCGAACCCTCGGGCCGCCTTATGCGCTGGCGTCTCCGACTGTCGGAATTCGACTTTGAGATCCTGTACAAGAAAGGGAAGCTGAACACTCAGGCTGATGCACTATCCCGCTTGGGAACCACAGCGGAAACGGAACCCTGCGAGGACGATGACATCCCATGTTTTATGGTATCGGACTTTGAGGGAGGAGCTCAACCGCTGACGGATGATGTTTGTGACGATATACTCGTCAACGAGAGTCTGGATTCGGCGACCGGCTCTTTTATACCTATCTCTCCAGAGGAGATGATACGCGAGCAACAGCTCGACCCATTCTGTACACGGATTCGGGCTCGCCTCAACGGAGGATTTCAGTTACCTTTCGAGGACGACGATCAGGGTTACCTAATCAGGACCGTGGGACCTCGCCCGAGGATAGTGGTGCCGCACACCCTAGAACAGAGGGTATTACACCTCACTCACTATGTGAAGGTTGGCGCCCACCCCGGGGGAAGAAAACTGTACCTCACGTTGAGAAGGGACTTTTACTGGCCGGCAATGGCATTCGATTGTTACGCCGTCAGACGGGCCTGTGCCAATTGCGCCAAGAATGACGTCAAACTTCGGAAGCACTCTAAGAAGTTGACGCTGTTCCCGGCACGGGCTCCACTCGAATTCGTGGCCATAGACATCCTAGGGGAGTTTATCAGGACGCCCCGAGGTCATCGGTATCTGCTTGTCATTTCTGACAGATTCTCTAAGCTAACGAGAACTGTGCCGCTGAAGCGGATCACCGCCGCTACCGTCGCGCAAGCGTTCGTGACCCATTGGGTGGTCGTATATGGACCGCCGGTGCAGTTGCTATCCAACAACGGAGGACAATTCCCATCAAAGTTCTTTCAGGATGTATGTCGAATCCTTGATGTAAGGAATTTATTTGTTACTACGTATCACCCTCACGGGAATGGCCAGGTGGAGAGGTTTAACCGCACGATACTCAACGCTTTGAGATCGTATGTTGCGGATCACCCCAAAAATTGGGACTTGTACACAGAAGCTATCACGTATGCATACAACACCCAGGTACATCGGGTTACATCGTTATCCCCATTCGAACTGGTACTGTCGAAGACACCGCCGCCGGTCGCCATTGAGGCTCAATCGACGCTGTCAACGTACCCGTCACCGGGATTGTACCGAGAAGCCTGGAAGGAGTGGCTTACGGAGATGGTGCCGATAGCCCGGAAAGCAATGGACAAAGCTCAACGCGCCTACAAGAAGGACTTTGACAATCGGGTTCGCAAACCTCTACCTCAGGTGGAGCCCGACGACTTCGTCTTCCTTCGAAAGGAATACTACAATCCTGAAAAGGAACGTAGGCACAAGATTTCGCCAATTGTGGACGGACCCTATCGTGTGGTTTCTGTAGAACCGGACACGGTGGTATTGGATATCGCTAACCGCCACGAACGGATCTCCAGGGACCGCATCACACGAGCGCCCAACCCAAATGTGGAAGTGGTGTCGGCACCAACGCCCTCCACAGGGGATGATTCAACGGAAGTTAACCCGTCAGGCGGAGATTCGAACACCCGCCCCGTTATACTTCCGCACCCGGAACGTGGTGTAACCGACCTACCGGAAACTTCGGATACTCCCGAAACTGGGCCCGCTCCCTCAAGGGCCCAGTCAACGAACTCTTACAGAGTTACTCCCCCACCGGAGGTAATCAAGCCTCCTGGCTCTCCGCCTAAGGAGGGGGAGGAGGACTTAGTTCCTTCGCAGGACGATGTTTCGGCGTCAGCCAGTCGCCCTAACAGGGTATCTAGTTCTCACAGTGAGACGGCGAGCCCGACCGAGCCGGCGACAGAGAAGTCACAACCCCAGCGTATGGGTAGCGACATCACCGCCGACCCAGCCGAGCACGACGTCAGAAAAGATGACGAAACCCTGCCTAGGGAGAGTCGTGTGGAGAACTCCGCACCCGGAACGCCTATAGAGCCGACGATCACCCGCCGCCGCCGAAGAGACACTGAGGTGTCGCACACTCAAACCCCGCTTTCTCGGGAACGAGCTGTGTCAGTTGACCCGCACGGGGAAGATCTCGACGACGAGGTTGACCTAATTTGGCTCTCCGTTATGGAATGGGAATAGGAACTCCTATGGAGACACTGGAACCCTCAGGAATGGGAAAGAAATGAGTGAGACCCGTCGGGGACAGCTCAGGAGAGTGCTAGCGCCTGCCTAAAGCGCCACCTCATATCCGTTTGCGGAGTGGCAACCGGCGCCCGCGCATTTATGTGGCCCATGTCGAATGGCACCGAGCCATTCAAAAGGCTCTGACGACCAACTGCCGCGCAACCCGCCTCACCGAGCCAATCAAAAGGCTCTGACGACCAACCGTCGCACGGCGTGTTGCACCAGAGCAACCTTCGTCCCCGTAGCTCGGGTTGACGTTGAAGTCTTACCCCCCTGAGATTGGAGACGCTACCGCGTCGCGGTTTCTCAACCGTCACAATATCTAAGAACACAATTGTTATCGGGAAGATCTCAGCTTTAAGAAGAATCCAAAACTGGGCCGTTTTGACTCCGTAGACGGAAGTTACAACGTAGCCCACAGGCCACTCGGCGCCGTTTGGACGAAGTGCTGAGACCCGCGCGCAACACGGAAAAGAACCCACCAGGGTCTGTCTAGACCCTACGTTGACACCCTCAAGGAAACTAGAGCGTTCCAAGATGGAAGAGAAGCCCGAACAGGGAAAAGTGTACCCGCAGGAATTCGTTATCGATCGCATCGTGCGTCACATCTACACCCCCGAGGGAGAAGTCCGCTACCAAGTCCGATGGTACGGATTCTTGCCTGATGAGGATACAGTGGAACCCATTGAGCACCTTCCGAGGTCTAAGGTTTTATCCTATCACCGACGCGCTCGGGTAACCTTTCCTCCAAGTATGGATCGTGCCCAAGTCGGGTAAGCCACCACGGGAACTGGTGTGGATGGGACCTCGAAGTGAGGAAGATGTTGGACCTCTGAAGAGGAATTGAGGAGAGTATCCCGAAGAACACGTATTGAGAGGGAAGGTCTACTGGCCCTCGGCCTAGCGCCGGCAACCGGGGAACACAACACCGGTTATCGGGACATTTTATAATGAAAAAGGAAAAGAAGACCCACGAAGTGGAGAAGAAGATTAAGAAGAAGATTGGACCCTAGGAAGGGAAGAAGTCGAAGACGAAGATGAAGAAGATCCTAAGAAGGAAGAAGATGAAGTAGAAGTTAAGATCCTAGGAAGGAAGAAGAAAAGAAGTTATGCAAATATCAGAAGTTTACTATTGTCGCCAAGCTATGGACTCTATAATTGCCCGAAGGCGGAACTACGGAAAGCCCGAGGAGGGACCCGCCCCACCGTTGGGATTCTGACCCTGATGGTACGCCCAGGCGAAAGCCAATATCTGGCTCACATCCGTCATACCCGGGGGAATCGGAATACCTGCGCTCACGAGGCCTTGTCGCACACTATCCGCTTGCGGAGTGGCAACCGGCGCCTGCGCAAGGGTGTTCACACCCCACCCGGGGGGAGCAGATGGACCGCCACCGGATGCATTCGCCGCCGCAGCTGAGGTCGTTCCCACTGGTTGGAAGGGTGCAGATGGCTCCACAGGGAGTATTCCACTAGGAGCTGGCACGTCGTTATCCAACGCTGGATCGTCCAGGTCTACTGGAGGCTCGTACTCGTACTCGTCGGTATAAATGAACCCCGTCGGGTGTCCTACCGGCATCGGTCGAGGCGAATCAATCAGCGCCCGTGCTTGCGCCGCGCTGATGCGAACCCCTTCGAAGGGATTGTAATAGACCCAGTTACCGGAGCCCGGATCGTACCGGCCAGGAGACTTGTCTCGCGCGGATCCTTCCCCTGCGGGCTGATTTTCCACTGGAACTCGATCCCATTGGGTGTTGTCGATCACGTCCAAGTTTGGATACAGGTCCTGCACGTTGCTGGCCGAACCCAACGCTGGGACAAGGTCGATCTGACGCATGATGGTCCGTAGCATCGGAGGAATATACCAGATACGGAAATGGTCATGAGCATCCCAGAGGAGGTGCGCCGCTACGCGGGCTGCCCACTCGGCTGCAACGAGGGCCCAGTATCCCTAGTTCGGGTCGTGCATCAAACGAGACCCGATATAGTAGATACATGGGGGCAGTTCAGCAAAGCACCCTCGGGGGACCTTGACCTTACTCCACCAAGCTGGAAGGGGCACGAATCGCCCAACCTTCGCCGTGTTACGGATACGCTCCAGTTCCACGTGAGGATACGGGACAAGGAACCCGAAACGGGAGCGCGAGCGGCGCTCGAAGCGCACGCGTCGATCGAACCCATACTGGGTAAACTGCCGCTGAAGGTACCTGAATTCAGCCCGAAGGATGGGACGACTCCATTGGAGCATATCTTCTCAGAGAGGAAAACCCGGTCCGCGGAACTCGGCTTCGGGAAAGGCTGCCAGGTTATCCCCGTAGGAGACCTCACCGTACGTGCGGTAATAGGCGACATCGAACCCGTACTCCGGGGGAACCAGATGGTCAAAGCGTGTTCTCTCCAATCGCTGGTAGGCCAGAGCCGCCATCGCTGCGCGCGCCTTGTCCAGGGACTCCCCGCGACTGCGGTATAGATACTGAGGCTCTATGGCTACCCGCGCCCTCCAATCGGGAGAACGTACAACCTCAACAGGTAGGCCACCCGGCAATAAGCCGTCCTCCACGTAGGAGTCGATGAGCTCATCGTCGCGAACCGCTGTCGGATGGAACCACGGAGCGCGGGAATATATCACCGGATCGGTAAGGGGACTCCACCTTCGAAAGGATTCGTTTGAGATCCAACCTCTGGAGTTTGCTACCAAGGGCATCGCATGAGCGGAGTTCCACGCCACCGCGGTGATGTCCAAATCCTCCTGAGGATTTCGGTTGCCCGCCGAGGCAGAAGGTTCGGTACCTGACGGAGCCGCATCCAAACCGGAGAAATATCCACCCTGCTGGGGAGCTTCGTTGTCCGCCGGTGCGGAGGCCAATGGCTCCGAGAGTGGGTTGATGACGTATGGGTTCATTCCCTTGAGAGGGCTAGTCGAAACCGCTGCTGCGAGAAGTTGCTTATCGCCGAAAGTCGGAGGAGTAGAAGAAAGTTGTACCGATGTGCCGGTTTTGTGGCGATCCTCAGAAGTGGTGAAGGACCCCATTGGGAGAAGTATGTATAGTGATCGGAAAGCTATACACCCGCGGCTCGTAATGTTCTTCCTCGTCTTAAGGAGTGGGAGATGTAGAGCAACGCCCAGTTAGGGGATACTTGAAGATGCAACTCATAGAATGAGGATTGAACCCTCCGAGGGTTATGATTATGATCCCCTCTAAGGTGTGCTGAGGTGGCACTGTTTTCCGGTTATATTTCGCCTATAAGGGAAAATTCGGATGGCCCATGGTTGGATTGGCCCCGTGATACACGTGGCTTAATTTTGGCACCGAATTTCAGATATTTGTAGAACGTTGGACTTTTGGGCCCTGGCAGTGGGATCTCCACGTGTATGGCCCTGAGCATGTGTGCACTACTGTAGAGTTTAGTTAGTGGGCCCTACTTAGGGAGGCGAGATCTGACAGTCCGAGCTCAGAGTAAATGACAACCAAAGTTGGTCTTCGATACCTTTAGAGGTTCTTCGTCGCCATCGTTTCGGCCTTACAACCCGGAACGGGCTCTGGTTAGCAACGCCTGCGTAGGGACACGACTCCACTTGGAGAGTGCCCACGTTTGGGTTCCGTGCAACCACCCCCTTGGGACCGCTCAGACGACCTGCTTGCACGATACCCCGTGGGGGTTCTGCTTACTTGTTGCGTGCTTTTTGTGTTTCCTTTCGAGGACAGGTTTTCGCCCCTGTATTGGGTTTCTTTTGTTGTTTCGCCCCTTTTCTGGTTCTCGGGTCCGGTGCCTGTTAGTGCCCGACCCTCGCCCCGTTTTTCCTCTTCGCCGGATTTTCCCCCATTCTTTGGGATACCCATACCCATTCCCGATCCAACGGTTTCTACCCCTCACCTCCGTCGGTACTGCCGGAATCCCCCGTGGGAGTTACACCCCACACTACGGGTGGAACGGAGGGCTCTGTCTCTGAGTCTGCCTCCCCCAGGGAGCAAGGCTTCGAACACCTTGAGAGCACTTCCCGTCGCCGGGTTTTGCTCCACACAGATCTTCATCAAGCATCAGAACGAGAAGAGCGAAAGATGGTCTCAACCTAAGTTGTGGGGTATGATATATCAAGCCAGACTGTAACAGTCTTTGGCAAGAATGGCAGAAAGTTAAGATCCGCAATTGAAGATGTAAGGACTGCAGTGCAGAATATCGAGCTACCAGCCGCTGTGCAGTATGAAATTGACGACCTAGACAGAAGCTTATCAGAGGTGATGGACGATGTTTGTGAATGCTCAGAGACTACAGTTCCCTTTCTGCATCTCATGGCAGTCCAGCAAGAAGCACCCATCGCTTTAATGCTGACTTTCGTCCCTTTGAACACCACCTCTCAGCATCTCAAGTTCAAGGAGACAGCCCAGACCTACAGCAAAGCACGTCTCAAGATCATGTAGCTACTCGTATGGCAATTGTTGGAGATAAGATCCAAGTCTACTGGCCAACCGACAACAAGTTTTACGTAGGTACTGTAGCGAAGCATAACGCGAGAACAGCGAAGTACTCCATCAACGACTTGGAGGGAGGCAAAGAAGCATTGAAGTTGGGAGCCGAAAAGTGGAAGTTTATGGACGGAGGTTCGACAGTGGAAGAAGAAGAAGATAATGGATCGAATGAACACGAAGCTACTGTACGCGAAGGCCATTAAATGAAACTGTCCCCCGGACAAGAACCTGAAAGCGTTGAGCGAAGCACCATTGAGACGTACTGTAGTATCCGCTCTAACGGAGAGAGCTGACACCTGCGATAGCGTTCGGACTGCCGATGGGTCGCTTGCAGCGAAGGAAAAGGGGTGGTAGAGCTACAACACCAGCGAGCTGGAAGTGGGGTGTAAGGCCACTACTCGCCAGCGAGGGTGAACAGTGCAACTGTAAGACGTTGATGGAGTGTAGGTACAAGACGGCTCGTGAAGTGGTTGGGGGCTGAATATCTATTATAGCTCGTCCGGATCTCCGGTTAAGGAATCCTAAGCGAGGAACAGAATAGTCATGATGCCCATGTTGTCTCCTTTACTTGGAGTCGGCGCTCACCTCTGGTACACTATATACTGTGTGCCAGGGTTAGTGCCCAAATAAATATATAAATAATACCCAGTGGTCAGCCACTTAGCCAAACCACTGTATGGGTGTGGTCCGTAATGGACGTCTAGCTACAAAGGGTAGTAAAACCAGCCACGTGAATGGCCACTACATGCGCCGTTGCAAGCCACTCCACTCGTGATGCCACGTGTTCCACTAATGTACCCTGCCTCCTGGCATCCTATGCGCTGTGCCGTTTCATATCACAAGTTTGATGACATCACTCACTTATGAGTTCCAACCGCGACTTCGCGAAAAATCATCCTAACGGATTCCCCGACATAGTAGAATACTACACGTACTACATGGCTTTTGGAACGAACGAGTTTATTCTATACCAAGCTCAAGGGATGCCACCCTTTGTAACCCAGAACGCTTATGATAGACAAGAAAACTCTTTCAAACGAACTGTTAGAGAGACGCCAGTTCCAGACGTACCCCAGAACTCGAACGTGGTCACAGCCACTTATTCTACAAAGTGAAAAAGTGCGATGACGGAAATCTCACAATGAAGACCATAAGTGCAGTGCATTACAACAAAGACAGTAAGAAGCACACATTGAAGACAGAATCCGCAACGTATCCCACGTTGGCATTCGCATTCGGTGCTCCCTCGCTACCATTGTTAAGTGGGCTACCGCTAAGATAGATTTAAAGAGCGCTTTTTTGCACACGGAGGCTCAAAGATATGTGTATGTTATCGCGCCACGTGAGTGCACTACGAGGAAAAGGCACTATTGGCATCTCCTTCCAGCTGCATATGGCTTAGTGAATGCCGGAGCGAAATGGCAGGAAATCACCGACACTTTTCTACTTGATGTTGGGTTTCTAAAGTTGGTGTATCTGTTCCAGCTGTTTTATTGGAGGAAAAACAGTGAACTCCTGACCTTGGCTGTCAAGGTAGTCGTTGACATACTGCTCCCAGCACGAAGGCACAGACTCACGCAAGTTATTAACATGGTGCAGGATGACTACAAGCTCGCAACTTTGGGGTATGGGCCTGGTAGTATTCAGTTCTACGGCCCGGAAGTCACTCAGAAAGAAGGCTTTGGCATCACGAAAGACGGAGACGACAAACTGCAGTGCCTCGAGCTGCCAGTAATCAGTCGAGTGAGGCTTAAGGAGCCAAAAGATACACTCAAAACCATCGAACTATCAAGATTCCGCTCTCTCAACAGCTCTATTAGATCGCTTGGCATTGCGGCTTCCCCATTTTGTGGCCATGCTGCCAGTTTTCTGCGGCAGAAGGCACCATTACGCTATGTGAAGGATCTTGTGACACAAATGAATGTCTTGAAAGGTCTGAAGAAGAGAGGCATGACTTTCAGCTACTGTAGACCCCTTCAACTATAGAAATGTGCGCCACCGTTCGTTTTGTTTTCAGATGCAAGCCGCGCATCTGACTACGGGAAACTGGGATTTGTATCTGGACTGTTGCTAGGTGAACTCTGCAAAGACTCAGTCTTTCATGTTACTGCGTGGAGTTCGCACAGTTCGTGCCGTCCAGTCAAATCAATTGGTTCAGCTGAGACTTTGGCGGCTGGTGAAGCCATTGACGAAGGGAAGGTCTTGAAGGAAACGTACAAGAAGCTACTAGGGATACATGTCAGCCTCTGGATTGTAGTTGATTCCAAAAATCTCTGTGCGACGTTATCCACTTGTCGTTACGCCACCGATCGATTCGCGCCAACGTTAGCATCATAATGTATGAGTTTGAGACTAAGAAGATCGACTGCATGTTTTGGATACGTGGAACCTGTAACTACGCCGATCCACTGACCTAATTGGATAGCCCAGTAGCTACACCGTTGGAACTAATGAGGTTCAATTGCAAGATCTCTATGGATTTGTCTAAGGCACTGGTCACTAGCTGGAAAACATCTACCTGTTGATGAATCTACAAAAAAGAATCGGTGTGTAAGGTCATGTGTGGGAGTTTGCAAAAACCGATGCGCATCTTTTATGGTATTATATAATGTATCGATTATGCATCTTTAAAGGTGTAATATAATGTATCGATAATGATCGTATGCAACCCGAATAGCCTACACGCCGGATAAATCTGTAGTGTAGTGTTTCATAGATGTTTCTCTAGTTAGATATGCCCGGAGACCTGCGATCTACAGTCTACTTAAGTAGTATGGTCAGAGAGCACCGCAGCCAAAGAAGGGAGCCTCAGCCGAGAACTACCGCCGCGTAGTAAACGTATTGTTTGTAGCACAGCCGAGTGTTGTTTGTTTCACCCCTTTTATTAGTACACATAACTAATCCAAGAATGAGTGGTCGATGCGTGTGCACCTTGTCAATAATGGCTTTTACGTCGGCCCATGGAAATTTCTTGAGCGTGACTGGGTATAGACAGTAGAGCGTCGATCCAAGATGACGATGGAAGAAAGAGAAGCGGTCTGTTGGGATTTACGAAAGAAATCCGTCATCAATGATTCTCAGAGATTCATTTGCGCCTTTGGAAGCGAATCAGAGTGAACTCATACAATTTTGAACGATGTTCGCCTGCGGGTGGCATCAAAATCAGTGTGGACACCCGATTTACGACGTTTCTTTACCACCACGTAGTGAGGCAGTATGGACATCTACCCGATTTTGAGCTATATGTGAAGGAAACTCACTCTTTTCTAGAACGCTACTCTGAACTTTGAAAATCAGCTACCACCCTCACGAAGACCGTATGGCTGTGTCTTTCATGTTTGACTGGGAACACAGAAAGGACTCGTGTTCATTACACTAAACTTTTGATCTCCCGCCGTAGCGAGCTTTGGGCGGGTAGGCGTGTGAGACGCATAATTGTGCGAGTCACCGCAAATCAAAAAAAGAGGAAGAAAAAAACGAAGCATATATGAGACCTTTTATTCATAAAATCCCTAGGCGCGAAGGAAATTGAGCGCCATATCACGCACGCTAATAACGCCCTCCAATATATTGATTCCGACGTCACGCGCACTTTCAGCGAAGGCCGTTCCATCCAGGAGCCCACGGAGATACGGCCACGGCACGTGCAGCAGAACCTCCTCCACGTCACTGGTCGTGACAGGTTGTCCACGTGCCAAAGCACGCAGCATGTCACCGGCCTTCACAATCGCGGCCATCTGCAAATCCGATATCGCAGGGGGGCTTGCATTGGGGGCAGCCATGGCACTTCGTGACTCGCCGGACATCTCGCTCTCGTCGACTATGCGGAGTCCCGATGGCGCGTAGTGGAACGTGGAGTGAAGCATCGCGGCACAGGTTGAAGAAGGATGGAAGAAGTATCCAGTAGCAAGGAGTAAAGAACAAAAGAAGTAGGGCGGCCGAGTATTTTATAGTCGAAAAAAATCGCCTGCATTTAGAGAGCTTCTGATTTCATAGGACGATCGCTTGCTTTTCCGTACAATTTTGACCACTGATTTGGCAACGCAAGGTCATGTCAACACCTGGGCACCACCAATTCGGTGCGCAACGCAAATGCGTTCTCCGTCGAGTAAGGCACATAGATAGAGACAGATTGTTCTGGACTGGCCGCAAGCCGCACGAATTCTCGCACAGTTAGGGACAGCCTGGCCGGTACCGGACCGGAAGCCGCACGAACTCTCAAGCCGGCCTTCCGCCAAATTGTCTCGTGAAGACCGACCTCGGTTGGCTCCGACCAACTCTGGTCAGGTCAGCTCAAAAAAGCGGCCTACCCGCCCCCCCCCCACTTTTGGCACAAAAACTATCTCTGAACACAGTCTGAGCCTCTCTTCCCATCAACTCTCTTCTATTTGTTTCTTTACATGGAGGTTGGGTCCTCTTTCTACCGCGACTGTGCCGACCCTTTGCGCGAACCAGTCACTCAAGTGGGACTCTTTAGCACCTCCTGTTGCTAGCAGAACCGTGTGATACGGCGTAGGGCTCACACTCTACGGCCATTTGGAATTCTTTCATGAGTAAGAGACTTTCACTGCTCTTTTGGAGGTGTGTGCAAGTACTGACTTTTATCTGTCTTGCATATAGTGTCAACGTCTTCAATTTCTTGGAGCTAATATTCAACTGTACAAGGTTCCGATTCGGAAATGAAAGCCATCAGCGTCACCAAGGGAGCCACATCCCTCACCGACTTTTCACCATCTACCGAACCCCTTAGCAACTTCGTGCCCGCCACATCCTTCGATTCGTTACTCAGCGTGAGAGGCGTCGCCGCCGTCCTCCATCTCGTAAAATCTCCCTGAAGCGCTGTACCGTTTGCAGCATCCACGTGCTGAGCCAAAGCCAATTAGAGGTTCAGTAAGGCGGTCGTAAGCACCAAAAAGCACTACGACGCGCTTATTACAAATACATCGACGTCTGGTACCGCGTATGCGATATCAAGTTCCCCGAAGCCCTCGATCTCCGCGTTAATTACAAAATTCGTCGTCATCTTCCCGGCGTCAAAAAGAAGAACAATAATATTTTCTAAAACGATTGAGATGTATACAACCAGTCTTTAAATCGTGGTAGAGGCCCTTACACATTTCATTTATTACATCACACCTTTATACCTTCGCCTTTGCCTGGTACATATATATTGGTCACTTTATCATTCGCACTCCCTACCCAGTAGAGGTTTTTAATTATGAAAAAATCTTGTAAATCTAATGGTCGATATTTCAGCTGTTCGTATTCCAGACTAACAGCTCGCTAGCACTTTATGCTGGTGTTTTAGAGAGTGTGCGCGACACACCAAATCCAATCACGAGATTTTCTACCTACTGTAGACCGTGGACGACGACGATATCATAGGCATGATGCTTATGCAGCAGGCTGCAGCCATATCAGCACGCACGGGCCAATTTATAGCTCATTGCTCCTCTCTTTATGCCACGCGCTGCATGCAAAAGCAGGAGGATGTATCGAGTTCAGACGAAGACTTCTTAGGCCCTGGTAGTGGATACACTGCCAATTGTCACGCGAAGGCAACATACGCGCGACGCAAGCACAGCGCATTTTATGCGTGCATGCAAAACAACGATCCCGACGTAGGTCTCTTTAATAAACTCATCCACCTCAGTCGAGAGATCTTTGACGACCTTCTGGATCTCGTGCGCACTGTAATAGAGCAGCCCATGAACGTGCGTCATGAGGTAAGCGATGAAGCAAACAGCATGCGGAAAAATCGTAAGCGCAGACTATAGACTGAAGAGATACTCTTTCTTTTCCTCTACGTTCTAGGGGGCCCCCACGAGGGAGGTGTTGGCGTGGAACAGGTCGTGATGAAGTTCGACGTGTATTGTGGTACTGTTTCTAACTACTTCCTCCACGCTCCATTCGGCGTCCTTAAGGCGTTACGTGCAGTTGACCTCCCTCTCATACGTTGGCCCGATGAAGATGAACGGAAGGAGATGGAGGGTCTCGTAATCGGATTCCCGCAGTGCACTTTTTCCTTAGATGGTAACAAGGCAAAGAGATTCAGGCCCGGCGACGACCATGAACAAGAACGCGCATACCACGGTTACAAGCGCAAACACGTCTTTGCACTTTTCGTTTATTGCGACCTATTTGGCCACTTTATTCGTCTAGAGATCACGGACAAGTGGCGCAGAAAGCGACCTTACGCTCTATGTAGGCTCTGATGTGTGCCAAAATCGAGACGCATACCTTTCCTAAAGGCAGCACGGTATGGCGGACTTGGGCTTGGCTGCTGACGGGGACCTGCTGGTGCCCTTCAAGACCAACGAGAGCAAAGAGTGGAACTTAATGGGCACACACAACTGCGACATAAGGAAGCAAAGGATGGTGAATGAGTGGGAGATAGGGTAAATAAGCAATCGCCATGGAATCTTCCTCGGGAGGTGGGCGCTGGAAAAATGTCTGTTCCTTACAGCTTTCACTAACGCTGCGATGATAGCTAACTCGCGCTTTGGAAGACGAGGCTACGCCTTGTAGACGCTGGAGCTATATCAGGAGAAGCTGGAACGGGCTGAAAGCAGCGATGAGTAGTTTTCTTCTAGAAAGCGCTTCAAACCCGATCCTTTAGCACCCTGGTTCCACCACCTCACCGCCCCCTCAAGTAGCCTATAATTGCGACATGTACATGTCGAGACATGAAATTCTTCGGGGGCCAACCACGCTAGAGCTCCGCCCCAGACCCCGTCGGACTCCACCCAGATCCTTTTTACTCTTCAGGAGCAGGTCGTGCGTTGGTAGATGCCTTTTTTCGGCGGTTGGCTTGTTGCTGATGAGAAAAAGGTTCATTTCCAACGATTCTGTTTCCAAAGGCGTCGGAAGCGGAGTAGTCGATTCCAGATTCGCAATTCTGTACCGCGCTGCGTACATAGAGTGGATCGCTCCAAACTGCTCACACTGGCGTGCCGCTATATTCACGCTCGCTCCCGCGGCATTTGCGGTCGTTTTCTGTGACTCCAAGTTTTGCACGTCTGTTGCACGGCGCTCTTCAGTCCGACGCAACTTCGCCAGCTTTCGCCTTTGTTTCTGGTTCAGGTACTCAGCCTTCCTCTCTTCGGTGCGGTACTTTCTCTCTTCATCATAATTTGCCTGGCAAGACAGGTCCTTTTCGGAACCCAAATCCTTTGATTCGATACGCAGTCTTGCCTGTTGTTTTAACTAGACTTTGGCTTTGTCCAGGATGTGCTGTGCATCCTGTTTTTTATGACCGTAACGTATAAAAGCCAGTGGAGTGTCTCTATCGTCGGGAAAGGCACGTTGCGCAATCTTCACGGCTTTGGAGAGCTTCCTCACCTTTGACGCGAGATATTGCACGTGCCGCTTTTGTATTTTTGGCCCTGTGCCACGAAAGCCAGCACATCTCATAATCTTTATCCTTTGAGGCGATCAAATCATCCGTGATGTGACGGGTAAGGCAAACCTGCCAGCCTTGTTCGCCAGTAGCTTCCACCATCTTCATCTTCTGAGGTGGAGCGTGGAGGGCCATAAGCTGCCTGATGATTTAATTTTATTGATCTTGTTGCAAATTAATTGGTCATCTTTCTCTGTCGTCTTAAACAGAGACGCGCATTCGCGAGCGGTAGAAACGAAGGCGGTTGCAGGGAGGCCATAGTGAGGGTTATAGGTGCATGTGCTGCTATGTTGATGCTAATCCCTGTTGGGGGGAATCTTGACACTTTGTGCGTGCAGAACTGTTTTGGTTTCCCGCCAGAAACAGCGGGATTTCTAGTTCGCCGGAGCGTAGCTCTTTTCCTATAATTTCCCGTATGTTTAAATATAAGAAATTTTAGCACTACTGAAATGCGTAATTAAAGCGACGAGATGTTCAGCTAAAATAGAACACTAATAACACAATTCTTCCTTAATCAAAAACCTCTATCACACTCTTTTCTGTTATCTTTTTTGTCTTCCTTTCTTTTCCCTATCCTGAGCTGGTACTCTCGAGAGCATATCTACTACTTGTGTCCCCTTGGGTTGTAGCCACCCGCGTTGTGTTCTCTAACTAAATGTGAACGGATATGACGTTTACACGACCATTATTGATACAGAATACTATACCATTAAAGATGCATTATCGCTACAGTATATGTAACCGCCCAGCAAAGATAGAGGGATGTCTCACGGTACCTGTCCTGTGGACCGGAGCAATCCCCCTGTCCCTGCACCTGGGGCTTCCACACCAACAATTGGTTGGTGTGGAACGGCCAGTTGGGGTGGTGGAAGTGGAAGCGAATCTCGAGATTGAGATCCGCTTCAAAGCCACCACCCCCACTCCAACTTCCTCCAGAGGCCTCACCAACCTTCATAACCTCCCCGCACGGCGCGGGGACCGTCCGCGGCGCCGTCTCCTGCCCGCTTTCGGTTCTGGCTCGCTCCGCGCCCCGCCGTCTTTAGCATCAACCTTTCCCCACTACGAGTGCAGCCCTGCAGCGGCTCGCTGGCGCTCGTAAGTGTTCTTCGGAGTGGTTGTATCGTTTGTTAGTGCTCCCTGGGCCTTTACTGGTTGGCCGTTTCCGCCGGCCTCTGTCGTTTTGTCTACGGTTGTAGACTGGTACCCCCTGGCATTTCGTTCTACCGGGTCTGTCACCACCCGCGCCATTAGCAGCCCAGAAAATGGCGTCCACAGTATATTATACCATTAAAAATGCATTATCGATACAGTATATTTTACCATTAAAGATGCATTATCGATACAGTATATTATACCATAAAAGATGCGCATCGGTTTTCGAAACCATCCACACATGACCTTACACAGTTCCCTCTTCCCCTGCTTGAAAACTGTTTTCAAGACACAGTTAAACAATCAAGCGCAGATCGCAGGAGCCTCAGAGCACAACTTAAGAGAGGTCACCCTTCCCGTCATACTTCCATAATAACAAATAGTGCAGCCATCTCTACCTATATCCGACCTACTCGTGACCTTTGACGCATCTCCCAGGGCAGGGACTGTTCTTTCTGCTCACGTCTTGGAACATATCGCAAAAAATCTTTCGTTTTACGCTTAGCTTGAAAAATATTACAATAGTAAAACTTGAGATTCCACGAAGAACGCTCAACAATTTTATGCTAACATACATTGGAACACAGATATTGTTCAATAATAGAAGAAGAAAAAACGTATAAACAATCTTGAGGACTCCATGGCTGTACTGGCTCTAAATTGGATGGCCAGAAAAGATGAAAGAAACTTACGAGTTGTGTCTTCGGGATTGGGAGCAGGTTTCTCTCTTCTAGAGTGTGCTGCGTGCAGTGCGCTCTGCGATCTGCACGGCAATGGCCGAGTTCTGGTCTGTCACCTAATCTCTCTAAGAATGAATGATCTTGAATCTACTAAACACATCGCAGATAATAACCTCTTTTAACTGTTTTATTGTGCATTTGCGCGCGTATGCGCGCATCCTCACATTCGATGTCTGAAAATGACTCTTATTTGGGTCGTAATTGTCGGCTTTGTACCTCTACAAATTCCGGGAGCTCTCTTGTTCGGCCATTACATTTTTGCAGCACTCAGGGTAAAGATTGGTGCGAAGGAATCTTTTCGATCATCGGCGACATTTCCAAATAGCTCAGCCGAAACTGACGTGTAGCGTTCAAAACTTTGACTGGGGCCTGTGTCTTTGTGTTTTGCCATCAGCAAGGGTCATGATTGCGGTAGCCGCGTCGAAGTACTTTTTCCATCTGTGAAGGTTCGGATCACATAAACGAGGCTTCCTGAACGCCCTGCAAGCAAACTGGAGCCCCTTGGAAAAAAAAGAGTGGTTTCCTGGCTATGAATGCTATTTTTTACCAGTGTATCTCTTGTTAGTGAGGATGTGGGCACTGTAGATGCAGTGAACCTGAGAGCTGCCGGACTAACCTTCTGGAGGTTTAGTCTCAGCGCCATTTTATGTAATCTATTGTATCCTTGCATCTATATGTATATATGGGAAACCTCTGCTGTCTTAAATAACAATCTATGAATTACATAGCTTCCACAGTCTATTGTCTGTCTATTATGTAGGGCGTAAAGTAAGACCATTGGACGTTCTCTGAAATTCGTGATTATCTCTGAAATCTCTGACGGTTCGAAGACTTCTACGCTGAATAGGGTCTTTTCTCTCTGAAACCTGTCATTGAGGAGAAGGCTTTTGGGATACTACATTAATAAAACAGGAGGGAACTTCAGAGGATATGGCATCGTACATTCAAAGTTTTATTGCTCAAAAGGAATTATTTCGACATTTATCCTCCCCGAAAAGGAACTTCTTTGCTACACATGCAAGAAACATATACAAACTGTTCATCCGCTATGATAGAACAAGCTCCATATCTCATATTTCTGTTTAATTCAGAGATCACTTTTGTTCGGTCTTCGTTGCTGAGATTTGATTCTTCGAAGCCCTTTTCTTCTAGGTCCCTGGGACTAAATCGGTATCCCTTCTTTGCGTTTAATACCAAATTTGTTGCTATGAGGTTCATTTTTATAGCTGTTGTGTACTCAAACTTGTGGGTGACCCAAAAGAATGAAACGTCCAAAGCAAAATTTCTCGCTTTTTCGTACTCTTTCCTTGCCCAGTACACATTATTCAACTGACAAATTTGAAACAACGTGTTGTTCCACAGCAATGGACGATCCCCGGTCTTTTCTAGACATAGGTTGAGACCTTTAAAAAGCTTTCTGCTCATGAACGGGTACCCGCATAAAGTAGTCATTGGAAGATCTTCCATTACGATGATAAAATACTGGAAAGAGCAAAGTGAGTACAAAGCTTCTCTCTTATCTAAGCATATTCACCAAATATTGCAAGCACTAATTATTTAGCTTTTGGAATATCTCCGAAATATGAAGAGCTAAAGCTCCGATTTTAAGGTAAGATAATGTTAAAGACTGTGTGTGATTATAAGAGTTATTACACAGTTCAGGTTATTTGACGCTTTCAAATCATATACCATGTGCTGTTTGGTGCTCGATTTTAAATATAGATTTTGTGTTCTTCTTTAGTTTCACAACAGTGAAACATCACTCGTGCTCATGATTATTATTCAATTCCTTGCAAAAAGCCCAAGCACTCATTTCTCATTGCTTCTTTTCTCGTCATTTCTTTTCAAGTTCTTCGTAAAATTTTCAGAGATCCTGATGGTCTGTTTAAAACTTGTATGCCAAATAAATTAGTAAGACTTCGTTTTCTTTCACTCGGTCCTTGTCTTCCATTTTCTTAATACTACTTTTCGAACGTAGTGAGCTAGGGTACTGGAATAAAAAGAAAAATTGCTGCACTGTAAGCGACCCAGAATACAAAACGTAACGAAAGCGATGGTTTAAAGTACACTTAAATGCAAATAGAAAAGACATGTGTTGGCTTAACTTTAGTTTTCTTCCACTCCTAGTCTTTAATATCCTTTGCACTACTTTAAAGCCCTCCTTCAAAGTTCTAGATGTACACTATTTTCTAAGATGCTTCATACTTTTTTTATACCTTAAGTTCTAGAATAGTTTCCAAGTGCTTCCATATATTTCTCCAAGATTAAGCAGTTCCTAGTTTCCTTCTATAATCGTCAAAACGTTTCTAAAATGCCCCCTATACACTTTAGAACTGCTTTAGTATAAGCAATTTCAAGAAATGTATGTTTTTCGATTTACCTAGAACGTTTGTAAAGATACCAGACACTGGTATTTCGAGGAACCGTGGAAGTTGATTTGTTTTAGCATTTTGGACTAGCATTACCAAGATACATTCGCGCTGGCAGTCTTGTGAGCGCTGCCTTGCGAAGCGCAACCGCACCGCGTCGCCGCGCAACGATCGTATCTTGATTAGACAGCTCTTCGGTTTTGCGTTGTAAAACTCGGTCTTCTTCTCTTGATTCCCTCACCACCCACCCTGAGGAGCAGCCACACTCTTCTGGAGTGCGCTGTGTGTAGCAGGTCTTTCTTGTTGCCTGATAATGTTCGTCTTTACGGTGTATCACCTCTTCCACCGAAAATAAACGATCTTGGGGAAAGCTCTACAAACTGCGGAATATAACATGTTTTCTGTTGGACAGCATAGAATTACGATTTAATTTTTATTCACACACACTTGAAAATAAAAATGCTTAATAGAAATATGTTTTGGTTTTTCGTAGCTTTCTAGATGCATAGAAATGAAGATTCCTGGGTGATTTTCAACAGATACGTGCATTGGTTTGTATATGGAATTTTTCTTTTCATAAATCAATTTTGAGAACCATGGTTCTTTTTTAATTACTTTACGTAACGCAATGAGCTCGGCTCAAGTAGTTGACAAAGCGATAGAATTTTTGTTAGGGATTGTTTATGATATTAAGCAATTCTCATAATAGCTGGGATATCGTGAAATAGATTTTTGTTCTTCTCTATTTCGACGACTGGTATCATTAAATGTTTTATAGATTTATTTTCATTTGAGTTATTACTTTCTCTGTCAAAGCTTGCAGATGTTCATGGTTTGGGAGTGTAGGAGACACAGAGGAGGCACAAGCGCATCGCGATCTGCTGTATCGTAGGGTAGAACCTTACGCGTTCAGTGAGTCTCAGAGAGACTTCACTGCGCCGAGGGTGGGAGGTGTGGGTTTCGAAGCGATAGGGGCCCGACAAAGCGATAGGGTGGCACTCGGATAGATCTATCAGTCCGCCGTTGTAGATCCAAAAAAATTCTTCGTGCCTTGAAATCCCAGTTACTGTTCAGCTGTAGCATGTCGTCGGGGACACCTTTCGGTTTTGTGTTTTCTGGCACTGGACAGTTTTGTGAATGTGACACCGCACCATTCGCAAGGAATCCTGACCCTGTTTGGATTGTGTGTGTCTCTGTGTTCCACCATAGATCTCCTTGTCGTGAATCCTCTCTGACAGCGGTCACAGAAAAACCTATGTCTCAATGACGGGGCAATATGTGACTTCATATGTCTCGTCAATCTTTCCTTAAAGCCATACCTCGCGTTGCACACCTCACACACATACGGCCAAGATTTCAGGGGTACATGCGATGCTTCGTGTCGCTTAAAGTTGAAGGACCGGTTCGTTGTGTATTCGCAATGGGAACAGGTCAGCACGGTCCTACCTCGCCTCTGGGTGTTTGGATCCGTTGCACCCTGCCCAACGGGCCCACTAGCCGGTTGAAGAATACTACTCAGGCCTGCTGCGCCACGCTGAGCAGATTCAGTTCTGGGACCCGCAGTGGCGCCTCGAGAATTGATTCCCCTCTCAGAGCCCTCTATGGATGCGCTTGGCATTCGAGACAGTTGTAGAAGCGTTTCGGCCGCCAAGGACATTTCATCTCCCAATAAACGCGCTCTTTTGCTGGCAGGCCTGCGGGAGTTGTCATTGCAGGTGCTTCTGATGGTATTCGTCGGGCGGCCGGAACTCTGACCTGCTGTGCTACGTGCAGCGATCGGTGGACGTTGCGAACGGCTCTGGCATACGCCACTCACGGAAGGCTGACTACTTTCGTTGGAGCAAGAACAACTTCGACTGTCAGTTCTGCGAGACCGCTTGCTTCCAGACCAGGTCTCACGGCTTCCATTTTGATTGTGACTTTTCATGAAGAGACTTATGCTTGATGCAAGAATTGTAGAGATCTTTCAAATTTGCTATGACGTTGAGGTACTTGTTGTTATAACAATGGGCGATTCACTAGTGTATACACATATTTATAGGATTAAAAAAAGAGCAGTTCTTGCATAAATTTGGCTTTTTGGAGTCTTCTCTTTTGTATATGAAACCGTATTCTTCTTTTTGAGTTTCTAAGCAATGATGGTTGTGCCACTTCTTGCTTTCAATATGGGTCTTATGACAGCCACATTAAATAATAAAGAAAACTACTGATAGAAGCGCCACTAGATCGCCTTAATTTCTCAATTGTTAACATTTATTGCTTTGGCAAATCATATCTTTCGGTGACGCCTGTGCATCTAATTCTTCACTTGCTTGGCGTGCATTAGGGTTGAAAAATTGTTGAGTTTTATACATTCTAAACTATCAGGTATTAAAATGTTCCTCTGTACATCTGGTTCTGATCCAAGTTGTCGTGCGTTCGATAATTGCGCTTATAAGGAAGGAGAACCGCTCCCAACATCAGAGGAGTATAGGCGCCGCCCAAACCTAGATCACTAGTAAACTCTGGGGTCACCGAACTCATCAACATTCCAGGCATACGTGCATTTCCAACCAGATTTCGCTCAGAGCTAATTGCAGATGCGCAGAGCGAAACCCAACCACAACTGAAAAACTAACAGTATCTCATAAAGAGGCAAAACTAATACCGTAAAACATTTGTAACGAAAAATAAGAGAGTTCTTGTAGCGAGGAGTTCAGGCTTTTACTACACATCAACACGTTCAAACTCTTTGAGCACACGTCCGAGACTTGCATACTGCTCAGTATTTGGCTTCACTCTAACACACAGAGTTTTTGGACTATCTTTCCACTCCATATTATACCTTTTGAAAGACGATTGCACTGCAAATGACAAACGAAATCTTGCAGTCGATCGAACTTAATCAGGAGTACGTTTCCTCAGATGCTCTAGAGCAGTTTCAAATCCCATAAAGTCAGGATGGAACGTTTAATAAGTATCAGTATTCGAATGTCTGTGCTAATTGGCATGAGCAAGTTGCACCTCCACTAAAGGTTTTGGCCACTTTAATTCCATCTGAAGGTATTACCGGCTCTCTACCACAGAGATCGTAAAGACCTGATTGTTTGCACTAGATGGTAAATCCACGGATTACTAGAATATAGTCTTACCTGGCTCCCTTTCTTTATTGGATCAAAATGGTTCCTTTGAAATTCTTATTTGTTAGTTGGCTAGTTCGGGTGACAACGGGTAGAGCACTATAGTCATCATCCTTTGGTAGAGGATTTGCGATTTAAGATTAATACGATATGGTTCTAGTTCGATTTGTTAGGTTATAACACCAACAAAAAAATGCATAACGAACATAACTATGTATTAACCGATAGGCTAACAGTATAAGTTTTGCCTCATCTTGCTCTGACCACCTCGCGCCCCAGCGAAAAAAGCAGATAGTACTCTCTTTTAACCTATGTATTGCAAATTTGACCCATATGCGCGCATCATCTTATTTGGTAAGATATATTTTCGTTCTTTACCCCTGGAACCGGCTCAATTTACTCAATCGAGGATACAATTTTGAAAGAAGTCGTAGATACTAAAACTTGAAGCACTCTTTATTATTGTAAATTCTGTTCTAGTGCAGGATCGTTTCTTGTGCTTGACCGAATTAAATGCTGTTAGTCAAGTTCTGTAGTGCTCCTAATACACGCATTCCAATGCTCACGACAAGCAACTGTGACACGCAATGAACCTCTCCGCTGTAGTAAATCATCTAAGCAGACAAGTGTTGAAAATATGGTTACTGTTTTCTTTTACTCAGTAGACTCTTGACAGGGAGACGCGAGAAATACAACATATTCCTTCACTCATGCTATATATGATTACAAACCGATACCGAATTCTCTACACACATTTCTACAGACCATATCACGCTACGTTGGGTGTTTAAAACTCATTGAGAATAATTCATAGCTATTTCCTTTTTGAAAAATATAAATTTCTCACTTCTGATAAACAGTACATGCTGTGCAGAACAGTTTAGATGCTGTAGACCATTCGTTTTTTACGCTTCCATTGCAAGATAAACCAGAGTTTGATTTTAATGTCTTGCAGCTTTTACCGTGACCTTGAAAGTTGAATCACATTAGCGACAGCAAAAAAGCAAACAGAATGTGAACAAATGTTATGCCAAAATCGATGGCTTATTACCATAAACTGTTTGATCCTTCTATTGATTCTCTCATGTTTTGCTCTAAGCCAGGCATGCACTTCTTTGTCAGATTCTTGCACATTTTCTTTCCTTACGCATGTCCTTTTTTTGTGCCCGTCATCCGTGAGGAATTTTTCTAGATTCATTGTTCCATCAGAAAAGCTTAGAATCTGGCGTTTTGGAATGTGAGTTTCAACAGAAAACGGTAACGAAATACGATAAGTCGAAGTTACCGTCTGATCCGATGAGCTTCTTAAACTCTTCAAAGCTTTCTGAAATCCAAGAACTTTAGGATGGTAGCCCTTCATAGGGTCAAATTGCTTAGTTAGCCACGCCTTGTGCATAAACTTCACATCCATCATAGGCTGAGGCCATTCTACAATTATTTCGAATTCCCAACCATTGTTTACCATTTCGCTACTGATTTGCTCTACTTTAATTCCAGACGGCAGCACTATTGCCAGAGTAATAAACTGCACTGTTGATTCTTCATCTTCCCAAATAAATTGTAACAAAAGAGGACTGAATTCGGAATTTCTGCGAAAGAAAGTACAATCGTCAACCTCCTTCTCTGAGTCCGAGATTTCCAGAACATCATTAGCGGGTTCGATCTGTCCCTTATTCGGTGGTTCCCCGGCAGAGCAATTCGTGCTTAGTGGCAACCGAGCTTTTCGTTGAATGAAAATTAGTTATGTACAGGAACACAGTAAAACAAAATTTGTTATGAATTTACGCAATACTTCCAGTTTTTTGGATCTTATCTTATTGAAATTTGTACGAAATGTTGAAAGCCGAAACGGTTCGAAAATATCATCCATTTTTTGCACTTCGCCTGCACTTTCATTACCTACCAGCTCACCAGTATCGAACATCTCATTTATTCTGCGTAGAACTGCGGAATTGTCTGTTAGGCGAGGTCTTTTAACTGCTGGAGTCATAATTAATCGGGTTTTGAAGAAGATGTGGCCTGTTCAAGATGATAATTTTGACGTGGGTGGACTTGTAGTCAAACAATGTCTTTTATATTCAGCTCATTATGGAACAGAACTCAAGCTTCGATGGCCACTGTTTCCTTTGGAATACATTTTTGAAAATTGACACGTCATTGTATATCTCCAGGGCATGGTTTTTTGGTTTTGATATGTCTCAATGCGTAGTTTCTACTGTATTTAATATTAGTGCTCATTCTATCTAAATCTGTAGTGGCCTTCTCTTTTCGAAGAATGCACCTGTGTTTGTTTTGCGCGCCAAAAACAACAGGTTGCCTGCAGCGAGAAACCCTTAGACACTTGCCTTTATCAAATGTAAGGGGGGATGAAGTCCTCAAATTCTTACCTTTCGAACTCCGATGTCACGGGAAAACGCTCTCAATGTCAAACCTACATCGTTTTCCGCCTTCGACTTTTTCATTCGAACTGAAATGCTTGTCATCCGTGTCTTATAAAAGTAGATAGTTCTCCACAAATGCAGAATTGATAAGCAACTTTAGATCCCACTTTCGCAAAAAAATATTTGGTGAGAACCCTTAGCTTCTACGGTTCATTGAGTGTAAAACATTTACTTTTTATTCTCTATTCCGCGTTTTATTGCAACTTGTGCTTTCTCTTAACGTTAGTTCCCGAACTGCAGTTGCATTCCAATATCTCTTTTACAATGATATACGTTATTGCAACAAACACGCATGTTTGGATTGTTCCAAACAACCCATCCTCTCTAAAAAGCCAGAGATGGAAGAGTAGCAGTCCAAAGATAAAACTACGAAAATTTGGAGAAGATGACAGCCATGGTTATGTACAGTACAAAATTTTGTAAGACGCGTTGTAAGAACCACATTGTAAGCTTCTTCAGTATTCTTTTTCTCTACATCAAGCAAAATGATTTTATTAATGACACCAATTCAGAACGTGACCATGAGCTCGAAATCGATTGACAAGAAGCCCCTACAATTTGGACATTCCAAAAACATTACTGCTGATCATTGTAAAAACGAACAGTGTAACAGGACAATTCTCAAGTACTGTAGAGAACCTTATAGAAGAAGAACTGTACGTCTTCAATATTTAAAGCTAGCAGCCATCCTCATCATCCTTCTCCATATCTACCTCGACGCCGACCAGCAAACAAAAATGAGGTCTGCAATCCGAAGGGCCACAATTGCAACCTTTCGAGGGGCTAGCATATTTATTTTGCGAAACTGCCGCCGCAAATATACTTCTGTTCACACAAGACGTTTTCGCTCGTTGTTTAGAGTCAGCTACACCACTTGCGCAATTCTTTGGAACAAACTGCGGTGTCAATTGTGGTATGACACAAAGCCGAAGCATTTGCTTTGGGCATTACTATTTCTTCCCGTCTACTCCACAGAAAATGTCCACTTCGCTATGGTTGGTGCAGACGAGAAGACATTCAGGAAATGGTCTTGGCGATTTATTCGATTATTTTCAGATATGCAAGAGGTAAGTGAGTACAAGATCCTTGTTTATTTAAAATTATGCTAACTATTGAACAGATTTTGTGGAATGTCGTGTCAACGGAAATTTATTTGAAGATTGTTACGTGTCGATGGGTGGTACGGACTGCCCTATTAATAAGCCAACGCCGTTTTCAAGCATCTGGTACTCTCATAAATTTAAGGGTGCTGGTTTACGATATGAAATCGGGGTTAGTATATCTGAAGGAAGTATTGTGTGGGTTAAAGGAGGATTTCCTTGTGGCTCCTATCCCGATCTTCTGATTTTCCGATATCAAATGAAGGGTATGCTCCAAGCAAACGAGAAAGTACTTACTGACGACGTCTACAGAGACGAAAAATGTTTAACAAAAAGAACGGTCTCTGATGTTGGAAATTCGACGCATGCAATAACTAGAGCAAGACATGAGAATGTGAACAGGAGGTTGAAGCAATTTCTTTCACTCAGTAGTCGCTTCAGACACAACATTTCCCTGCATAGATTTTGTTTCCATGCTGTTGCTTACATTGTTCAAATATCTATTGAGAACGGTGAACCTTTGTACGATTTGTAGTAGCAGAAAGTTACGATCATTTATTCACAATACATCTAAATGTGGGAAATTACTGTGTAACTGATATTCGGACCAAGAGTCTTTGCTTCGGTTCGTTTCAAATAGAATGGACAGGTTTAAATGTTTCCCTTGGCAGATTTAAAGTCCATATCGTTCTTAGAATTCTTGATGAGGAAAAAGCAAAGTGAACTTCTCTAAATCCGTTCAAAACGAGGATTTTCCCCCAATCCCCTGTGGACAAAGCCTTAGGTCATACAAAACGAATTTCTCCACCAGAAATCGGCAAATTCAACATACGGCATATAATTCTAATGTCAGCATAATCGTTTTTTGCTACTATCCTTTTTCCCTCGCAATACATTCTTTTATATATGCCGTTGTCCTCGCTCTTTCGAAACTCCCGTAAAAAAGTTCACACGCCTCTTTTCACGACAATATGGAAAGATCACGTGCGATCACGTTCAATACGGCTTCAAGATCTTTGCTCTATCGGTCAAAATTAAAATCACTTTACTATTTTAGTCCTCCATTTCTCTCTTTATTTGGAGTTAGCAGCCCGATATGTACCCAAATATGAAACAAACCCACAGACTCATCTACGTGCCATTCGGAAGGAAGAACTCTTAGCAGATGTTTTCTGCCTCCGTGACCTCGAAATCGCGTCCGGACAAGCTTCGCCAGATTTCAGTGCCGCCGAAAGTTTAAAGTTCCTCATGGACATGTCGAACGCTGACGTTCTCAACATGTCACGCGATAAGCCAAGCCATCTTTTGGAACTCATGAATACTGCACTCCCAGCGGATCCCAACCTCTCTCCCAGAACTGTCCCAACGGAAAATCACTCTGAGGCTGCCGCCATCGCAATTGGATGGCAGTTTGATGCCTTTCGACAGAACCACCCCATAACTCAATTGGCAGCGACGCCCATACCTGATATACCTCCGCCCGTACTCCAAACAGCCCAATTGCTCGAAGCTCCAACCATGCAACCAAGAGGCCCCATCGCTGCTCTCCTCTCTGCAAGCCCACAAGTGAGGGCCAATCCGCGCGCGGAAGCAGAAGACTCAGACAATGAAGAAGATGAGCCCCCAAGGAAGAAGAAGAAGGGACTCATCGCTCCCCAAAATTACACGATCGGCCTCGACGAAGCTGAACACGCAACTGTCCTGCGCTACCCGGGATAGGGAGCTTCGTCCGCAAGCCTATGCGTCGAACAAATTCCTCGGCCCTTAACTGCTCAACCTGCTAATAGCCCAGGGTACGGATATTCCAAACTTCCTATCCAGCAAGTTCCAGCATTGGAAGATGTCAACAACAGGGCAACCACTACCCGGCGAGATGGAGACCTCAACCATCGGCCGCACTATCCACCTGGACATGCTGACCTTCAATACGCCGAAGGAAGCCATGGAAACTCTTCTTTCCCTCGAAGTCGCCTTCCGCCGACTACTCACGATTTTGCACGTTGAAGAATCAGTGTCACGCGGAGACTAGGCGGAAAAGCGAGAGGCATGGAAAGAGACCCTACCGCTTCTAGAAAACGTTCCACACGGCACTGTACGTTCCGCCAACCTGCTAGATGAAATCTTCAGGACCTTGAACCGAAAGAAGAAGCGTTTCACTGCTATCAAAACAATTCACGACTCAAGGAAAAAAAAAGAAACGGAAAGGGCCTGAAGTGAGGCGAAGCAGCGCAATCTCCAAGCAACCCTCTCCAAGCTCGCAACTAACGACCTTAAATTCAAAGCCCATGCACCGCATCTTCCCCATTCCTCATCTCTCTTCTTTCTCCTCCTTCAATTAACAGGCCAACAAAGTCTTCGACGCGCTATCATTCCTCTACCTTTGACATAACAGCAGCGCCCAACCTTCACCATCAATCTACATCGAATTCACTTCGTCGCAGACAAGGGCACAAGGATGAATATTGGCACAGCTTCGAAGCCTCGGTTCTCCTGTCCAACCCAACGAAGCCGTACAGGAATCGCTCACTCGTCCCATGCCTGCCCTCAGCACCTCATTCCATTTCCCCTCAGAGCTCGAACACCTGTTCCAAAACCCAGCAGCTTCCTTCAGTCGTGGTGTTTTTGAGGGCATCGTCGCCGATCGCATATCACTCTCGCCCCCGCGAGAACCCCCCTCTCCTCATCTGGCAAACACATGGATTTTGCGGCTCGACAAATACACTCTCGCGGTGTTTTCGAAGACCAACCCAGACGGATTCCATGAAACGCTACGTAGCAAGCTGCGCTTGTTGCTAAACGCGAACGCGCGAGAGCCGCTCCCCAAGCCTGTATTGCACGCAACCAAGTCCCAATACGCGAAGCTATTGAGCAGGGCTGACTCGTCTGGCATTATCTGTTGTTCCTTCGTCGAACATGAAGACCCGGAGTACTCCGAGCTAGCCGACATGCTCGAAATGACTCTGTTCTCGGTGACGAAGTTCTCAAATGTAGACCATCTTATCTCGTGGCCCCGCGTACAGAACTCCATTCTGCCTGACCCGCCGCACACGCCTCTGCCGGACCCAAGCATCTTCAACCGCATGACAACAGGGTCTGAGAATCTTTCGGGTTTCTATTTAGACAGCCAAAACATGTTCCACAACATCACACTTCCCTCCAATCAATTCTCATTATTTCCCATACCGAAGATCAGTCTCTCCGCTCTCCCTTCAGGGCTTCATTCAAAACTACGCGAGCGTGTATCAATTTAAAGCGCCCACACCAATATCTTGCTGCGGCCAAGCCAGGCAACCGTCCCCATGGGATTCAATTGGTCGGTCCATATCACGCACACTCTCGCTATGGAAAGCAAATGCATCTTAGTCAATCTATGCATACCCTAGGCGCATTTGCGTATAATGCAAGCCTTCTAGGAGAGGTTTTGCATGACATGGTGCTGCAATAATCATGTGCAGCAAGAGAGTAGATTACGTGGCCGTTAGCATTCGATTGCGTGGCCTTTTAGTGATAGATTACATGGCCGCTAGCCCGCCTTGTCGGGTATATAAGCCCAAGAGCCTGGACTTGGACCCTTGGTTTATCCGAGGCAGGCAAGCATTCGAATAGTAATCTGAATCAGTAAATTGTTCTTTAACAGAAGCATCTACAACTTCCTTTAATTTCTCGCATCGTAACTAATGCAGGAATCCTTCCATCTTTTCAAATAATCTCGTTTCTCTCCGTCCACACGTGCACAACTTCTTCCGCTCACACACAAAAGCGGACCGTGTCACCTAGAGCGATCCTGCCCCGCGCTGCTGCATATTATTGAAACAATTTCTGTCATCTTGGCCGGGTGGGACGAAGAGCCCGTATTGGCGCTACAGAACATACTGCGAAACACCTTCATTGCAGAGAAGCTACAAATTCAGGACTCAAAATCTTCTGATCCATCAATAGTTGTCAAGGACTCATTAACGTTCATCGGCTGCATCTAGAATTTGGTGGAACATGTTGTCCCACCAAAGCATGTCAAAACTGACAATTTTTTCCACACAAGTAGAGGAGCTCTTACAGTCCTACCCTATTCACTTCTATGAGTGAAAGTCTCTTCTTTTCCGTACCATTGGGCCAACCTTTCCGAACTGCCGCCTGTTGTCAATCATGAACGCCGTGTTTTGCGTCCCGATGCCTGCCAACAGGGATGGTGTCATCATTATACACCCATCAGTGCGCAATGAAATAGAGATGCTCCACAGATTAGCACCTTTACTGGCCGTGCGCTTGAATTTACCAACAAGCCGCATAATTATTACCTTTGACGGCTCACCTATTGGCGGTGCGGTAATGTTTGCAAAAATCGAACGCTGGAAATCTTTGTGCCTCTGGGAAAGGTACAAACACAACTGCACACTCCATCAAATGAAGGCAGTAATCCACACAAAATAGATGACTTGTCGCGCAAGATATACATCGAAGCAAATTAGAAGTTGGCATGCGCCATGAAATGGAAGATGAAGGATCATATAACCGTCTTGGAATCAGCAACAGCTGTTCTTGCATTAGAATTTCTCGCACGAATAACAATGAGAGACGCGAAAGTTCTTTTCTTTACGGATTCCAACTTAAAACGCTGTTCTATAGAAAAAGGAAGATCTTCATCCACTCTTATTTTATTGCGGTGTAGACGCCTATCTGCTATCTGTCTCACATTCAACATATGGCCCTCATTTATTCATATACCATTAAACATGAATATTGCGGACAAACCGTCAAGACGCTTTTCGAAGACATAACATACTGCCGTGTGGCATCAGAGCTTATGATCACGAAGCATCATATTCGGGATGGGGACAGCTGGTCTTTCTGAGATCTTCTGTGTGCACCTCAGTTCTGCTGGGTTCACGAAAGGACAGAGACTTTCTACCTTTCACACCTGACCAAAAATAAAGATCGAGCGTAAGCTGTCTGTGAAGCGCGAAATAACGCAGAATTCTTTATGTTGGCTTGCAGTGTAATTTTAGATGCTGAAATCTCGCTCCTCCCAACTAAAACTCTGTTTGCGTACCCTAATTTCGCTATTGTCTCCGTAACATTCGTCCCACAAACTATTATCTATGTTATAGATGCTGGCAGCCGGCTTCTAAGATATCACTCTGGTTTGAGTGTGATATCCAAGGACCGTTGAGATATCGGCACTCACAAGGTCAAGTTCGATAAGGTCCCTTGGCTCATAAGAACGGTACAGCCTCAAGGTGCACACATCACAACCTAAGATACCCCCGCGCATCCAAAATTCTAGGGCTCCCACAAAGAATCTCTGAAAAGAGAGAACAAAACTGAGACGGCCCGTCGCCTTCGGTTCTGTGCAATTGATATAGAAACAATGTCACGGTTAGGATGATCTGGCAGGTCTCATGGTTTGGTAGCGATCGAAGGGCGGCGATTACGTTCAGTGAACTTCCTCGGCGGAATCGGTTTGCGAGAAGATTCATTCGAAGGCACAAGAGAAGGTTTCTGTATTCCACGACGTACACGCTGCACGGCTTTTTGTTTTGCGACGCGCACTGGGCGGGAAGCATTTTGTGGAACAAGAGTCACCGGCGTAACTTCATCAATACCAACGGACGACGGTTGCGGCGGTGGATCATCGGCTAACAATGTGGTATTGTCGTTTAATCGAAAGGTAATCAAGGACGGCGATCAATGTTGTGATCGCGCGCGAACGTTATTTTCAAGTGCGTGCAGTTTCTAAGTGAAACGTTGGATGGTTGAAAATGGGAGAGAGTTGTTCATGCGCTGGGATTCGTTTGAACACATTCAAACGACACAAACACCGGTGACGGTTTGGTACATATCGGAACGGCGCCAGTGTCAGATACGCAGCCGATACTGTCTTTCTGAACCATCCCAAAAGAATAGTGGCAGGCGCCGTGGGCTTGGTGTCGGTGCATTCGTTGTTTGGATCGATTCACTGGGGCGCTGATTATTCCTATCACAAGGCGTGGTAGTTCAGCCTTTTGACGTCACCAAATCGCTTTGAAAGATGAATGGTATTATTCGTTCCTTGCAAGAGTCGTTTTGTTTCTAACTAAACAGCTATAGTTCTAAAGAAAAATAGTGTATCTGTAGGGTAAAACGTATATCTCTATATCTCCATGCTATGTTGTATATATTGGACCGTCCCACACGGCGAAGCCTTCATACCGGAAATTCCACGATACGATCGTCCATGAGCGGAGTGTAAGGGCAGTTGATAGCTAGATAGCGTTGGACAAGGGCATCAAGTCCTAATCCAGAAAGCTCCACTTCGATAGCACCCGACCAATCGTACCCATCACCTCCAGAGACCAAGAAATCGCTGGTGACCAGCTTATACTTCTTTTTGAAATCAATTGGCTCCTCACCAATAACAACAGAAACGACACGGCTACCCTCAGACTTAGAGAAGTCGACCACGACTTTCATGCCACCAATCTGCGGGAATCGACCATTGATGTCGTCATTAGAAACTGCCAGAAAGCCATTCTCAAGCGCGGCGACAATGGTGCTTCCGGATACGGTGAGAAGGGCATGCACTTTTCGAAAGGGCAAAACGGTGAAAATATCCTCGGGGGTGATATCTCCGGCGTCAATGGAAGCACGAATACCGCCTCCGTTTAGCAGACAGACTTGCGCTCCGTGTTGAGGAACAGCATAGTCGAGAAGCGCGTCGCAAACGAGGTTTCCCATTGGGCATTCGTGACCGCGGCATGAGTCTCTTGATCCGTCGATGGCCTCGGTGGCAACTGCGACCGTTTGTTTGATGGACTTATCAAGTCGCTCCGTGTAGTTTTCCAACTCAGCAGCCACCACTTCGGATAGTGGAATGCGATAGTCCATTGGAATGTAGGCGTGTCCAGACAGGTCTGCGACGCCCTCGCGAAAGGAAATGTCCACGAAACCGATGTAGCGGCCATAAGCGTAGGCGGTGAGAACCCAGCACACGGAGCCGTCATCACGAACGACCTTGTGTGGGTAGGCTCCTTGATCGAGGTTGGTGTGGGAATGGCCGCCAATTACCACGTCGAGCGTTGATATTTGTTCGCAGAGACTGATGTCCTTTTCGAAACCAACGTGGGTGATGGCTATGACACTTTGATTTTGGGAACACTTGGCCACGGCGTCGTTTACAGCTTCTGCCTCGTCGGTGATAAGGACGCTGGGCCCCGGATTAGAGGTCTGGCCGGTGGAGGTGGTAAGAGCGGAGACCCAACAGATATCAAATGCGTCCATGAAAGGGCTGATACTGAGGTCGGCGGGAGCGTTTTCGAAATGGACGTTGGAGGCTATGAAGGTTGTTTCAGGATTGGACATGACTAACTCGTAAACGTCGGTGGGACCATTGTTGAACTCATGGTTTCCAAGCACGGCAACGTCGTAACCAACCCATTTGAAGGCTTGCGACGCGATGCCTGTACCGTAGTTGGTGGTATCGACAGAGCCTTGCACAAAGTCACCGGCGTGAACGACGAGGTCGCAGCCAAGAAGCTGTTGGAAGAGGGAGGGGTTAGTGATGCGTTTTCTTTTGTAGCTGTTGCTCATGGAGGTTTCTTATAGTGACTGACGTTTACGGCGTGGGCGATGCGGGCTACGCCGGAAAAGCATTTGTCATCAAGCCTTTCTCGTGGGCTGCACGGCAAGTTGAAGCGGTTGATCTCGGCATACTTGGCGTGAAAGTCGTTCTGTGTAGATGACAAGAGATGGAACAGGGAGCGTGTCAGCAGCTGCGGTGTGTAAAACGACTGTCAAAGGCGGCGGCCTGCGCACGTACATGGTGACATACGCGAAGCGCGTGGGGGACCGTGAGCGTGGCGGCGAGCAGAACAACAGCGATCGAAATCATAGAGCGTCAGAGACCGAATAGCGGCTGTGAGCCGCGGGTGGTTTTGCATTTTCTCATTAACTTCGGGAAGACCGAACTGACGATGACAGCAGGTTTTAGGTGTTGACGAAACACAATTCAGACTAGCAAATGGCAGCAATGGCCGATTTCAGGGTTAGGGTACGTGAATTCCGCGGCAGACAAATCTTCGTGGATTTGTCCACGCATGCCTGTCGTCTCTGCCACGTATCTCAACGCACACATCCCTTTTCACTTCTTTTTCGCAAACTTTGAGGGCAGCTTTTGCAGCCCAGGACGCATGGCCTGTCAGAATGATTTGGTTGACGCCTTGCTGTCAAGTTCGGACTAAAACCTTTTCAGTGAACTCCGCCCAAACTTTTCTGTTTTGTGGCACATGCTTTTCATTCTTACTCGTTTGCCAAGCAACCTACGAAGGATAGAAGCACTTTATCATTTGAATTCTTTTACCTCAAACACTCGCTGACTTCTACAAAACTATGCAGAACAGTCAGAAACTGGGCTATTCCGTCCTCCTTGAAGTATGTGCAACAATTCCTTGGACTAACAAACTTCTACCAAAGGTTTGCCCGCGGCCACAGTACCATCTCCCGACGTTTAACCAACTTGCTCCGCTTTCATTCTTTTGAGTAGACATCTCTGTAGCGGTCGGCCTTGGACAAAATCAAGTTGGCACTTACCTGCGCCCCCATTCTGGCCCACCCTGACGCCTCTACATCGTTTCTATTGGCCATTGAGGCCTCAAAATACGGCGACGAAGAAACATTATCCAAATAAAGCCATCCAGTCGCCTTTCTCTCTCACTGCCTCTCTCTCACCAAGAGCAATTGAGACACGGAAGACCAGGAGATTTTAGAAGTCATGATAGCTCTACATGTGCAGAGCCCGTGCCTTCACTGCCGAAAGTTCACCCCCCGCACCGACCAAGACCCTATCTCATATCTATAGTCCAAGCCAAAGCTCAGCAGCGGAAAATGTAGAGGGTTAAACGAAATCCAGGCGCATTCATTTGAATCCCAACACATCCCTGGAAAATTGAATGTCGTACCGGACGCCTTCAACCAAAAACCAGACCACGCTCCTATACAGATAACTTTCTCAGCATTCAACTACCAGACATAATGAAGAAGATCTAGTCGCCTCACAGGACCCACTACTTGGAATCTAGCATCCTCGCCTCGCATAACTAAACCTTGTAGTCTGGTAAAGAGGTTCAAGCAACTCTTAAATCTCTCGTAGGCGCATCCGCTGCAGCCAAAAACCAACTTTGGGTTACTAAATTGACTCATCTACTGAAAAGGAACTGGCTCGCTTCGACTCTATATCCACACAAGTTCACTCCGCAACCAGCTTCTCACCTATATCCATGGTATTGACCACGAAGGAGCGGGACCAGACTTACTACTGCGTAGCCAGAAGTATCTTCTTCCCCAATATTTACAAAAGGGTACTCCATTTCAACCGCTTTTGCCGGTCATGTGAATCATACAACACCAACAATTAACCGCCCAACAGACTGTTCCAGCTTCTCATCATCCCGAACAGGTGCTAAGAGTTAGTCACCTTCGACTTTCTCACAGAACTGCCGGTTTCCAAGCATGGGTTCGACTCTATGCTCGTGCTAGTAGACAAATTGTCGTAGATGAGAAAATTCGTCCCAGCCACCAAAATCGCCACCACTCGAGAGACCATTAATCTATTCGAGGCGTATCACTTTTCAAAGCATTGAATATCTCACACCCTCGTTTCCGACACTGACTCGAATATCCTCTTCCGTTTTTGGACATGTCTCATGAAACTGCTCAGTATCCGCTGCAGCATTTCAACCGCCGACCACCTAAAAACGAACGGGCACTCCGAAAACGCAATTCGGCCCCTCTCGGCTATGTTGCGAGCATCCATCAGTCACCGTCTTCCTGGGATTGTTTTCTACTTGCATTGTTGTTTGAAGTTAACCCTCAGTGACACGCGTCTACCTTATCGCCTTTCGAAATGACATTCGGATATACCCTGCACACCTCCATCACTCTGCAGCTGAAACAATGCCTCACAAAAAGCGAAACGGTCATCGACTACAATTCGCGCTGCAGTTCGAGAACCGCTATCGCTTGAAGCCAGCTTGAAGCTAGCTTGCCTCCGCCTCGGCCAACCAGAGTTCTACGCCGACCAACGCCACCAAGAAGCCGCTTCTCAGCATGGAGACCTGTTAATGGCGCCAGCCGAGAGCTTTACATCCACGCGCCGCATAATTCCTTCACGGAAGTAGCAACCGACATTAATCGGGCTCTTTCGCATTAATGAGCGCCGGAGGCCAGTAATCTATCTCATATAACTCCCAACTAAAATGCATTGCGCATACGTGGTCTTTTAGGCTGCGAAGCTTCGCCAATTGTGTAACGACAACAAGGGCCCATTGGACTTTGTTACTGATGGAGATGGCGTTGTAGAACAAAAAAATGCAGCCATCCTTGCGAGCAAAACATTTATCCGACGAGTGTAGTATCTCGTTATTTTCGGGAATGATGCACCTAACGACGCAGTCTTGTTCATGCAAACCGCTCTACAAAACTAGAAAGAAGCCGATACAGCTTCAATTTATTTGATTTATTCGATGAAGACATATACAGCAGAAGGGAGAGCGAATGTAATACTTTGGACGATACCCTTTAGTATAGAACGTTCATTAGTTTGCTTAATCGTTATAGTAGTTCAAGCTACACTACGGTAACGCCAAATTACTATAGACGTTTGCTATTTTGGACTTATACGCCAAGGCTCTAGTACGATTTGTTAGGTTGAAACAACACTACAACCAGCATAACAAACCTAACTACGTTTCTACCCGATAGTCTACAAGTAACGCTCTTGCCCCTGCTTGCTCCCCCGACCTCGGGGCCAAGCGGAACCAGCAGACAGTATTCCTTTTTTCATTTTTATTGTACATTTGCGGCCATATGCGCGTATCCTCACAAAGGGCAATTTTACTATATTTAGAAAAGGCTAGTATCTTCCGAACATTTGAAACTGGTCACGCCGCAAGTCATGGAATCTGTTTTAGAGTCAGACACATATGACGTTCAGAAAACTACTAATCACACCATCGATAATAACAGAAAGATGAACACTTTGTGGTTTGGAAGGCACAAGACCTGGAACCAGGATGTAAACCTATTGGTATCTTCAATAATGTCAACATCATCTATCGGTATTGAAGGTCTGTCCGTTCTACTCACATTGCCAAGCAATTAAAGGCGGTCTGAACCTGGAGGGGTGATGTGGTGCCGACAATGGAACGACAATAAACCTCGAAGTGGACCGAATAACGTTGTCAAATCTATTGCGTACTTTTATAATACTAGTACTGTACGTATTAGAGCAACGTACTTGTTGATAATCAGTGTTCCTTGTAAGATAGCCCACGAGATCTATAAGAGCTCGTAAGGCATTCAGCAAACTGAAAGAAGAGTCAGATGTTTGATTGAACTCAATTGCCTCCCTCCCTCCCTCGCGCTTTATCACAATCAATACGTTCAATTTTACCCCCAGTGTTACCTTCGTTATTGGTCTTTCGAATTCAACATGTGAATACTCACTTCTGAGACCACAGAATAGTAACAGAAGATTTATGCCGTTTCGTGGGCCCATTGTCCCACTGCCACCCTACAAGGCTCTTTCATACCGTAGTTCGGGACGGGTTGGATATCAGCGTCATTTTTTTCTAGCGCCGTGCTTGAGATGTTTGAGAAAGGGACAAGTTGTACAAAAACCACGAGTTGTACAAAAACCACGACTGTGGAATCGGTAGAATGTAGGCTTCAGTGGCATTTCATGACTTCTAATCATGGGCACTGTTATTATTTTCATTGACGACCACATAAACAGTTTTGCTATACAACAAAAACAGCCTTTACTTTAAATTATTCGTGATACGCACATCTGACACTAACACCGTACGAGATGTAGAACAAAAAGAAAAAGTACCAACAACTTCAAAGGCCAAGGGCATGAGTGATAGAAGAAAAGTCACCAAGCGCAGCAATTTGACCAACGATACCTTTTCCAGTAATTGCTTCAGTGACAACAGCAAGCACAAATCCAAGCATTGCAGCACGCCCGTTAAGAACCTCTGAGAAGGCTGTGAAGCCTTGCGGGATTTTCTCTTTGTCGGACATCATGATAGTGGCGGCTCGCCGCGATGATGGGGCGGCGATGGTGCGACGAGAGGTGAAGGAGGTTGTGGTGAGATTGGTGGTGGTGCGGGCGAGGATGGGGGTGGCAGAGACGAAGGCGGTGGAGACCATTGTTGTTGACGTGGTGGGTGCAGTTGGAAGGTTGGCGATGCTCGATTTCTTGTGGCGGTGGGCTATTTATGTTAGACTAAGAGTAACTTGAAGGTTTTTATAGTGCTACAGAAGTTGGATTTCACTCTTAGATAGGCTTCAACAAGACTGTTCCTTTAGACTTAAACTTAATGTGATGGTGATCTCTATATGTGGTCAAGCCACACGAACCACAGTAATCACAACTCGACAATCGCACCATCAACAACGACATTCGCCAAAACCAAACTCATCCACGAATGGATTGAGCAACGGTGACCCACACATGCACACAATCACATACACACTCACATCGCTGCTTCCCTGAACAATGCCTAACTATGCAATCGAAACAAATGGCTTTCCGAGCCACTGCGCTCATGGGAGCCACCCAATTGAAATACAGAGGGGGACGGGTGAGCTGGCACATGCTGTGTGGTCGGCATCTGTTGCGTTTTTCATGGTGGTGTCGTTTAGAAGCTTTGTGTGGCGCACAGACGTTTACAAAACGCGTTGTAAAATTGTTTCAGATGCACTTTGAGAGTAGCAATATTTTCATAAACGTATTCCCCTCAATCTTCAAAGGGCTTGGTACTACCCTTGCCCACCAGGGTATGTTGGAACACAGGGTCATTTAGAACTTTTGTCGTCACAATTCTATTATTAATTTTTACTAGGCAACAGTATTGTTGTCCTGTAGTAAACGGAAATGAATCTCCGAGAGCTCTTGTTGAACAATTACATGTTTTGAGAGTCAAAGTTATTGAAGTTCTTGGTAAGCTCTCTATCAACTTTGTAACTCTAACGACCTTCTTAAGGTTCTTTCATCATCAAAGTAATGCTGAAATATCGTTTTGTCGACCGCGTAGAGCAAAAAGTTGTCATTTTCTCCAAAAACTACAGTGCCAAAAACAAGTCTTAATCCTTTGCAGGGTAATATGGAGCCGTACTGTTTCATAAATATATTGTAAATTTACATTTCTGTAGACAGCTTTGGCTCTCTGTCACGATATTAGCGTTAAAAAAACAAAATACAAAAGATTTTCTTAAAAGAAAACACCTTCAAAGACTGCACAGAAACGTAAAAAGTATTCAATTACGTTTCCGGGATTTTGAAAAAGCCTTTACAATTTACCATGTCGTGAAGGGAAGCTTTCGCTATGGTTGGAAGCCCCCCATTCTTTTGCGTACGGAAAGAGGTTCTGATACGACTCAAAACTACCGGATGGCAACACTTTGTGTTGAGGTGTGCGCTCGAACAACACGTTTGAAGGGAAACACCAGCTGTTGCAGCGCGTCGCCCACTTCGTCGTGAGCTGTGTGAGTAATTTTTAACATCATGTGATGTGGCACCGACGATGGTGTGACTTGTGCAATGAAGACGCGGCAATATGAGGCTGCGACGGTGGTGCGCCGGAAAGCCTGCTCGGAGTGTAGGGAATAAGTTCGTTTGCGTTGTGCGTGATTGGGACTGACCTCTACACTTTTTCGTATTAGATATTTCGTACCTGAAGATTTTACGCCCAACAACAGATCTTGTGGTCAATTTATTATTCAGGCACACGGTATGCTCACTCGAAATCTAACCAGACTTAGTCTTTTCCACTTCCTTTCGATCTCATCACAAAGTCACAAGACGTTTTCCCTCTCCTCTATCTTCAATCGCAACCTCGATCATACTCTTCTGTCTCCACTCTGGAACACATTGTTTCAATCAATCATGATCGTCTACGTCTCTTCTGATTCTCACACCAACCTTCAGGATCACTGAAGGGCGGAACAAGTACTCTAGAATAACAAGTAGCCGTCGAATACTTATTATCTTCGTAATAAACCTTGAGTCCATACCCTGTTGGACACGATCCTTCAAACTGTTGCAGCCTCCGATTGTTGATATTAAACAATCGATCATTACAAATGGCGGCCGCTGTGGCGCATGGAATGCCCTTTAGACACGCCAAACCAATCTTGATGGGGTTGAGGCAGATGGCATCTAATGCATTACTCACTATGGCATTTCCGCAAGTGTTCACGCATGTGACGCAGGCCCCGAGGTCATTGACACGAGTGCATCGGGTGAATGAGGCAAAGCACCCTGCTTCCGTAGTTAACGGCTGTCTGACCGATGTCGTCAGAGCTGCTGAAGATAGCACGGGCAAGAAGAAAAGCAGTAGAAACATGTTGGTCAACGGAATAACGGCCTTCATAATTTCCACTTGATGAGTAATGAGTTCGGTAGAATGGCTGTTCGGTGATCAATGGATCTGAACCACGCCTGCTATCCCTCTGTGTGCTGCCGCTTTTAAAGGCTTCTCATATTCAAATGCTACGCTTTCGAAACGTTTTCGTTCTTGTCTGCTACGAGGCGTTTTGCCACGCAAAACATCGGAAAGTAAATATGATGCTTTGTGAACCACACATTCGAAATGGGCTGAATCGATGTGCCTTTTCAATCTCTCCTGAACGATCGACTGCAAACGTGCGTTGACTTCAAACCCCCCTCTAGTGTACACCATCACCACATGCTCTCCTTCAGATCACGTTGCTTTGGAAAACACACGTGCACATGCGGCATGTCGCATGCACGCCTTCAAGAAAGAAGCAGCCACTCGTTTCAATTCTGGCGTGTGACACTCACGAGCGCTTTTGACGACTTGGATGCCGCAGATGAATGTGAGGCGATAAGAACAACAAGAGAACTTCAATTGGGCGATCGGCACGGACGGCCAGAAAGCACACAAGCTGAATGCTCACGGAGAATCTCCGCTATGCTGAGTAGATGTCATGTGTCGAGGCACTTTTGTGCGGCTGAAGATGCCCGTTGTCTGCTTACCCTTGGTTCTGGGCGCACCTAAGGTTGTGTGTCAGATCCGGCGGGCCGTTGCGTGAGTGCATGGAAAGCACGAAAAATTCATTTTCACTGCGTGGGTTGCAACCCTTCAAGTTGCGATGTTTTGGGGTTTACTGAAACTTGATCTGGCAGGAACCACAAGGTGCATGACGCTTGTCTAATCATTGTGGGGAGGTCGGAAAGTGGGCTGGCTTCCCTCATGAGTTCTGCGCTACGTGGCGATAACACTGGCATATCCATGTGGCCCTCGAACTCGAGAGCGAGAGGCTCTAAACAAGTAAAACCACGAAATGCGATAGATTAGCAGCTACCTATCGCACTGTAGGAGTGCTGATATCTGAGCGGTCCTTGGTTATCACACTCGTTTCGTGTGATATCAAATCGGGCCTTTTTCGTACGATAAGCGCTTTATATCCAAAACCTTGTGCTATAACGTGTTACTCGAAAGAAAAATATTTGTTCGACATAAATCATACGAATTGAACAGGTAGTTGGATTGATGCCGCCTGGCTCGAGGACACGATTTTAGCGCGAGGGAATTTCTGTTTTCTCCCGACAAGGCCGAGACATGAGATGGAAGAGTGTCAGCGAAGATTGTTGCTACCTGCCACCACTCACAGGCACTGTCAAGCGTCAATTGCATTTTAAGACATGTCAGACAACACGTATTGTAAGCAGTAAAACTCACCAACGCCCCCAGAAGAAACATCATCTACTCTTCCCGAAGAGCCAGATTCTACTCTCCCAGTTGTCGTTTTGTAGTACACAACTTTCCATTGCACAGCTTTAGCGTCTTTCCAAACACTCAATTGAAGGCAAAACCGCCGTTTCCCTGCAATGGTCGCTTTATCGATGGAAGTACAGTCACACACAATTGAGAAGCGTAAAAAACATTGGCCATGTTGAGTATTTAGGTCGACAGCCACTCCGACCTCCTGGGAAGCTTGGAAATAGTGGAAAACCAAATGTGGATTTAAGCATGGGCACTTTTGGACACCCTCCGTGAAAAAACGCATATGCGACTCATCTCAATCTCAACGTGAAACGGCCATCTGATTGGCTACTGCAAATGCCCTCATGCAACGTGGTATGCACAAGTGTTCTGGTTCTAATGGGGCGTGTTGGGGCTTCGGCCCAAGTGGAGCGATCTGATTGGACGAGAGCGCTGAATGAGCAGGGGCTATGCAGTTGGAGAGAATGTGCGAATGAGGGCTGGATATTGAGTTTGGCTGTAACAGCCGAATCTGGGCTGCGCGGGGCGGTTGGCATTGGCGCACTACTTTGGATGATTTCTTGAGGTTTTATTAGTTATGAATTATGTTTGAAATTGTTTTGGCGCGCAACTCCTCGTCGCACGGTGGCAAGCTGTGAGATGTGGGTGACCCGCCGACGGTCAGCACCGGCAGTGGAAGTGCGTGCAAGGTAGTTATAGTTGTCAATGACGGTCGCCGACGACCATAGTGAATTGTCAAGGCTGACTACCTTCATTTGTTTTTCTTCTTTCACTTTCCTTTGCTTCTCGTCTTTTCTTTCTTTTCCTTTTCCTTTTCATAACCTGCGCTCACCTTTTGAGGCCAGGAGTTACAATCGGACAGACAACTCACAGAAACGTTTCTAAGGGCAAAGACGATTATCCGCTGCGTTGCATCCTGCACCGGACTATCTGTTGGAATCATCTATCGCATCAGTAAAGAAATGGTACAGGCAAAACCACGAGGTAAATTCTACTGGTTGAAATTCTGACGTAAGTCCCCAACTTACGTATCTTACCAGCGGAGATCGCAGCGGCAGCGTTCTATGAGCCTACAATCAAACTCCAGAACGCGTTCGCCGGTTCGCGGCGAGTGCGGGGGACAGCGACACACGACGACAACGGTTCCCCGGTCGCTGACAATTCTTCCCTGTCGGATTTGCCCTGTGCGCTGCGATGATGTCCCAAGTTCCAACATTTATGGGCCCAGCCCAGGGAAATACGTAACCTTTTGCTCCTAACGACCCTTCGTTCTTCAACCCCGCCAGCGATTTGCAGGAATATCGCTGTGACGTTTCACGATGGGTGGATACTATCCAAGCAGCATCCCGTCAAGGCTCAGACAAACTGTACAAAACAGTCTATGCTACTCTTGCCCGATACTTATACGACCGTGGTCTGCTTCGAGAGCAAAAATCAATCGTCGACCAGGCTCAAAAGCAGAAACTGATCAACAATAAGCAGTACAATCAAATCGAAGCTGTTAAGAAACCCGTCAAACTTATAGCCGTTGACCTACCGATCGCAGTGGTGACAAGACTCATCTCATTCTTCAACGACGTAACGTCCTGTCTGCGCCTTCGGACAGAAGGCTTGAACTCATTTGCATCTCGTTTTCGCGGGTTTGCCGCAGAGCATCTGATGAACGTCGGTTATTTAGCGTCATCTCAAGTTGGGTAAGTGCTTGCAATCACCCTCCTTAAAAAAAACCATGCTCAGTGAGGAGACTCTTACGAACGCAAAGTTGCAACTAGTTGCCTTGGAGGAAGCAAGGAAAAGTGGGAGATTCAGGAAGAGATTCCGATCACAAAACACTCTCTCTCCAACAGTTTGAAGATTTTTGCTGACCTGAAGGCCTTACGTCAGCAGGACGAAACGCGTCCGACATCTTCCGATAATGCCGCCACCGTTCGTGGAAAAGCCCTTGCGCTTACAAATTGACTATCGGTGTTGCTGGACGAATGCTCCGAACTTGAGCGCTATCTCTCGGAAAAGACAGACTCTGGTAGTGCGGACACTGACATGTTCTCCACGGATACTCGTTGTAAACTCAACCTTGATGACGCTTTGATGGTCATTCGGAACCTGAATTCGTCGTCGAAGACCACATGTAAGACTTATTCCAAGTCTGAAATCGATAACATTGTCTCTCAACGTGTTGAGCAACGTGTTAAACAACGAGTCCAACAAGCTACGGTCGCGTACCAGAAAAGTTTTAGAAGCGACACCTAAAACGTTGGATCTTCTTCTGGCTTTGCTTCACCTCGATCCAGCCTGAAAGGAAAGGGTGGGACGAGAAAAGCGAAGCCCAAACAGAAAAAGAGAAGGTCGGAAGACGCCGGTTTCTGTTATGATTGTGGCTCCAAAAACCATCGCCGTGGTTCTAAAGACTGTGAGATTCCCAGCTTCTACACGAAACGTCTTCGCTCTGAAGGCGGCTACACTGCTCGACTAGGAAAGCCTCAAAAGGATGACGAAAAGGATTTTCGAACCGGCTTCACCTCCTCACAAAACAGTCGTCGCTAACGATTGGGAATGAAGACTACTGGGACATACACTCGGCAAAGGATCCAAACCCAATTGTTGATCCAGGGTGTACAAAAAGTGTTGGTGGATTGCAGTCGATCTCGCAGCTCTGTTCGACTCTACGCATAGATCTCAAACTTGACTCTCTTGATTGTAAACCGTTTCTGCACGGCTTCGGGGAGTCCTGCGCTGACGCAAAACCCGTATTCTCAAAGTGGATCTTCACCGGCCGGGACGAATACGCGTCAAGCTTTTCCATTCCCTTTTATTTCGTCCTTCGAGATGGCCCCATTCTTCTCGGAAACGACATACTGGCTCGATCCGATATTCTTGGGGAGTCGAACCAAATACGCGTGCCACCGGGTATCGCTAGCCCCCAGGAGATTGTTCTGCGAACATACTGTACAGGAGAAGAACTATCTAAACGTACCCGTCTTCTACTTGTACCTTCTTCAACGCTGTCAATGAAGGCATTTCTGATGAGGGCCGAACAAAATATTATCAAGCGACCCGACATAATCAAGGACGAAGATCTTTTCGCTAAAAGGTTTCACCTATACACTCATATGCGTCCCAAAGAGATGAAGCAGCTTTGTCGCCGAGCGAACGTGCTATCGCCCACACTGGCGTCGCTACTCGACGAAGCTTACAACAACTGTAGGAGTTGCATAAGGACTGGTCGCCCGCTTGGGTAAAGGAAGCTATCCTTCTCTCATCTACTGAAGGAGTTCAATGACCATCTTCAGATAGACTTCACGTTTGTAGCAGAATTGGGAAACCTTCCCATACTGCACATGAAAGACGCCGCCACCGGGCTCACAGTAGCGGTTCTGCGGTTCTCACGCTCAATGAAAAAGGCGATATGTTCGATATACACACACTGGATCTCTATCCACAACCCTCCGAAAGAGCTCTTTGGAGATCCGGAATTCGACAACGACGACATCATGCTCCTCTGCGCGGAAAACAACATCAAGTTTTCTGCGCGACCTGCAAGGAGGCACAACAGGGTTGGAATCGTAGAGTCGTCTCATGAGTAACTTCGTTACCTCATCCCACGAATGATACAGGACCGCCAATATGCTTTGTCAAGCGGCACCCCCGGCGCTTTCTGACCATGAGATCGTTACCAAGGCAGCCTTTCTCAAGAACGTTCTACAGGGCTCGAACCTCTTGTCCAGTTTCGAACTGGTTCGTGGTTACACGCCTTCGATCTCTGGCCTACCCAAAAGTCCCATAAACGAGAACATAATTGCGGCCCATACGGAGCGAACCTTGCTGCATGCTCTTCATCGCTTTCTGAAGTCGAAGGATGTCAAAGTCTTGTCGAAAACACTGCTCGTTCCCGAAACACCAGGATTTTTCTTTCGGAAAGGTCAAAAGCGCGGCGTCTGGCAGCAAGGGTATGCGAAGAAGGCATACGATCACCTCGTATATGTCTCCTCCGATCAATCTTTAGATGGCAACACATACGCTGTCGCCTACGAAGACCTTCGTCTTCGACAAAGCAACCCGCTTTTGAAAGATCTTGAACATCTCGAGCTCGGCTTCAATCTCTTGCCCGAGGGCATTTCGGAAGAAGAAGCTGTACTAGACGAGGAAGATGGCCTTCAACCTGTTGGCCTACAACCTATTCCAGACCCAATAGTGGTCACAACCGACGTAGAACCCTTGCTTTTCGTTGAGATCGACCAGAATCTTCCAGCTGATTTTCCAGAATGGGATGATCACCCCACCAACGTCGCCTATCTGTCAAAAACAGGATTGGCAATGAGCTTCAATGCAACCTCCAAGGATATAGGCATCTATGCCACCTCTAAAGCAAACCCAACTTCTCTCAAGTCTGCCACTCAGTCTATACTCGAAGTGCTTCGCAACACAAACTACAGACGGCCCCTCGGTGGCTTCTGGACGATGCAATCGCGAAAGAAAAGAAGGCCTATCAGGACAGGAAAGCGAATAAACCTATTTCAGTTCGTTCTCTTCCCCGAGACGCTAACCTCATATCGTCTCACCATTTCTTCGTTATCAAGCATGACGGCGAAAGCCCCACGCCCAAACTAAAATGCCTTCTTTTACCGTATGGTAACAAGGATAAGGAGAAAAAGTCCCTTCGATCGGACTCAGCCACTGCACAGTTCCCCACGATTCGGCTTCTCCTCTCCATGGCCGTATTGCTCCATTTTCGCATTGGGGCTATTGATATAAGGTCCGCGTACCTTCAAGCCGGTGCAATCAAACGCCACATATACATGAGACCGCCGCGTAGCTGGACGGACTCTTTCGACGAGGTCTGGAAGATCTTGGTTCCAGCGTACGGTCTCGTCAATTCTGGGAGATTATGGCAGCTCTGTTTTGAGCGAGGGCTCCTCAATCATAGATTCGTCACCGTACCGGGGCTTTCCCAGCTCTTCCTACAGTTGAAAAACGAAAGACTCGTACGTATCTTGGCTAAGGTTGTCGACGACATGTTATTTGCCGGTTCCAACGAAGAACTAGATGCTTTCTATAGTTCTATATCCGCAGCATTTGACGTTGAACGATTCTCCTGCGCGACAGATATCGTCTTCAACCGCCTGTTTATATCTCAACACCCGGACTACTCAATAACAGTATCCATGAAGGAATTCATGGACCAGTTTCACCCAATCGATGTGTCCCCGGCTCGTAGGAAGCAGGACAACTCTCCCTGCACAGACATCGAACTCCACACTTTTCAAAAGCTTACGGGGAATCTCAACTTCATGGGACACGGGGTGCTACCGCAGGCCTCGCTTGTCACTAGCAAACTCCAACAGCAAGTGTCTCGCTTGAGAGTCAGCAGCCTTCGGTTTCTGAACAGCGCATTGCGACACCTGAAAAGTCTTAACCCTTTCCTACTCTACAAGGCTCCGTCCGTCCACATCGCGAAGACGTCGCTTATCGAATTGATAAGTTCCAGTGACGCAGCGACCGGTACCATCTCTTATGGACAGTCTGGACTAGTCTCTGGCCTGCTACTTCGTGATCAGAAGGCGAACATATTTCATGTGAAAGACTGGCACTCGTCGAAACAAACTCGTGTTTCGTTCTCCTCTGCTGGAGCAGAAATACTAGCAGCTTCCCTGGCTGCAGATCGTTCAATTCATTTGTCGCAGACCATCCCATATTTTCCTCATGGACATGGCTCAATCGAACCACCCAATCTCACCCTTCTTGAGGACTCTTTTGGGCTCTATTCTACAATCTCAACTCTACATGAGCAGAGAGACTACAGACTAAGGGCAACTGTTTGTCGATTGCGTGATCCGTTTGAATCCCACGAGTTGCAGTCCTTCTTATGATTTCCCGGCTCGTCAAATATAGCCGATGGTTTAACAAAAATCAATCCCTATGGCTTCAAGACACTCAACTCCATAATGGCGACTGGTATCCTACCTGATAAGCTACTTCCTCAAATGAGCACCGCTTCAAGTCGTTGGCTTAGGCAATAGTTTCAGCGACATATTCTATTCTAAGGATGTCGTAAATGCGTCGTTTTTCAAAAAATCGATTGACGTTTGTAATGCTTAAGACACGAGATCGCCCCCCGCTGCGCGGTTCACGCGATTTTGGAACGTTGTATCACCATTACGAAGGTGGGGAATAACACCCAAACGGGAAATCCCTGCCCATACAATCAAGTAGGCCCTCAATACACCTTTCGGTGGTCAGCCTTTGTAACGGTCGTTTGATACCGACGCTAATTTAGCGTCCGCTTTTAGTCGCTTAACGGTCTCATTTCGTCGAGCCTACTCCGAGAATTGAACTCGGAAATATTGCGTCGTATTGGAAAACATCCCCGCTACTCCGCTCAGTCTTTTCATTTCTGTTGTCACACCTACCCTAAGGTATACTTCTACTTGTTTGGCTCTATACTTCAGCCAACTGGCGGGATGTTGAAAGGCTGACGTAAGCCCCCAACTTACGTACCTTACTAGCGGAGATCGCAGTGGCAGCGTTTTATGAGCCTGCAATAAAACTCCAGAACGCGCTCGCCGGTTCGCGGCGAGTGCGGGGGACAGCGACCCACGAGGACAACGGTTCCCCGATCGCTGACCATTCTTCCCTGTCGGATTGGCCCTGTGTGCTGCGCCGATGTCCCACGTTCCAACACCCATGTTCCAACAGTATTGCGACAGTGTTCAAAACATTCGAGTAGAAAGACCAACGGATTTGACACCTCACGGACACAAATTGTGGAGTGTTGATCCACGGGGCCGGCGCTACGGAGAGGGACATGTAAAGCTTAGCGAGTGATACTGCCTTAGCGGCGTTTCTGTAGAGAGGCCCATGTCGGAGGACTTATGAACGTGAACGCCTGTGAAGGTGATACGACAAGAACGTGGCGGAGGTCGAAGGTCTTTGTGGCGCAGAGGTCCGGTGGGTGGACGTATGCCAGAGGGGGTACCGAGCATGCCGCAGCCTTTGGGCCGTCCACTGACCAGAGGTTCAGTAGAAAATGGTGCCGGACGGGATCTGGATCTTCCCCTATCTCAGGCTCCGTTACTGACCTCAGTGCAGTAATGGAGGTTCCAATGGAACGTTATATATCCACTGCGGTGACCGAAGTGCAGTGAACAGAGGTACAGAGAATAAATAGGTAGATCACTGCTAAAGCGCCCTGCTTTGACCGCGGTGCAGTGAACAGGGGAGCCAGAAGAGAATTTGGTACATCGTGGCCCACCTGCTCAAAGGAGCCTGTCAGGCAGAGTGTACATAATGCAAATACACATGTGGGTAGGAACTAATTCGATTGGAAGTATTACACGAAATGAAAAATAGCCAATAATATTTCTAAATTCTAAAAAGCTTTATAAATTAGATTATCTGTGCTACGATTTCATCGAGGCATAAATGGGTGCATCCCAGAAATCCCAGACTCCCAGAGTTCCAGACCGATACCGAATAGGAACCGCACACGTTGGCCTGGATGACTTCCAGATTTCGGAATCTGGAGTGGGTAAGGGGCACCCGAACCAGAGTTCCAGACGCTTGTTGAGGTAAGTTTCACGTAACTCAACAGATTCTTTTACTCTCCAACAGAATGCAGCCCACAATCCATATCTAACAAACAGTTGTCGCACCCCGTCAATCTGCAAGAAGATGGACGACCCAAGTGCTACCATTACAATGTTTTTTATCCAAGAAAGTGTTTTTGTGGCGTTGCTAAATTTCATTCTATTAATTGTCCAAAAAAAAAACGACAAACACTACCCCGAAGAATATGCACGATCAACAGTAAGTTCCATTGCTCCGGAATTCTGAGACCCCAAATCCATTCAAAGTCGTGGCAACAGTGCCTGCTTTGCGGCAGAATCGAAGATTTTGTGGTAGCGACTAGTTTCCCAAAATATTCCATCTCCGAGAACTTGCTTCCGTGTTTCAAATCAACCGGACACCAAATAAGGAAAGGGTCCCCTTTTCGAAATTTTTACACCGCAAGGGGCCGAAACCCATTTCTACACGGTGAAGATTTGCTTGGCCTCGCATTGTGGTACATTAAAATATGAGATGTGTTCATTGTGTCCGATATTCGGAATTGTAGTATTCTACAATGTCGGGGAATCCGATGGGTTGGTTTTTCGCGAAATCGCGGTTGGAACTCTTAAGTGAGTGTTATCATCAGCATTGTGATATGAAACGGTATCCCGCATAGGATGTCTAGAGGCAGAATGTCTTAGTGGAACACGTGGTATCACGAGTGGAGTGGCTTGCCACGGCGCATGTAGTGGCGATCCACGTGGCTGGTTTTACTACCCTTTGTAGATGTAAGTCCGTTAGGGACCATACCCATACAGTGGTTTGGCTAAGTGGCTGACCACTAGGTATTATTTACGTATTATTTGGGCACTTACCCTGGCACACAGTATATAGTGTACCAGAGGTGAGCGCCGACTCCAAGTAAAGGAGACAACATGGGCACCATGACTATTCTGTTCCTCGCTTAGGATTCCTTAACCGGAGAACCAGACGGGCTATAATAGATAGTCAGCCCCCAACCACCTCACGAGCCGTCTCGTACCTACGTTCCATCAACGTTTTACACTTGCACTGCTCACCCTCGCTGGCGAGTAGTGGCCTCACACCCCACTTCCAGCTCACTGGTGTTGTAGCTCTACCACCCCTTTTCCTTCGCCGAAAGCGACCCATCGGCAGTCCAAACGCTGTCACAGGTGTCTACTATCTCCGTTAGAGCGGATACTACAAGTATCTCGAAGCTGTTTCGGACCTTACCCTTACGGAATATATGCGTTTTCACTCTTGAAAAAGCTTTTGGAACCCAGTGAGAAATTTTCAACGGTGCACCGGTTCAGCTCCTGTTCGCTAACGGAAAGCAGTTCAAATCGCGATTCTTCGAAGAATTGTGTCGGTTTAGGGACAATATCTTCATAACGACCTAAGACCCCCATTGTAATGGACAGGTCGAGTGGTTCAACCGAACGGTACTTGCATCTCTCCATTCTTACCAGGGATTCAACTCTATTCGAATGGATCTTGTCCTGCCTTCTGCCTGCTGCCGCACTGGTACCTCAGCATTTGCTGGCTGACTTCCTGTCTTTGAAGGACTATCTCCAAAATTGGAAAGATTGGCTTACTAAGTTGATTCCAGCTGGTTTCAGTTCAATGTCTCGTGCTCAAGCCGCCTACCAGCATGAGTATTACTCTCGCCTACACGGTACGGTGCAAATAATCAAAATGGGTAGCTACGTCTTTTTCGGTAAGTAGTACTGGAACCCTGCTAAAGAGAAATTTCAAAAATTCTCGCCTATTGTGAACGAACAATATAACATGAACGCCGTCAAAGAGAATGCCATTGTGGTGGAAATATATGACGCTCAGAAACGGATTTCCTGCTACCGCGTTGTCATCGCCTTACCGCCCTCCTGGAATGTCACTGTGGATAGTAATTTTCGACACACTTCCGTGGCTAAGCCCACTTAAGTGGATACAAGCCTTTCTTTCTTGAAAAACACCATTTGGGGACTCTGGGATCTGCCGTTTATGTGAGATGATACCCAGAACGGTCTTTCTCTAAAGCCATCGCTTGGTTTCTACCCTCGTCGATTGGAATTCTCTACTACTCCCTCTACGGTACCATCTCCGGAGGTAGAGGAAGAAATTAACGTAGACCCCTACAGCGCCGTTGAGAACAAGCCGGTCACTTTCGATAGCCCACGCGTCAAATACGAATTTATATCGTTTCCTAGTAAATTGTAGCTCTCCGAAGGAGTTCACTGTAGCGCAAACGCCCCCAAGATAGAGACACTTTACCCAGCGTCACGGTTATAGGGCGAAAACGGAACATAGATTTCGAAGTAACACGCACTACGCAGTACGGCAACGCCAAAGCGGTCGAACTCATCGGCAACGATATCACGCAAGCTTTAACGTAAAAAGGCGGAACATGCCACGGTTCGAAACACTCCCAGCCAATAATTCGAACTTCAACGTGATAGCACGGCATCCAGCTCGGGAAAGAGACCATTCAACGCAAAAGGCGGTCAATTCACCAGTGCACGGAGCACTAGAGCACAATCTAATTCTTCGTCAAGTTTATCATCGTGGAGCCAAAAGTCTACGAGAAGGAGGTCCTTGTAGACTATTTTGTAGAGCATTCATACAATCCGGATGGTTACATTCAGTATCTTGTCTTTTGGTACGGTTATAGTCCCGAGGCCGACTCCGATGAACCAAATGAGCAGTTCTTACGTTCTAAAGTGGTTTCTTATCAATTCCGGACGTAAACAGGGATCTTTGCAAAGATCGTTCAAGTCCAGGTGAGATAGTCGAACCACCGTGGTGTAAATGGAGCTGAGGATGGAAGCATAACAAGTTGTATTAATAGTTGGCATAGAATGCAAGAATAATTCACCGGTTGACTTGGTCTTTCTTGATTTAATCGGTATTGTACAGAGAAATCAGAAACTAAACTACACCGTGACGCCACACCCTCCTTTGGGATCATCACTTGCTTTATGGATTTGAATTGATACCACCGAAGTGGTTTCCCTGAAGACGGGAGATTAGAGCTGTGCGCGTCTCGGCGATGTCACCACTTGCAAGGTTACTCCCCAGCCCCATCTTGCGAAGGAACCGGGAGATCACATTCACCTGACCCGCCGAGGCGGGACTTTCCCAACGTGAAACGGAAACACTTTCTTCTGGGAGGCCAACTGGCGGAGCCGGAGGTTCACAACCACCTGCATCGGCAGGAGCAGCCCCCACAAGATTATCTACGTCTATGTACGGCATGAAAGGATTTTCTGGGTTGATTGGTCCCTCCATAGCTTAGTGCTTCGACGTCTTAGTTTGTACAACCCCTGCATTGGGTTCAATATCGAACGTTGGGTCCTCACCGTCGTAGGTGTAGTAGTACTGTTCCGCTTCAACAAAATTGGCCGAATATCTCTCAAGAATATTCCGCGTAGCAAACCAAAGTTTCTTATCCCCTTCCGAAGATATCTTATGTCTTTCAAAAGGGTTGATATAGATAAAGTCACCCGCAAGCAGAGTTCAGCGTGTTACTGATAGGTCTGGCGTTCGGTCATCAGTTGCACATCCACTCTGTGCAAGAGGAACCGAAGCCCAGCCAACCTGGTGGATGAAGTCGAAAAATGTCGCCATCTCCTGGGCGATAGTTTCACCACTGAGTGAGAGGCGCAAATCTAAGGCACGGATGCCGGTGCGGACCCGCACCGGAATTAATCACTGTGTGGGTACTGGTCGTAAATCTCCCAGAGAAGAAAAGCCGCTATGGATAGCCCACTCGGTGACGACAATAAACGAAAGCCCGGACTGGGAATCCTCGAGAAGGTAGGAACAGAATAACCGGCCCTAGTAGATTGTAGTGTGGTGAGAGCGGGGCTCTCAGAGTGCTGAACGAGTGCAGCAGTGCTTGAACAGTGTTACTGTAGTACACGTGCTATTCTATCGTTTCCATTGCAGGTGTAGTACAGAGCTCACGGAGTACTGGCAGGGATACTCTACTCAAAGAGTGCGAGCCGAGTACGTAGTGCTTGTGCAAACCGGCCTGCACTTCCAGAGGAGGCACAGATCGACATGTCTGACGAGAACGAGTGCCTTTTTTGTACCACGAACATGATGGTGTCGCTGTTGTGAGCGGTCGTCATATGCGATGTGCATGACTGATTTACTTTCGGTACAGTTGCCTTTGGAAAGTGAAGTAGTTATTTCCACTTGTCAAACTACTCACTCATAGCCAGGTGTAGCACCCGAGCATCCAATTTTCACACAGTTACACAGGACGTTATTATTGTGGTATACGTAAACCTGTTTGAATTATGACAAGGTCTATGAAGGTATGTTGGAACAGAGCTATCTATGATTATATTTGGCACTGTGATTCGGCACTTTTGATGACCCTTTTTAATAGGAGTAGAATGCTTACTTGAGACTTGAAAGCATTCCCTCAAGAACAACTTCTGTTCGTACGAGGTTTTTTATTTTGTCAGAAAGAAGAAGGGTGGCAGGGTGGTTCACAAGACGAAGTTGTCTTTACCGGGTATTTCCCAAACTTTCTCTGAAAGATTGTGATCCTGGTGCGAGCTGTCTTTCCTTGAGCTGTGCCGTCATGTACACCAATGTCAATGTCCATCTGAAGCCCACACTCAGCATCTTTTCCGACGTACGCAAATCATTCTCCCGTGGAAACGCCCTGCTTTGGATTCGAACATTAATACACAATTGCTAAGCATTCCTGCTATTGAATATGTTGCCTACCATTTTCAATCTTTCGCCTGCACCAATGATGCCGTTTCAACCACCGATTCTGTTCTCCACGACGTACTACACATTAATCTCTGCGAAAAGAAACTCACGCACATGTGTCGCGCGCAACATATGCGCAATTGGAGTATTAGAAGCGTTCTTATGGCAGTCGATCTGGAAAAAGACATCCATATTGCCGTAGCTGCTACTATTTTTCACTCTGCCGCGGCAGGTGTGAAGGTGACTACGACTAGGGAGATTGGTGGTGTGCATCAAGGTATACCTCATCTGCTGGGTATTTCCCCATAAATTCTGGCGCTTTGGTCTATGCTCCAGCTCGTCGTGCCAGCTGATGTCAAGTCAATCCTCGATAAACCCAACACATTTGAATTATTTGAAACTGCCTCTATACCCATGCTTGTATGGCATTTGGACACGTCCCGGCCCTTTTACATCGCTCGTTGTCGTGTTAGACTGCGTAGGTGGCGGCTTCGTTGCTGTTCCGGGGCGCAATGGGTTTGGTATAATCAGTATGGTGTCAAATACAATAAGCAACCCACTATTAGCGTACGTTGCCGCCACCAAGAACTCAGTTGAATAGAAAGTTTAGAGGCACTCGCAATGGACTTAAAAAGGCCGCGAGCGGAGGAGTAAACGAACGAATACGAGCAGGAGTCTGATTGAACTTCCTCGACCCCCTCGACTTCCAGCGTCAACATTTGTTTCAATCGATCAGGCAACTCCGTTTCTTTTCACTCTGCAGCATGACCGAGGATTCGTCTACTGGGATGAGGGCTTTACTGCAGCGCCAGAAAATAGAGATGGAATCGTTATCTGACTCGTATCTGAAGTTGGAAGAAGAATAATCCGAGCTGGCGTCCGTTAACGATGACACATAAAACTCGGCTCGGAAGAAGGAGTTTGATCTTCGCCTCAAAAATGTTGGGCAAAAACGTGTTGAGAAGGTGTGAAACATTGAAACCGTTGCAAAGCGAATCGAAACCACGAAATCTAATCTGTCCACTTCAAGCACAAAGAACAGTGAAGGAAAGATGGCGTGGGTACCTCGAGGAGCCACCAATCGAATCCCTACACAACCATCGCTTCCAGGTAGCTACTCTGATGCTATCCAATATCCTTTCGAGTTCCTTGGGAAAGTTAAAGCCATGCTATATGCCCACGAACTACCATCAAATCGTTGGTTTCCTGCCCTGCTCACTATTCTGAATGTTTACAACAGGCAGTGGGCCGAAAACAATCTCACCAATCGGGATTTTGGCGAAATGCACTCGGGGTTTTGCACCATTTCGAATCGCCGGCAATCAGGGAAAAGCTAGTGCTTGAACTAATTGTCAAACAGCATTACAGTAGGACGCCAGTACTTAATCGATAGACAACGACGACGACAAAATAAAGGAAAAGGCAGTGCCTTCCACTCACAATGATGACCATTAACCAGAGCTCTTCCGAATCCGTCCGAAAGTATAGCGACAGGTTCCACAGTCTCATGGCGCGCACTGGGCGTCGCAACGATAACGAAACGCTAGTAGCAGTTTACATCCAAGGTTTGAACACTAGATTGCAAGACCTGATGCACGTGGCGCGTGCTGCAACGCTGAACATGTGGAAGCGGACAAATCAGAGTTCCATATCAGTGGCTATCACTGAAAAAACCGCCAGCACGGTCACACTGAGCTCATCAAGGTTTGATAGGTGCCAGACGGAGCGAGGTACAGGAAAGAAAAAGACTGACACCCAGTAGCAATCGGGGGAGAATTGGAGACGTTGTGCCCATTGAAACTCCCGTTTCCACTCGACGGAAAAACGTTGTCGGAAAGCGGAAGAAGGAAGAGAAAGGGCAACCGAGCCGACGAATGAGCAACTGAAGAAGGAAAACAAATTGTGCAGGCGTAAAAAAGCCTGGAAACCTGGGCATAAGTGCGCGGCCAATGAAACGAAGGAGACACAGGCAGCGGCCGTTCTGGTAGAGACAGCAGTGGAAATGCCTGTGGATAAAGAAACTCTTTCACGTACGATGTACGACAGCTTCGAGCTCCGTGCGCTTCTCGGCCTCAGCAATGAAGTGGAAACCCTGCATTGAGAGAACTGACGGATGACAACCTAGGAATGGATCCCATGGTCAGTGCTCTGTCTGCCGCTGCTGATGATGCCCGTGAACTACTAGAAACGCCCGTACGAGTCAACGATACTGAGGGGTGGGCGATGGTGGACTGTGGAGCAACTTCGAGCTTTATATCACCTGACTTCGCTCACGAGCATATAATTACAGTTGAGGACACTGCGGGAAGTATCTGCGATGGACGTGGAAAAGTCATGGCCGAACGCATATGACTCGCCACCATCTCAGTCGAGAACGTCACTCGCAGCGCAGTTATCAAAGCAGAGTTGATGCAGATGCCGCCAAGACGGGACATGATAATCGTTTTACCGCACTTCCTCTCATTTGGATAATGTATCCAAGGAATCCCACAACCAGCCACCTTCTCGGCTGGTGAGGATCAGGACACGCCAGACCCAGCACAGAACAACTCTATCGAAGATGATGGTATGCCCAGTGCTGGAGGTCTCTCCGGTGAAGTATCAGAGGCCCTCTAGAGAAACCAGAAGATTACATTATCTGCGCGATGCACCCACCCATTGGTAGTGCTCCGTGTCAAACCCGCTGTGAAGTATCCAATTTGGAGTCGGGTCGAATTCGTCCTGCGAAAGGACGAAAAACCCGTCCACGCCGAGATCATGCGATGGCTATCAGCAAAGGTCATCGAAGCTGCGCCCGCGGACTCTGAAAACTCTTTTCCTATACTTAGCGTACCAAAAGAAAATGGGAATGGGAATAAGGTAGATGTGCGACCATGCATCAATCTCCGTCGTCTGAACACCAATCTAACTCACTCCGGGTACCCGCTACTGCGAATTTAGGACATCCTCGATACTGTAGGTTCCATTACTGGCCCGGATGCTCTCTGCACCACCTTAGACATCAGAGATAGGTATTTTCGTTTTCCAATCCCAGTGGAAGACCGAACCTGGCTTGGATTTGGCTGGAAGGGATTACATTACAGAATATGCTCTGCACCTTTTGGTATTAAGATAATGTCCACGTAGTTTAAACAGGCGATGGACAAGATCTTCACAGAAGTTCCATACGTCTCAGTGTACATCGATGACATCATCATCTTCTCTAGGTGTCTTGCAGACCGTGCGGAGCACGTGAGATCTATCACTGTCCGCCTCACGAGATGAGACATACCAATCAGATTATGTCGACAAACTCGGGGGGGGGGGGGGGGGGGGTGGGGGGGGGTCGGTTATGTGCCTACCGAAGAACGCAGGTTCTCCGGGTGTCCGCGGGGACAGGCGAAGAGGACTGAGCGCTAGCGTACTGACACTAGTCAGTAGCGTAAACAGTTTATTGTCGCGTAAAACAAATCCTCCCGATTAGGAGAAGGAACTATGACTTTCTGTATCAGTCCTAAGTAGGAAAGATGCTGCGTAGACGAATGGGCGTATCGATAGTGTAGTTCGTAGACGAAAGGGCGTATCGATAGTGTAGTGGTACAAGTCATCGATATAAGGCATTCGATAACACTCAATTCTTTTCTAAAACGTCTACGCTGCGAAGTATCCCCTGTTGAACCGGGATGGGACAATATCCGGTGTCAAGAAGTTGTTCAAGTCTAGAGCACGGCTCATTTTTCGTCAAACCATCTGCAGGATTGTCCGTACCGAGAATCCAGCCGATGTTGCTTATTTCCATGTTGTGATACGCTTCACGCGCGGCCATAATGTCCAGCATGAGACGTTTTTCGGTCGTTGTTGTCCCCTTGATGATAGATTTGAATACAGAGTCACTTTCTGTCCACATAATGAGCGGAACATTTTCATTCAACATTGACTGCAGTTCACGTTTCAGCAGATACGCGTAGTCAAAAGCGTCGCAAAAAGCATATAGCTCTGCGCCCATTGTCGATCGAACACGTCTTCGACTTTTGTAGCTGCTGTAGTGTATAATGTTGTGCAAACCAGTGTCATCCATCAAACAGATCAAATGGCCAGGTTATGAGTGCAGTGATGGGGTGTTGCAGAAAGAACTGTCACTGTACGCTCGTATGTGTAGTTTGTTCTTGTTAAGACGGTGTTGAAGCAGACCTCTCGTTGAGGTAGCTCGCGTGCAGCGGATCAGTTCGTTGATTGATTTGATGGCGGCCAAGTTGAACTGTGGTTCTGTAATCTGAGCCAGCAAGTTGACGGGGGCCGAAATGTCTGGTCTAGTGTGGGTTAACCAAGCCAATTCTTGCCGCTTTGATCGAAACTCTGGATACGTAGCGTCATGTCGGAGGAGCTTGATACGGTTGGCAAACTGCGTCTGGTGGAATTTGTAGCCATTTGATATCTGCTGGACATTGATTCCAGCGAACTTGAAGTTCTGGTACTCTCTGTCTTTGGACTCGAAGCGAACTTCGGTTAATCTGGACTGGTTATCAAATTCAGGATCTCCAGTACTGATTGTGTCATCGACATACGCCCCAGTTACGGCAATAAGCTTGCTATTCACTGTTCTGAAAAACAAGGACAAGTCTCCGGCTGTGGGGGTCATTGATAGATCGTGGCGCAAGTGCCTGGTGAATGTGGAGTTCCAGTAATCACCTGAGTCGCTTAGGCCGTAGAGTGGCTTCAATAGTTTCAGAAGCTGATTCTCCGAAAGTCGACATTCCGCTGCTGGTTTCACGTAGATGTCGCGCATCAGCTGGTCGGCTGACTGCAAATAGGCCTGCGAAACGTCCTGTGACCAGAGGGGGAAACCAAATAGTGCGGCAATGGCGACGAGGACTCGGATGGAAGACTGCTTCAGCGTGGTACCCGTGTGGAACAGAAGATGTTTTTCGACATCAGTGTGTCCTTGGGCAATGAAACGCGCTTTGTAAACTTCATTATCCGTATCCTTGTTCTTAATCGAAAGTGCGAAACGAGCACCAAGGATGTTGTGCGACGATTTCGGATCCACTTCTTCGCGGACGATGATTTCGTATACGCCACGTCGTGCTAAACCTGTAAGTTCTTTGGCCTTCTCATCGTCAAATAATTGGGTTCTACTGCGCGCGTCTGAAGGGTGTAGAATCTCCGTAAAGTGTACTGACAGGGTTTGTTTGGACCGGAAGTGGTGTAAACCCTCAAAAAGGCGGTGGAGTTCACGATCGTTGTGGAAAGCGGGGTCTGGAAGGATGTGTGAAATGTTGTAGCGAGCGAGGCGTCCATCTATATCCAAAGTAACTTCCTTGTCAATGGTCTTCACTACTTTGTGTGGTCCGTGCCACTGTTTGCTCTTTTCATCGTAATAGTGTACATGGTGCCCTGGTTCAATGAGGTACTTCGATGCGGGGGAATACGAGATCTGAGAGCCTGCTGGATACGGAGTTTGGCAGTAATCTGGGCCATTTCTTTCCGAGCTGCTTCCAACGCGCGTAATCGGTCAGTCTGTCTGGGAACAGAAGAAGAAGTGATTGGAAGTCGCGGTAATGTGCCGTACACAAGCAGGGATGGAACCAAGCCTTCTGGCCCCATGGTGTCATTCATGCCTTTGATGGCAAATCGTAGCGCAAGCTCGGGGTCAAGATTAGGACTGGAGTGCATCATAGTGTTGAAGATTCGTCTCAGTGGTGCATGATAGCGCTCTCCAACTCGGATGCTGTTATGTGCCTGTACTCCTGATATTTGAAGTTCAATTCCGAAGTCTCCCGTGCATTTCTCCCAGTACTTGGAGGAAGATATGGAGCTTTGGTCTGTTCGCATTTTGTTTGGCATTCCAGTATAAGTGGTAGCCCATGCTTCCAGAAAAGCGTCCCAGACGTGCGCGGATGATTCACCTTTCAGTATGACTGCGTTTTGGTAGTGTGTTTGCGTGTCAAAGATGTGAAGGACGGGTATACGTTTGCGCCGTTTATACAAAATGTACATGAGGTCCAGGGCTATTTCTTGGTTGAAACGGATTTCAGCCTCCGGAATTGAAACACGGAAGCGAAAGGGAGAAGCGGAGAAGTACTGGCACGATTTGCATTTTTGAGCAATGTCGTGGAGTATCCGTTGGGTATCCGTCGTAGTGTCTTCTGGTTTAGCGCGTTTTAAGAGGTTATAGAGCTTTTGGGCACTTGGATGGAAGAAATGCGCATGTAACTTGGATAGTTCGGCTCTCGTAAACAAGACTTCAGAGTTCTTCCAAAACAAAAACATGTGACCGTTCGTCCGTAAGAGAGAAATGGAACTGTTTGTAACGTGATGCACAAGCTCATTATTCACGTTGTTTAGGTAGACACCGCAGCGATCAAGGAGGTCGAGTCCAATCAGGAACGGTATGTCGGCGTCAACGACATCGATCCAAAAAGAGTCGAATGCGTTTGCGGGTAAGGGTACTCTGACGTGCAGCTGCCCTAAGCTGTTTCGATTCCCGTCGCCGAATTTGAAGGCATACGGTGACGGACGCAGTTTAAAGTTCGTGCCGAAAGTCTGGCAGTAGGCCTTGGCTTGAGCCAGGCCGCAAACTGATTTGTGTGCCCCTGGGTCAATACAGCCACCTTCGAATTTGCCGCGGGAATATGTTACTCTGCGCTTCGGGGTTATACGAAGGTTCAGTACTTCCTTGACGATTCTGTGGGCAAAGATAGGGGGTGTGATTTGGATAGGAGTTGCGGGAGCGGGCGACAAAATGTGCAGGGGAGCATTGCGAGAGCAACGATGTGTACGCTGGTGTGGAGACATGGATATCTGGGGGTTTCTTGGGCCTTTCATTGGAGACCGTGCGTCCGAGTCGATTTCCATCTAAAAACCTTCATCCGAGCTGCATGGCATGTCGTTTACGTGCAGGAGTGGCCAAGTGGTTGAGGTTGGGAGTTCACGACTGGTTAGCGCGTTGGATATATAAGCCGCACTTGAGTCGGCGTTTGCTGTATCTTGATTAATTCCAGCCTCAGCGATTGGGGTTTGTTCTGGGTCGGGTGAATGATTCTCAACAAGGAGCGATTCTGTCAACTGTTCGACTACCGCAGAGGCGTCATCGTCGAGTCCAGTGAAGTTGATTCTCTTGGACCGAGATTGTTTGTACCACTGTTTCGCTAGCTGTTTGTTTCGGTGAATACGGGCTTCATTGCGGGGTTTGGGACACGTGAAAAGCATGCAACCTTTCTGCTGACAGTTCCAACAGACCTTGAGTATCATGGGAACATCCTTCTGTTGCGGCTGGGCTCGTCTTGGATTGTAAGGCCTAGTTTCAAATCTCGGGGGTTTGAATGTTGAACGGCTGGTCGGTGGCCTGGCGTAACGTCCTTGTCCGGCAAAGTGAATTCAAGGATCATAATCCGGTGGTCCTTCAACTACGTTTGCAGTAGAAAGAGATGGACGGAAGGCAATATCATCCGAAGACGCCCTTTGCGTCTTCTGCGCTGGTTGCACACGGTTTTATCCTGCCGTGAACTGAAGTTGGTTTCTTTCAGCACTAAAGAACTCCGACATCAAGTCTCTGTATGATAGATGCTTCGCATTGACTTGTGTTAAGATGTTTTGGGACCATGAAATGCCTTGGACTGCGCTGCGAAGGAAATTGCGCTTGCGTCTGTCCGTTCTGTCTCCCTGTTGGGCCATTGGTGCAAAGCGATCAATTTCTTTGACGAGGAGGTCCAAAGCTTCACGTTCAGAAACGTTTTCTGTCACGAAGTCCGTTAGATGGAGGTCCTCTAACTTTTCAGACATGTCTTCCCTGGTCGTCTTCGAAGCGTAGCGAGCATTGAATACTGCCACAACAGCGCCCCAGTTTTGAATCAAGCCCTTCACTTCTCCTTTGAAGAAGTGCAGTGCGTCTCCTGCGAGAGAAAAATGAAGGTACTGAATTCTAAGATCACCGTTAATCTTCTGCAGATTACAGTAGTCCATGAAGGTGAAACATGATCATTCCAATCTTCTTCAAGATCGCCTTTGAATTTGTCGCGTTTACCTCGGTAACGGCTGGTGAAAAACGTTACGCGCTTGTTCTCATATTCCTCATCTGCTACTCCCACATTAGGAGCTGCAGGACCTCTATCGGCATTGATAGGTTGTGGAACTTGAAGCTGGAACGGTATTTGTGCAGCTGAGAGTGAACCACTTCCTCCAGATGAGTACAGAATAACATCTCCGTTTCGAACGGCGTCCAAGTAGTCCATAGCACGCTTACGTTGCACAGCAAACTCCTCACCAGTCCAAATGGCTGTTATAACTCTTTTGGCAATCAACCTTCCAGTATCTGCTGTCTGAAGAACATCAATTTCTCGTTGCTCCAAGAACACACGAATTCGTTTGTAGATTTCGTAGTTGCTAACGATATCCGGGTTGACAAGTTGCATGGCTCCCATGTCTTCACGAATTGCTTCAAGAAGATTTTCACCGCTCAGCGGAGAAACAGTCTGCATGTAGCTTAAGAACGAGTTCTCAAGACCTCTCTGCAAGTTGTTGTGTAGGGCAATTGTTCCCCACGGTTTTGCGGGGTCGGCGGACGTGGTGATTGATGCAGTTTGTTTTGATTCGCGAATGTCGACAAACTCGGGAGGGGGGGGGTCGGTTATGTGCCTACCGAAGAACGCAGGTTCTCTGGGTGTCCACGGGGACAGGCGAAGAGGACTGAGCGCTAGCGTACTGACACTAGTCAGTAGCGTAAACAGTTTATTGTCGCGTAAAACAAATCCTCCCGACTAGGAGAAGGAACTATGACTTTCTCTATCAGTCCTAAGTAGGAAAGATGCTGCGTAGAAGTATGGGCGTATCGGTAGTGTAGTTCGTAGACGAAAGGGCGTATCGAGAGTGTAGTGGTACAAGTCATCGATATAAGGCATTCGACAACAGATTACACAAATGCAGCTTTAGAGAGAACCAGGTCTATCTTCTCGGATTCATCGTCACTCGAGAAAGAATCAAGAAAGATCCCGCAAAGGTAAATGCCATGAAATCATGGGAACGCCCCCGATCCGGCAAGCAGCTGCTGAGTTTCTTAGGTGCAGCTTATTACTATCGTCAATTTATCCCACGGTTTTCTCACCTCTCAAAACCCCTGGATGCCGTTCGGAAGAATATAGGCCCACTGCAGTTGACTGCAGAGATGGTTGAGGCTTTCCAAGCAATCAGAGCCAAGATATCCAAAAAAAGTAACCTTGGCATACCCTGCTGATGACCGTGAGTTCCTTCTCGGAACAGATCCTTCGGATTACGGACTTGGAGCTTGGGTGGGTCAAAAGCCAGAAGACGGAAAAACCAGTTTCATCGCCTTCACTTCACCATCATTATCAAAGTCTGAGCGAAATCACGGGGCTAAAAAGAAGTAACTGCTTGCTTTTATGTGGGCCCTGGACAAGTTCAGGTGTTACATACTGGGGAGACCGTTCGTTTTGTTTACTGATAACCGTGCGCTCACTTTCATGCAGAGTCAACGTTCTGTTAACTCTACGAATGCTAGATTGTTGGACCGGATCATTGGGTATAATTTCAGGATTGTACACCTCCTTAGCCCCCACAACGATCTGGCAGACGCCCTTAGCCGGAAAATGCAAAGTGTGACGCTGGCCTACCTCACTGTATCGCAACTTGTCCGAAAAAAGAATTTACCAGTGTCTGAGGAGGATAAACGCTCCCTTGTAGAGCCTGCACACGCATTCAGTCACTTCGGAGAAGTAGAAGTATTTAACAAGCTATGAAACGACGGCTACTGGTGGACTGGAACTTGCAAGGACATCAAGAAGGAATTGAGTTGTTTTATTCCGTGCCTTCGCTATAGCATCCACAAGAGAGGTTTCCACCCCATCAAGCACTTCCCTGGCATGGACTTGTCCAGAACCGATTACTCGTTGTATTTCTTTTGACGTCAACGATGTTGTACTGTTGAGCTCTCTTTGGGCAAGGAGATCGTCCGTATACTCCCCCATGTCTTTGCAAGCTCGTTCTCTATCGACTGTATTGATAGTCATGAGAGAGCTTATCGCCTTTACTTCTTCGTCATCCGTGTCAAGAGCTCTTGGGCTGAGTGTGAGGTCTATGTAATCCTCCATTAGTCCTTCGCTCAGTTCACGTGAAAGCGGAAAGTTTGGGCGTAGATGGATGTCCTCGTATGCCAGCTTCGTTACTGGTCCTTTCTCGCTTCTTCGAACTTCCACTATGTGGGAAAAAGTCTTGACCACGGTTGCCCTGCGCCACTCGTCTTCTTCGTTCTGTTTTGAGCTTCGATAGAAGTAAAGTACTTCTTCACGAGGATTTATAGATGACTCGGGTACCTTCGAATGGTTGTGAGCTTTCAGCAGTTTCTGAAGGGCTCGTTTATCAAGAGCTCCAGTTGCCGTCACCTCTTTGGGATGGTTACGAAGCCGTTTTGGACGCACATGCATCTTGTTTGGGGTGCGGCCCTTTCGGATATGATACAATTCAAAGAGTGCTCACCTGATTAGAAGTGCTTCCGCATTTGGAACCATCGTAGGGTACATAGATACTTTAGAATTCTATATAAGAGCTTACCAAGTTGCTTGAACTCACAAGAACGAGATCGATCGATGTAAAACTGCTACCACGTCACGCTGCCGTTTGTTCGATACATTACTTTCATTGTTACGTTACAGGTTGCTCGTTATCATAACTTTTTAAGTTATGGGCCTGGCTACCGGCCCTTCAGACTTACCTTCTCCGCCGCGATTTTCGTGGGATATCCGCCATGTTCCTTGGACTGACGGGAAAGGCGACCAAGACCAATACGCTCGTTCTGTATCGCTCTGGAAATCGTTCCATGATAGAATACCTAATTCAAACTCGAGCAAGATACCGAAAGAAATTCAGGTAATTATGCTTCTCTCACAGTTGTTTGGTCGCGCAAGTAATATTTGTATGAAAAACCCTCTTCGACGATTCAGACAAGTGATGGCGTTGAAGCAATCGTTAATGCTCTTCACAAACGTGACGCTCTGGCCGTCGTCAGTGAATTGTGTAGTGACTTTCTGGATCTACTGAACACCGAGAGTGGTTCAACAGAGACTTTCAAGAACTTCGAGTCCCGATTCGAGTCCCAAGTGTCCAAGTTCAACTCCCATTCCAGCAAGTCAAAACTTCCAGACGCATTGGTTGCGTTCATGTTGATGGCCAATGCTTCCGTTGATCCGAATCAGCGAATATCGGTTCTCGCCGCTTCCGCACCTCGTGATGAATCGTTTGATGCCTCTTCTACGACTGATGACTACCTGAAGTCCTTGTCATATTCATCCAATGCTTCACTTATTCGGCAATGCGATCGGCCTAAAGCTTCTGAAAGTTCTTCGCAACGTTCAGTACAGGCTAGTTCTGCAAGTACCAGCTCATATGGACGTAAGAATCGCACTCTCAATGTTAAACAATTGGCGGATTTAAAGTCCAAGAGTAAGTGTCGTATGTGCAAACAGATGGGGCTTTGGGCTTCTGACCACAACGAAGATGGCTCTTTGAAGACGACTTCAAATTCTGCGAAGGAGAATGAAAGATCATGGAAGAACCAGACCATAACGTTCCACACGGCTCACGCTATTGGCTCAGATGATTTAGTTCTCAATAATTTTGGACCGTTACTGGACGACGCAGCGCTCTACAGTGGTATTGGACTCGAGCAGTTCAGAATGGTTCAACCTTTTCTCCTTCCCAGATGGTCTGGAACTTTTGATGCGCTGCCTGATGTTATAGCGGACCGGCCCAATTGGCAATATGGATCAGGAGAACATGCAATTGAACCAAAGCGCATCATTGGATCTGTCTTAATGACCGCTTTCTCTACATCACGAATGCCTGTCCACATCCGCCATCTCATCATAGAGGGCTCTTCGCAGTGGGTTGTTGGACGAAATGTTACTCGTCGTTGCAACATTCTGCATATGGAAGAAAATCTCTTACAACTACCGACCAGCGCAGATGCTGTAGATTTTATTCAACTCGTTGATCACGATCTTCATTGCTACATTTCGTACAGCTCTTTTTCGGAATTGAACTCTAATTCTGCCCCCTCTAGCCAAGCACTATTCTGTGCAACTGTCCATATTCCAGAGGCAATGGACAGCACCATCCGTTCCTGGTCTCAGAAGAAGGCTATTGTAGACAAAGTTCACAAACACGTCTGTGGACACTCTTTCTACACGGATATGAAGCTGTTACTCGATCGTAACAATCTTTGGGATACCGAAATACAGAAGTATCTGCGTGATGTGCTAGAAACATGTCCCAGTTGCCGTGTCACTTCAGAACCGAAATCAACCAGGAAAGTCTCTTTGAGCTCGTTGTCAAGGGATCTTAACATGGTCGTTTGCGTGGATCATTTTTTTCTGGATGAAGAGATAGTGTTCCATGCAGTGGATACTGTCTCGCGCTACTCGGTTGGCAATGTGGTGCCAGATACAACCATGTCTTACGCAATAGTGTCATTTGATTCTCTGTGGATTTCACCCTTCTGGCCTCCAGGAAAGGTATTGTATGATCCAGCCTTCAAGACTGTATAGTTTGAGAAGTATCTTTCTGGATATGGCGTTAATACAGGACCTTTACCCCCCAGACGCCACAACAAAAATGTCATTGACTCCAAGCACCGTATTATCCGTGACAGTTATTTACGTCTGAAACATTCGAACTCTACAATGGATGTTTTGAATCCTTCCCTGCTTTTACAGCAAGCCCTACGCATCTCGAATGACTTATACAGAAACAACCTAATGTCCGCGCATGAACTTGCTAAAGGTTACACTCGACCTCTCGTGTTCAGCACCTCTCTCGACACTATTCCTGAAGATATTGTCCACGCCCAGCAAGCGCTCCACGCTAGGCGTAAGCTTTCACTCATTCTGCGCTCAAAGTCTTTAGTTGAGTTGCCGGTGTCTGTCGGACACATGGTGGAAGCATTTGTCAAAACAGGTAATGACAAGCGTGGTAAATGGACAAATGGTCGACTTGTTCTTGAGTATGACCATACCAGTCGTACTGTTACTGTTCCTGGGAGGAATTGACGTCAAGTTCGTGCTGCTGTAGAAGACATACGTCTTGCGCTTGAAGACAACTCTCTTGCAAATGCTGTACAGGAATCGATCGATGAACTCGATTCGCAACTGCAACTGAACATTGACAATGAGCTTCTTTCCCCTGATGCCAATCAAGTTCTGGACCGGACCCTTCTGTACCCCGCATCATTTGATGCAGATTTCTCCAGCCCCCTTCAGATTCATGGCACTTCTTCAGATACAAATCCTCCCTTGATGCCTAATGCTGGTGACACCATTGAAGTTTATTGGCCATTGGATGACAAATACTACCAACGTACAGTGGTGAGCCATATTTAAGATGGAGACCGGTACCAAATCGACTATGACGATGGAGAACAGGAAACGCTTCGTCTCCATGATGAGACCTGGAGAGGTGCTCCAGGGTCCGGTTTGGATGCAGTAAATTCAAATGAGATTCAATTGTCTCCTGGAATGGAACTCACTACATGAGAAGAATGATGTCAAGCTCTACATTCAGGAGTTTCAGCACAAAAAGTTTCTTGCCAACCATGCTCAAGTTCTACCTGCCTATATCATACAAAACGCGTATTCGAAAGAAGAGATTTCATTTAAGAGAACAGTGAAGGAAATTCATGTCTCAAAGATTCCACGCAATGCGAATATTATTTCGAGCCATTTGTTGTACAAAACGAAGTCTCTCGACGATGGGTCACAGATCATGAAGGCCAGAATTGCCCCGCATGGAAACAAGCACAAAGAGAAACACAATCTTCGCACAGATTCTGCTACATGCCCTCCTGTTGGCTTTCGAATTTTGCTGTTTATTTCTTGTTTGTTCAAATGGGCCCTTGTGAAAGTCGATGTGAAATCCGCGTTTCTACAAACTGGTGAAGCGAAGAGGGATGTTTATGTCGTATCTCCGCGCGAATGCACGAGCCGATCCTTCTACTGGTTGCTTTTGGCTGCTTCTTATGGTCTCGTTAACGATAATGCCAAGTGGCAAGAGCACAGTGACACCTTTTTCAAGGATTTGGGATTTTCGCAGCTCGCTTACGTTCCTCAACTGTTTTACATTCGCGCCAAAGATGCGCTATAGGCTGTTGCAGTTAAGCTTGTCGATGACATTCTCTTTTCTAGAACAATGAAGGCTCTCAACGCTCTTGTGAAGGAAGTTGGAAACACGTACGAACTAGGAACAATCATTTGCGGTCCTGGTACGTTTAAGTTTTTTAGTCTATCAATCACGCAGCACGCAGATTTTACGATTACTATGCATGGGGAAGAAAAACTTCAGGCTCTCGAGGCCTTCCCGCTCACCCGTATGCGTCGTAAACAGGATGATTCACCTCTCAATGAACTGGAGTATTCATAATTCAGGTCGCTGAATGGCTCTTGGGGATGGATTGGAGTAGCTGCAAGCCCGTTCTGTTCATCGGTTTCAAGTGTTCTTCAGCAGAAAATCCCTAGCCCTACTGTACATGATATGATCACCCAAACGAACCTGCTTCGTTCACTGAAGAAATTAGGAGGTACGATCCAGTTCAAGAGACCAAATGATTCAAAGCGCTACCATCTATCTTTGCTAATGTTCGCCGATGATACTCGACCGTCAGAGTCTGAAAAATGGGGATTTATTGTTTGGTTGATGGTTGGAGAGCTCCAATCTGGTTCTTTCCTCCACACCCTCAACCGCTCTTCTACGAAATCCAAAAGACCAGTTCGCTCTGTTGGAGCAGCAGAGACTTTGGCAGCGAATATGGGTATAGATGAAGGGAAGTTGTTGACGAAGGCCTACAGTTGTTTACTCAACCTTGAAATAGATCTTGTTGTGTGCGTTGACTCTAAGGAACTGTATGAATCTTTGTCGACATGTCGCAGCGCTACCGACAAGATTATCCGAGGCGATGTTTCTGAGATAATATATGACTTTGAAACACGGAACATAAGTGGTATGGTTTGGATACCCGGAAAGACGAACCTTAGCGATCCATTGACAAAAAAAGATAGCCCGTTAAGCCAGACTTTACAGCTTTCGATGTTCAGCAGCAAGATTCCGTTGAGTTTCCCGGAGGCTCAGTCGCGCAGTTCCAACGTCTTCCTTTGCTAGCCACCCAAACAAGGAAAAGAAGTGAATATCAAGAGCTACAGTTGCTGTCACCTCTTTGGGATGGTTACGAAGCCGTTTTGGACGCACATGTATCTCGTTTGGGGTGCGGCCCTTTCGGATATCATGCAATTCAAAGGGTGCTCACCTGATTAGAAGAGCTTCCGCATTTGGAACCATCGTAGGCTACATAGATTCTTTAGAATTCTATATAAGAGCTTACCAGGTTGCTTGAACTCACAAGAACGAGATCGATCGATGTAAAACTGCTACCACGTCACGCTGCCGTTTGTTCGATAAATTACTCTCATTGTTACGTTACAGGTTGTTCGTTATCATAACCTTTTAATCGTGTAGCTGTCAGTTTGGTGTATGCGTTCACTAGCTCCTCGGATACCAGCCTTCTTGGAGCGCCTAGAATTGCACGGGCGCATCCTTTAGCGAGCTCGAAAGAACTCATGACCTTTGATCCTGTAAAACAATTAGAAAGGAATACAGCTCTGGATAGTAGTGTTTTGTCGCATGCACGACCGTCTTCCAGCCGAAGTTTTTCGAGTATCCGCTTAATGACTTCATGTTTCTTTCTACGATCCCTGTTTTGTTATGACGTCTTACGGGTCGCGCTTTGAATTTTATGTCCCTTCCAGATAGGAATCCAGGTATCGCCTTCGAATCCATTTCGTACTCAGATGATAGAGCTCCTGGAGCGCCGTGTCGATTCAACCATACCGTTTCAATGATTTACAGTCATTGGTAATGCTCGCTTCTGCGTAACCTGTCCCTGCGTCCACCATGTGCATCACTGTATATTTTGTACGTCGAATGTTACAGAACATGAAATCGATTTGTATCTCAACATTGAATGCCTGATTAACGTGGTTAATAGATATCTTCTTGGAAGGTAGAGGTAGGCCATATTTTGCACAAATAGGGCAACATGAGCTGATTTTTCTTATCTCTCATTCCAACTCCTTGGATTCGTACCCAGCTTGCTTACAAAGACGAATTCTCTCGTTGGATTTTTCATGCGTCAGCCGATGTAGCCTTTTACCCAGCGTTATTGGTCTGCTTCGCACCATCGCTGAACTCAACAATCCACAAATTGTGAGGGTGATTGATACATGAGCTCTAAAGTCATATGCCGATGTAGACCTTAAGTATGGAGTGAGAATCCTTGATTCTTTGTCAATCGGTCTCTTGATCGTTATCGTCGGTGGAACTGCAATAAAATTCGTCGTGCTGTATTGTTGCACGTCTAGTCCAATCTTTAGCGGTGAGTCGTCGTTAAACAGATCAATTGTGAGTTCAATTGTGTTGATATTCATGTCCTGAGTGGATAAAGTCCAGGAACAAGCAACGCCTTTTGGATTCAGACACTGATCTCCCCATCGGCGTCGATAATTTTTCTTTGGCTTTGTGGGTTCAAATCTTATGTCCAATACTTGACATAAATGCATTGCGGAGATCATTCCACCCGAAGATATGGGACTTCTTCGTCAAGTATGGGATTCGGGTCTATTTTGTTCAGGTCCGAATCCCTTACTGAAAAAAATGCTTTGATGATCCGTTCGGCTTAGACTGTCCATTAGACTTGTATGATCCGCTAGCCTTGCGCTTTTGGTCGTATTGTCCTTTTCTTGTCGCCCTTTTTTGATGATTCTTCTGAGATAATTCCCTGTTTCCATTACTATCGTCGGGGTCCTTGTCTCTCTTTGACGTATTGTTACCTTCCTTTTCCTTGATATATTTACGTTTCCTATTTCTCTTCTCAGACCTGTTATAGTTGAGGTAGGAACGGGTTGATGGGTTTGGCTTCTTACCGGCTGAAGAAAGGTCATTTATGTCGCTCTCTTCTAAACCGGCTTCTTCTAAGACTCTTATCACGTCTTGAAGCCCGATCCATGAATGGTTATTATGCTCATCAAAGGACTTGTTCTGTTGAAACATAGCTGCTTTCGTTGCAGATATGAATTCGGTATTCATCATCTTCTCGTCGTCATTCAGTTCCCTGGACGACATACTGTTCAACGTCTTAATGACATTCTCCACGCGGTTTTTTGACAACGGAATTACTGCGGCTGTTCTAGTGACTATCGTCTTACTAAACACTACCGAATTGCTAATGATGTTGTTAAATTTTTGAGCTGAGAGGGAGGTGTTGAGAAGCAGAATGATCGCAAAGTATTGGCTTTCGCTTGAATCCTGCTCTGAATTGGTTTGGTTCAAATACGAAAGGGGTGTTCCTGCAAAGCGGTTGATAAAATCTTTGATGGATTCGGCTGACTTCCGTTTGCAGCTGTTGATTTCTTTGTACAGGCGGACAATACGCGTCAAGCGATCTACAGTGGAGTCTTTAGCGACAAGATCCACGATCTTCTTGACTACTGCCATTTGATCAAGTGATTCATCTTCAGATTGGGCGGTTAAGCGTAATTCCCCAGTGCGTACTGCTTTCTTGACTATCTCTTTCTTGCGAAACTCTAGTGACCGTAAAAGTGTTAGACCAAGTGTCGCAGCTGCTCCTTTTGCCCTCGAATCTCCCCCGTTCGCACGAGCTTTTAGCGTTTCTGCCCAATAAAAAACGGCCTCACGCCATAGCAGTTTGTCGGTAGTCGGACGTAACTTTGGTGGGATAAGGATGTTGCTTGGGCTGAGATCTTCCCCTGGGTCCATAACTTTAAGCTGAGCTTCGGACATGTTTCTGAATTTCATACGTGTGCAGTGGTGAAGACAATCTCAGCACAAACAATAGTCCGCACAAAAACGGTCCGCCTCTTGCTCCAGAAAGAGCTCTAAGGATATTGTGGGGGTTCTATATAGGGATACTACGCAACCATTAGGACACTTGAGGTGATGTACTAATACTAGTATTCTGTAAGTCACCGATTGAAGTTGTACGTCTCTTACAAGCTGTACGTGTTTCACAACGGTACCTTGGATGAAAGGGTTGTCTCGTCTTAACTGTTGAGAACGCATCGCTAGGCTAAATATAGACGAAGTTGAAAAAACCAGAACATGAAACAAATCATTGGCGGTCGTAGAACTAATTACGCCCGTACAACAAACGGTTGACAAACACAAATTAGAAGACATCAAGATTTAAAATCTTTGGACGCAATGGATTTGGTTTGACCATTTGAACATATTTCACACCCGTTTTCGGAGAAATACTGTATCAACGGAATCGATACAGTAATTTTCGGGTATCTTCAAACTCACCGCGTTCACATATGCGATCCACAACGTACTTCTGGGCATTTTCCAATGCTTTCGCTGTTGGTGCCAGACTCCTGTTAATTGGTTTAAAACGCCGTAGAGCTAACCTATGCGCATCTGGACTAGAGTCTCAGTGCCGTCAAGCGTCCGCTCATCAAATTGCTGTCCTACTTTCCATGGGGGCAGTGAACTAAATCTTCGCTGACCCTTTTCAGCTAAACATCTGTGGTGCTTTCCAGGTTTGATAGATGTATACTTCTTTTAACTTCTTTGTTCTATTCTTTGATGCACTTTTTTCTGTTTATGCGATTCTGATCGTTGTTTTGTGGAACCATCGGCGCTACGAAGCTGCGGTTCATCACAGATAAATTTTGTAGTACTACGCAGACAAGAACTGGTTTTGCGAGATGGTAGCGGCTGACCAGTTCCAACGGCTGCGTTCGAGTCTGTCTCGACTTCTGATGCCTGCAACATCGGTTTTACAGTCATCTGTCTCTCCCCAGTGGGGTCATTCCTTCCGCTCTTGGGCGTCCAAGCCTAATTTTCTTTGACCGCCGGTGTTCCTGACGAAGGTTCTTGCATCACAAGAGGATAGAAAACCTCTTATTCTACCTCCTGTATGTGAGATATGAGAGCAGATATCAACGGGACGCCCAGTGGCACTGCACCTGTCGATTCAACGGCGCGTTTTCGCATGCACTCGTCTCCAATTCTTCGGGGCTAAAGTATATGATGTCTTTCCCACTTTGGAGGTTCTATTTCGGTTTTTACGGGTGTGCACGTGCCCAAAGTCAATTCCCAATGCTTCAGAAGCTGTCCGGGATTGGTGTACACAACCGCCAGCAGCAGAAAACCAAAAGCTTTCTTCTCCGCTTGAGTCACTGGTGGCGTTTACCTTTTCTCAGGATCATTTGAGCTATTCCTCTCCTGATCCGCCGCATTTACTCTATGAATTCCACCAGATACCTGTACTTCTTCTCTCGTTTTAGGTGCAACTTTAACGCGATAGCGCTGTAGACGTTCTATGTTTTTACCTGTCTTAATGAATACGGTGTCATCATTAAAATCCACTAGCTTGTATGGGCCAACGGCTATCGACAATAACTCATGACGAGATTCTTTCTACTTGTCAGGTCTTTTGACGTGCATGAAAAACTGACCTCCTACTCGAATTGCCAAATTCCCTTTTCGCATTCTAGCGTTTTAGTTTTGCTTATAGCGAGCCTGCTTTTTAAATAGCTCTTTCGCGGCTTCTTCCGCTCTTTCCTTCAAGTCATTCCTCCATTTCAGATGATAATTACTTGGCGCCAGCGTGTTTAATCTTGTCTCTTCGTCGATAACAACCGGTAAAGCCAGAGGGATACGTGAGAGCACGAGTTAAAGCTGTGCTGTCTTTGTAGATGTACCAACTATTGTATTGTACGCGTAGCATACAGCATCTGGAAACAAGTATTATTCTTTCGGGTGATCAGCGATGTAGTCTCGTAGTGCGGATACTAGTGTGGGGTTGAAACGATCCGCTTTACAGTTGCATTGCACACGGTAGGTTATGATAAACACGTTTTGAATGCTCATTCTGCGGCAAATATTCTGAAAGAACTTCGCAACAAATTGCTTTCCATTATCTGATAAATGTAATTTTGGCGATAAAAGTCTGTGTGACTATGGCTGCGGTGATCTCCTTCAGTGGCACAGTCCGCAATAGCTTCCAGAAGCTGTCGGTGATTACCTATAGATAGCGATAGCCTCGCCTTGACCGAATCAATTCCCATAAAATATCATTATTAACATATGTTAGAGGCACTTCCGCCTAAAATAATATCATCGGTTTTCAATTCTTGTACAGCTTTACGCGATTTTTAGCACATGTTGTACACAACTTTACTTTGGCATAGCATTTGATTGCCAAGATAAGCCAGTATACATTTCTTCTTAGAGTCATGAACGACTTAGTTCCTCTTGGTTGACGAGACAGTCTGTTGTAGTACGCCAGATGGAACAGTTGACTTTTCAAGACGTACGAAATCACGATCTGATCATGCTTATCGACATGTCTTAACAGTATTTATTCGTGATTCGATTGAAAAAGGGAAATATCCCCCAGTTACAACGAGAGAATATCGATGCACAAAACGTACCATTGTGTTGCTCATTGAGGAGCTCAGAGCACGAGATTTGCTTGAGTTGATCTGAAGGGTCTGTATCTGGCCAGACAAGAAAGGGGTCTGCATCCAAATAATCACCAATCGCCTGTTTTTTTTTCTTCAGAGATTGTGAATTGAGGTCTACGAATAAGCAAGATATCTCGATATCTATTTCTTCTTTGATTTCGCCCAATATCTTGTGTCGCGATGGCGTGTTGGGTTGGACATTGGGAAATTCATTCTTGTAATTCACTTCAAAATGGAATTCAGAAAGGTGTGAGCGCTATCGTGTGAGACGGCTGGAGGGGTCTTTGATTGACAATAACCATCGTAGAGAATACTGATTCGTGTTGCTGGTAAACTTTTCTACTTGGAGACACGGATTCAAAGCGGTTAGAGCCTAAAAGACGGCAAAACATTTCTTTTCTGAAACTGAGTACTTCCTCTCAGCTGTGCTCAGCGGTTTTGACTAGTAAGCAATGGGCCTCCGTTCACGATCAGGGTGTGTTTGGAAACGAGCACATCATACTTGATACTGGCTAGAGTCGGTATCCACCGAATATGATAGGTTGGGGACAAGAAACGCCAAAAACTGAGCTGTAATAGGTTTGGTTTTCAGCTTGTTAAACGCTTCCCATTCAGCCATTCTGGACTGTCCCGTCCGTAACGGCTGTTCTACACGCAACTTCGCGTTGAGCGCTGCCGCTATATGGGAGGATCATGGCACAAACCATCTCTAGACGTTGCATAAGCCGAGGAAGAACGTAATTGTTTCTGTGTCGACGGAGGTTGAACCTCTCGAAGAGCCGCTCTTTGTGCTTCCTGAATAGCGAGCTTTCCCGGCTTGATCAGTTTTCCTAAGTACGTGACGGTGTCATCGAACCGTTTCCACATCTTCAACTTCCAGGTCGTACTTGCGGTTTGCAGTGCTATGAGAATCCTATTGCCATTCCGTAAATGGATTTCCATATGTTGGGAAAAGATGATCAAATTGTTTAAATACAGTAAAGAAGTCTTCCATTTCTACTTTTTTAAGGAATATGTCCAGAATAAGATGGGAAGTAGCTGGTTCATTCGTTAAACCAAATGGCATCCTCTTGAAACGGGTAGAGACCGGCGTGACACGCAAAGGCAGTCTTATTTTATTCTTCTTTCACTACATGAACCTGCAAAATAGCCATAGTTGGCGTCCAACATGGTGCTCAAGTTTGTTTCTCCGAATATGTCAGTACATTAGTATATTTGGGGCAATGGATATGTATCCGGACCTGCGACTACGTTCGGCTTTCGATAATCGATATGTCATCTGGAAAAATCATCAGGTTTTGAAACCAAAACTACTGGTAAGACCAAAGCAGATTGAGCTGCTTCTATGACTTCCTCTCCCAGCATCTTGCTGACGACTTCTTCCTCGATCTGACGAGTACGAGGCCCCGCTTTGTAGGGTGGTTGTAAGATGGTTCGAAACCCTGGAAGTAGATCAATATGATGTTCCGTAGCAGAGATCTTGTCTGACTTCCTACCTCACATGGAGGCATACTTTTTCAGCATTGAACTGATATCCGTTTTATAGAGTTTTCACAGAAGTGCCAAATCTAGATCATCAAACAGGCTCTCTGGATCCTTCGCAGCTTGCCATCGATCGTCGAATGCATTTGGAAGTTCTTCATCTGTTCACCGACAGGGGGTTGTTCTTAATATTTCTGCAACAGAACTATGAGTCGAGGCCATCATCATGGGATGATTCAAAGCTGTTTCCACAACCTGACTCCTCTTTATCTGATAATGTTTATTGGAAAAGTTACTCAACAATATTCAAAAGGTTCTACAATGTTTAATATGAACAATAACGTTAGCCACTAGCAATCCACGAAATCCGTTCATACGAGTATTCCGTTGAATTTTCACAAGTCCTTGTGGCTCTGTTCTTACTTGAACCCGTGCTTGGGTGTGAGCCTTCAGCATTGCAGTTTTCGCAATTCGAAGCTTGGGTGAGACAGCTTCTTGGGATTTCCCTTGCTCCATAGATAGGGGAAAAAGAGTTGCTCCATCCCAACGAGTTGGCCGCTTGCGATCAATTCGGATCGTGAACCCATTATCTAGTTCCACTAATTCCGTCGCCAGCGAATTGCTTCAAAAAACCTGTCGCAGTAGTTACATACCTGCATCACTTGCAAAGCTTACTTCTTACAGATGATGAAGTCCACTAGAATTAAGGAGCGTCCTAATCGCACTAAGAGTCGAACTGTTCCCAGTGTCTTCTGAACATTCTTGTTTGCATCGCGTATTTCTGGTAACGAACCGTATCGATTAAGTTCTAAGTTACCAAGGAAAAGCTCCGAATCCTGTATAGAGTTAAGACCAGCACCTGTATCTATAATATTTATTCGACGAGTGACCCGATTCCTGTCAGAGCCAATTTCGGCATAGACCTCTACTTTCTTCTCGATATTACCATGAAACATTTTCCCGTTTTAACGGACAACTGTAAGCTTTTCAGAGACGGTATAACTCACAATTAAAAACTAATCGCTTTCTGATAAGCGCATCACTTTCATACGGCGGAAATTTGGGAGGTTTCAAGAAAGAATTGGGCTTTCAAGTGGAGGATCAAGGAATCGAGGTCACCCTGGTTGGCACTATAGGATCGACTAATGTCGGTCCTATAGGGGCTCCCTTATTTAGCGTTCCAACAGCGCCAGCTTCTTTGTCTCAACGGCGTCTGTTTCTACCAGGGTTCCGTGGTGTAACAATTCAAAACTCTAAAAAACAGGCGGGCTCTACGGCGCATTGGTGTCTGAGAAAACTTACCTTGGATTGGCGATGCGTGCGAGCCGGTACGCAGGTTTTTTCTTCTTCTGAAAGAGCTTCTTATTTTTACATGATACGACCCAGATCCTTTGCAGGAAGCGTGCATTCTGTACTCAAATGGGGTTTTCCGGAATATGAATAGCATATCAAACTTTCACGACGGGGGATCAGCATAGGTTCTGAACGGTAGGTCGTGCGATTAACCACCGATCCGGGTTTCCGGTTCTTAAATCGTACCTATGGATACACCGCGTACAGGAGATACGCAAAGCGACGGCCCTTCTTATCCATAAGGGCATCTTCGTTTTAAAACTCCGAGAGTGATAATTCTACTGTGGATAAGAATGAGTCCGTATAATCCACTAAATGAACGGCTTTCTCATGGAAATCACTCCGTCGGGGTGCCCACGACGAATCTCGTGAGTCTAATTGAGATTCCAGATCTAGCAGTTTTGTGCGCGGATTGGCTCCTGAGAAGTTCTTTTCTTTTCCCAGAAAGGTACCGAAAGCCGTTGAGCGGCGGAGATTATCAGGCGCGTTTGCCGCGTTTATTTCGATTGAGCAAAATGAACTAATTCCAAAAATTAGTTCTCTTCCATGCATACTGCTGTATCAAGCTGCTAATGACTTCATACTAGAGTACAACCTACAAATGTACAAGGTAGTCTTCTCCTCCGCCGAGTAGAGATTTCCACAACAGAATGAAGCTTTGGTACGTCTTTGCTCCCGGAATGCTAGTTTAGTGTGCTGCAAGCTATGTTGGAGGGCCAACTCCTGAAAAATTGAGTGGAATTGCAGTTCGCGCCAGTTCACACCAGTTGCACTGTAAATAATTCAATTTTTTGGAAATATTGTTTCTGCTCCTCCCTAGAACCCACCATGCTAGTCACATTTCGATGCTAGTTCAATTTTTTCTTCTGTTTCTCTCTAGTTTCACATTCACAAACGTCACCAGCAACACCAGTCAGCAACCAATTTGGTCAAAACACATTTATTTCATCAACTGCCATCCGCCACATCGGAATCCAGAATTCAGTTGGGATCCAGCCATTGCCTCTCCGGAAACAACATTGTATGAAACTCTCGGGGTAGACTCCCTTTCCATTCTCTCCGATTGCCTCGGTTCACGCAGTCCTCTCTACCTTCGCAATCAATCTTCTCATCCCCCAAACGCCCCATCGCCCCAACCTCCTCCTCATTCCCCACAGCACTCTCCGATTCCCTCTCCCGCTTCCGTTCACTAGCAATCTTCCTTCTCACTCTCTGTCTCGAATCTACCGCAGTTATCACCCTTTTCTTCCCCACCCTTCGTTCATTCCCCCCATCCCCCTTTGGCCCTTCGACCGGTCGTAAACAAGACTCTTTCCAAATCTCCTCTTACTCTTTTCTCCCCATTTCACCTCCCTTGTCCCTCTGCAGTCCCTTCAAAGCCCTTTCCAGCTTCAAAGCACGACCCTTCCAACTGACACTTTCTCTCCCTGACCTCCTTGGTCTCCTTCATCAGATGCTGCTCCCGTTTCTGTCCTCGCCCCCTCCCTCCTTTCAACTATCACATAACGCGTTCTTCCAGCTGGGTATCACGTTCTTTCATCGCCCTCATCTCCCTCACAAGACGCTCTACCGTGTCCAGCGGCCCAGGACACCCATTCTCCCTTCCTCTCAGCTGATGCAGTGCCTCAGTGACTCATTCGGCGTGATGGTACAGACTGGAGTGCGTCTTGTGAAACAGGGGTTGCAACAGGACTTCGTTCAAAGACGTTAGGGTGTGCGCCATGTCCGGATCGGCAGCAACATCAATCTGCACGTTGCAGATCTGCAACAAAAGAATGGCAGATATTGCATCATCTCATCTCCCTAAACCTACCAGCATGTTGATGAGCTGGAGCTTTTGCGATACAAACCGAGGAAACGGTCCCGCATCGACAAAGAAGTAATTGTTGAACACGTCTCGGTCGCTAGCTCCTCGTCCGTTTGGCGCCAGTTGAAATAGCTTGTTTCCAGTATTGCACTTGCCGAGCGTCGCCGATGACACCTCGCGAGGGAGTTCCATGAGATGCTTTTCGAACTCCATGAAGCGTTGGTTGAAGACCTCGTTGTTCATGGGCGACATATAATCCCAAACATCGGCGACGATCATTTTTTCCCGTTTTAATACGGCAACAGTTGCTAGTAGGCCGCCGGGAGTCGCTTGCTTAGTTTCCGGCTCGGTCGCTGAGGGAGGAAGCTGTGCAGAATTGGCTGTGGCGTGGAACAACTGCAACATCGCGCCCACGACGGTGGAGATTTGATTCCACAGGAAGACGGCCAGCAGGGACTTGAGTTGCCAATCAGAGTTCTGCTCAAGCAAAGGAGTTCAGTATCTCACACCAAATGGATGTAGACATGTGATACTCTTTGACCACTTAAAGATGATCAAGGCCAAATGCGGAAGCAAGGCTTTTAGAATGGTTCGACGAAGCCGACGATTTATTTCTGTTCATCAAGACTACATGATCCGACTAGCAACTCCATTGCACACTGAAGCCAAGAAAGATGGCAATTATTTATCAAACGAAATGCCTCCAGCGCGACAGAGATCATTAGAAAGGATTTCACCACTGTCGTTCAATGAAACCCGCACAGGGGCAATTGCATGGGATTGAAGCTCAGTGGATTTGAGTGCGCAACATATTTCCCGAAAGTGTTTCACCAAAGACGGCTTGGGTGTGACTGTAAAAGTCATCAATACTGGTTGCAGAAGCAGTCATGAGCAGCTGTGGGATTGAGTGCAGACACTGGTGGCCCCTGGCAGCGAATACAGGTCCGGGGAACACAATCATGGTTGTGCAACTCATATACCCGCCTAATTCGGTGGACGAGACTTTGAGGTAGCACCAAGGGTGAAACTAGTGCGCATTAAAGCATTGTCGAAACGAAACGGGGGCAGCGCGCACGAAGTGGTTGCCGGAGTGCATCTAGCAATCAAAATGCACAAAGGGCAAGACGGACCCGGAATCATATCCATCTCGTTGGGTGGGCATACCATTCGAAGATACACGGTGTAAGATGCGGCTGCAAACACAGCTTCAAGGGCAGTATTGAGCTCCGTAGTCGCTGCTGGGTATTCTGGAAGTAATGCGTGCTCATTCACACCAGGTAGAGCTCGGAGAGCGATCACTGTCGCAGCAGTGGATGGAGAAGGACGAATAGCCTCGTTCTCCAACTCTGGGACATGTGTCGGAGTTGATCCTCCTGGAGTGAGAGTGTCGAGCGCAGTTTCTGACGAAGATGATTCGTACGCTGTGCGCTGTGGAACTTTGACGGCCGCCCAATTTGTTTCCGGCCTTATTGAATTTTTGGTTGGTGATCGAGTCAAGACACAGGTCAGTGCTCTGAGAATGTGACTGAAAGATGGCGGAAACGATCAAGAAAGCATCTCAGTCATTTAAGCAAAGATCTTCTGCGAGTGGCGCCAACGGTCGAGGCAAAGGTGAACGGGTATTACAACAGAATGAGTTTGCGCTTGTTTGCCACTGAAACGTATACTAAACTTCAATACCCTCTTGAACAGACAATGAAGTTTGGACACGCGTTTCCATTGAACATGGTGGGGTTCAAAAATGCTAACATTCGCTCTTATTCTTCCGTATTATACTCAAGAGTACAATTGCAGCCGGACGGTGTTCGAACTTCTTTTCCTTCCTTTCAAAGAGAAAAGCCACAACATTGTGTATGTTTTTTTGATCCTCCAAATGTGGATATGACACAAATTCAGCAGTCCCTCACTCTTGTTAATAGCCAACAAAATCTAAACATTAGTCGCAGGGAAGTGGTTTATGACAGATTCAAAGAGAGAGAGCTGACGGATTGGCTGGAAGCCACATAGTCGTCGGGGAGAGTCATAATGTTATAGAAATGTTATGTTGGAGAGATGGGACGTGTAGAGGGTACAATGCTAATTTTGTGGAAGGCAAGCGTTGAGCAACAACAGAGAGTGTGTGCGCGTTGGCGTTCCCCTTCCTAAACCTCCTTTCGAATCAGAATGGGGCGTTATGTTGAGACAGAGGTGGCATCAAATACAAGCTCTTTTATCCTTTTCTTGACACAGGGAGGCAGTTATCCATTTCTGACGTATGGGTTGCCTTGTTGCTCGACAACGTGAGCCATGGGCTGCATGGGAACATCATCGGAACTCCCTTAAAACCCTGACGTCTAGGAATTGGGCTTGGTAGTTATTCGAAGCGTCCGACATCTACTCCAGATAGGATTATTCATTGAGGAGCGCTACAAGCGGGCTGTGAACACGACCAACGAAAGTGTGATCATGAACGTACATGATAATTTTCTATGTGTACAGCATTAGTTAGCCATTTTGAGTAACATTACATGGAAAAGAACCAAAGATTCATCGCTCTCTATTTCTAGTTTTATTATTCTTTATAAAGTCTCTTTTTCAGCAACAGTGATATTAGATGTAGACGAATAATAGCACTGCGTACATTCAGCGACAAGTTTCACGGTTTGTACTTTTTATAAGCCCTCACTCTTCGACGGACATCCATTGTTATCATGAGCGCTGTGCTTCAAAATTTCCGGGTTATGTATGCTCACAGGCTGAAAAACCCCTCGTTCTTTGGATTAACGCAGCCTATAACGTTTCCTGGAATTTCGATTATTTTTATCTCTCTTTCTGGCTCTGTAGTTGCGTACCTTTTCCCTAATCTTCTCTGAAACAGAACGAGTTGATGAGTCACTCAATGCGAAAGATGAATCATTACACAAAGGCTGATATAGTTCCAGTGCTTTTTCACCAAGAGTAGTAGATGATGGAGCAGAGCCCTGGAAATGTCCAGTTCTTACTGAACTCAAGTGCTTAAAGGGCGGGGCTTTTTTGTAACGAAGTGAGGTAATGGTTACCGGCGCAAGTGAAGATATGATAATTGTCGATGAGCTCTGCGCATTAGGCACAACAGTACCCTCACGGCTTTCAGAAGTCCAGCCTCGCGACATTTGAGCATCATGTATCGCATTATCATTTAACCATTCTAATTCCAAGACTCCAACATTCGAAAGTAATTATTCTTGCATGATAGCATGAGCGCTTTTTTGGTTTCCAGTTTTCTTTCATGAGATAGACAGGTATTGCAAAGTCTCCTTTGCTCAGAATCTTTTCCTGGGGCATATTTCGTCAACAGAAGGTTGGCTCCCACAAATGGCGTGAATTCCTTTCATGCACTAGATGCAACTATGTGCCGCCTGATCCTCAATGATCCCATTTCCAACTCGACATGTTTTCCCCTCGATCTCAGCAGAATAAAAAACCATGATTCGAACTGGTAACTGTGCTTTAGAACGCTAACAAAGTCTCATGAAACCCTTGCAACCGTTTTACAGAGAAGCCGCAGGATGCAGACTACCAAGATGAACAGAACGTAAGCTTCAAAAGCTGCCGGATTTTGAAATCAGAAGTCGGGATCCAGATTACCAAATGAGTATCTGCTACATAATAGTGGTTGGGAAAGCACCGATTCACTCCAAATGTTTGGTGTTAAAGAAGTACGTATTACTGATCAGCGGTATCTCACGCCGATGCAGAGTAGTACTTCGTCTACTCGCTTTGTACTTTCTCGAAACGATAAGCACGGCATCGCAAACCACTTGATAGTAAAATACGGAGAGAATGGGTGTTGATGGTCACATCTTCCCTTTATCTCAAAACGTTCATGAAAAATCGCGAAACCATTTTTCAAACCTCCTGCTCCAATGAAAATCGGCTATTCCATATTTTCGCGTAACCACACTTTCCAAAGCATGAACGTTTTGACGAAGTTTCGATCTTGCGATCATCATCTCGGCGACGCTTCCCAAATGCACGGTTAAGGATGGAAGAAATATTTTTTAACGCTCTCTCAAAGAAACTTCCACATCCCTCTCACACCGCGATTCTATCGTATCCGCCGTCGCTGCCGCTATGCGCGCACATTCCTCCAATACCTTCCTTTTACTGCGCGGAGCAGATTAGCTAGCCTTCCATCTTACACAGAGCAGTCTTCTCCCTCACACTGATAGATTGGCGAGCTAGGTGCCTGGTAATGGTGTATTCTTCGCAACCTTCATCCTGTGGCAGGTATTTTTCCCACTTCCGCTGATGTTCATTGGTGTTGTGCGCGCTATCTTTCGCTTCATCATGAGGAAGCTTTCAAATAATGAGCGTCAGCAACGCAAGGCTTGCACTAGAGGTGGTGTGTTCGAATTCTCCCGCTACTCTGGATATGTGAAGCCCATCATATATATATTGCAGAGGGAAATTGCGCTGGATGAGCTTCGTGCATATTCCATGGAATGTAGGTTTCTATTGGAATAAAACACATGGCCTTCGCAATCCGCAGTATTCGCAGCCAGTGTGATGGTGTGGTGCGGAAATAATGAACGGAGCCGGACACGAGTCGAATGGGGCGACCATCCAAGGTGAAATTGTTTCGATCATAGGAGAGACGAAGGAGCGTAAACTGCACCGATGAAGAAGTTGAAGTCTAATACGTGCCGTGAACAGTTGATTGTGGGCGATAAAAAAATGGGGAACGAGGTACTATCAGAAGAAATAAAAGCCACACAAACAAAGTAGCATATAGCAAGGAAGAAATGTGAAACGTGATCATAGATGAAAGGGGATGAGTGTGACGTATTGAGGGAAGTTGGACAGACGGAGGTGGAAAGGACTGGATGGTCACTTGATGCGCCGAACGTAGTAGTTGCCTCTGACGAGGCATGCGGTTTGAGGACGAATCCTATAACGCAACTAGTGAGGAAAGAGTGACGAAAAGCGGACACGGACACTTCAACCGCAAAGACTCACGCACCTCTATCTAACCCCGAAACAGAAACTGGACTCCGAAACAAGATATAGAGAATATCAAAGAGGTAGCCGCGAAGCATCTGCCTCAACCAGCCTCTCCCATTATAGACGCAGACATAAAACGAACTGATAGCAGCGCAACTATCGATCTCCAGGGCCACAAAGACCAACAACGACTCGGGCTCCACCCACATAGTGAAGATGTCGCAGCCAATCAAGCAGCAACGCCCGTTGAACAGGAACAACCTGTAGGAAATACAGAAACAGGGATATCCTCACACAAGCCCACACCAACAGTCGACAAGGCATCCAAACGAAAAGAAGTGCCCTCGATCATGGAAAACATAACAACTGATCCGCAATTTGAGGGGACACCACACCGGACGGGGGCAGCTTGGATCATTATTTTCTGCAAAAGGGCATCTGATACCTTGTCATCGAGTGTTCATGCATAAAAGTGGCTACTGCTTATCCAATTCCGGCAACATTTGCGGGCGCGAACATCGTGGACGTGAGTGGCGACAAAGGCTGTGTCTAAAACAGAGCGTGAAGTTGAAGCGAGAACAGTATTGGGAGGCTCTTGAAAACTCAATTTATGTAGATATAACTTTTAGAGGATTAATTGTCCTTCAGACTGGATGAAATACACTCGAGAACCTGCTCAAATCCTATGCTTAGTCAGCGATTGTTACTTCTGAAAAAAGTATCAGGCATACCCCAACCTGGGCGTCTTTCCTTTAGCAGAATCGTTGCTAGAATAAAGCGCGATACCCCCCGCAGTGCGCCCATGCGCCGAATCACACCCAATGCCTCATCACTTTGTACCGGGACTCAAATCTGCCGGACGCCGTAGACTCGGCGGCGGGGTTTGCAATTCAAAGGCCAAGTACGTGAGCCTAAAATCAGACAAATGAATAGTTTGAGTGCCTCAGCATCATTAAAGAAGAGCATAAGGACGCCAAAGCAATGTTTAAAGCCCAACGTTCGTTGCTGGCGAGACTTGATGAGATCAAAATGGCTCAGAAGAGAATGTCTGTCCTAAACGCAAAGGTTGATCCTTCTCATCTCGCAGAGCTTGAGTTGCGGCATAGGATCCCACGGCACCGGCTGAATCATATGCTAGTGGAATTTCAAATTGAAAGACATGTTGCAGAGCTTTCTTTTCAAAACACAAGAGGTCGCCTTGCGTTTTTGAAGTCTTTGAGGAAAGGTGTTGAAATCAGCGCTTTAAGTAACCATGGAAAGACCGAGATCGATAATGTCCAATCATTTCCGATATGTTTTGGGGGTTCGGATACGCTTTCAAGTCTAGCCGTTTTTCCATGCGCACGCATGTTCTGTTGCAAATGTACATTGGGCATGATTACGAATAAGAATTTGAGGTCAATGCGCGAATGAAGGGAGGAGAAGAAGAGCAAGTCAGACTTAATAGGAGGGGGATATCTTTCACCGGCAGTTGTCAGAGACGAACGGGCAGTTTGGATGATGCAGTTTCAATGGCATGAAACTGTTTGCAGTTTTCTGTTCCTGTAACATTCTGCTTTTTTCGCGAAAAATAAGGGACGTGATATTTCAATGGTCCGCCGTAGTCGGCTCTGGAACTGCTTCCATGGCTACCGTTGGGAATATCGAAGGGTGTCGAAGAGAAAGCGAGCCTCAGGTACACTGGGTGTTGGCAGGGATGGCAAGTCTGAACGCCGTGACTCCGGGAGGGGAAGTGACTGCGCCGGAGATGGTAGAGAAAGGCTGCCGAAAAGCGGGCTGAGGATTGTGAGAGACGCAAGGGTGTGCGGCGATGGCGGTTGTTCGGAGGAAACGGTAAGTGAGGAGATTTCTGCAAATCCGAACATCAACAATGGCAGGAAAGCGACACGAAGACGAAACGTGCGTGTTAAGAATGATCACGCAATGCAGGACGGAAATCCCAAATATATGAGCTTGGGTACTGTGCAGGGAGGACTTGGTGGTAGTCGGAAGGGCAGAGCTTCTACAGCTCGTCGTAATGGTGTACAAGAGGTAAGGAAAGCTATCTACCCGGTTGAGAACAAGGGTACTCTCGTTGAGTTATGTGTAGATGCAATATCTGAGAAGATTGAGGAGTAAATAATAGGAAAAGATGGGGAAGAAAGGGAGGAGAAATCGAGAAACCGCGCGAACGATTCGGCATGGCGACAGAAGACACAGGTATTTCTAAGTATGATCGGAGTTAGATACAGGAATCTAAGCAGAGAGTGTAGTCGAAGTACAGTCTGGTCGTCTTTACTCGTCTTTAACGGAGTGCAATTTTTGGTATTTGTAGCCATGAGGCTCCATGCACAAGCGGTTGTCACGTAAGGTGAGACCGGGCGTCGTGTAATACAGGATTCAAATACAAATGGAGATGCATTGTATATCAGCGCCCTGCCCTTCACTTTCATCCCAGGCCCAAACGAGCCAGTATACCTTCAGTCATTCGTTGCTCCTCTTGTAAAGGAAATCAGGTCGCCAAACATGGAGGGGGTTGGGACGGAATTTATGTTTCATGACGGACTATCTCGCATGATTCGAGTCCACATGATGTGGTTTACAGGAGATCTTCCAGCCATAAAAAAAAGTTGAAGGACTAAAGGGCCATAATGGCAAGCGACCATGTCGCTTTTGCAAAATAGAGGGTATGTGGTCAGCTTCAAATCGACATTACTACTACCCCAGTGCGATACGACAATCTGATCGAACCAATGTACTGTCCAATCCGTCTAGGCGTCCTCTGCGTTCCGTTGATGAAACCGTTCGTACGATTCGAAGGCTAGGAGTGTTTGAAGGGCGATGAAGGTCAGCTATGCAACTAGAATCTGGAATCAACGAGGACTCAGTCCTCTTCTCTCTTCCGAACATACTACCGTATAATTCGTTCCTGAATGACATAATGCACTTGTTCTACAATATTGGAAAAGACGTAATTCGCTTGTGACTTACCACTGGGGAACCATACTCACTTAGCAAGGCCTCAATAAGACGTATTGATGAGGAGCTCAAATGTTTTGGAGCAGGCATTCCAAGACAAATTCGAAGTCGTCTCAGACCTCTAAGTAAGTTCTCAGAGTGGAAATCGGCCGAGATTAAGTCGTTTATTCTGTCGTACAGTCTCATTGTACTGTAAGGACAACTTCCTCACGAATATGTATCGGGTTAGAGAATCTTCGTGCAGTTAGTTGACATGTGCTGGAGTCCAGCGTTAAAAATAGGTGACGTTGATACAATGCAAAAGTGTTAAACTGGTTTCTATCGGCACTTTGATCGACTCGTTTTCAAACAAGATTCTGAGCGAATTCAATTTCGTAAGTATACTCTTCATTTGCTCCTTCATCTTGCTGAGGGGGTCATTGAAAGCGGCCCACCTGTAGGGTACTCTCAATACTGGATGGAGCGATACATTGGTGGGTCTTAGGTCGCATGAACGCAAGAAACCTTGCAGCGGCATCACTACTGAACGATGCAAAAATTGTTGAAGCGTACAAGGCATTCTTCTGGGTCTCTGTACAGGGCGAAGGCATGAAAACCGTTCATTATCTAAGAGATAGAGGAGGGTATGAACTCAGAGCTCAATCGCAGACCTACTGGGTGGGAAACAATACTGCAATGGACGATTTGCTTTCCTCGTGCATCAAGGGATACTTTATGCGCAAGTATCATGGTTTGGATTCTTCAAAAATCCTTGATGTTCTAGATACCATCGATCACATCAATTTCAGATCTCGACTACGTTTTGTGTCTGGAATCACAGTCCAGGACGCAATGGCAAGGCTTCCTCCTGGGACTGTTGATAACTTCCAATGCTATTTCCTTTAGAATTAGAATGTAGCATGTGAAATGGAGACGAGAGAAACATTCGAGTATACCATGGACGTGTGCAGATGCTTTTTGAGTTCGAAGTGGAAATCTCCGGTATCGAATTTTCTCGAAGATGGAGTCACTGGCAGAAGACGTATGAGGTGGCTCTACTAGAATGGGCGACAAGTCTCGAGGTGGGCGACCAGATGCAGGTTTTCCAGAGCTGCTCTTCCACGGATGCCTTTAGGTCGAAGACAGTGGAAGACTTGTGTATCATTTCACGGCTGATTATTGTTGCTGCTCACACCGTTCCGTTTCAACAATTTCCAAGCGGAGGGCGACAAAGATGCTACTCTATAGACGAAAATCTGGAATCAGATTGTCTTCTCCACAAAAAGAAGCCTTCGATTGAAAACATAAATCGGGTGTTGTGTGGCATCCGGGGGCAGAGGTAGTGTCATTAACAGTGTTTATGATGGGGAAATAATGGAAATGGGATCATGTCTACTTCTGAACACCTTTTCAAGCCTGGTCTGCGTGTTAGTGGACATAGCAGTAGCACATCTCTGAACACCCGGTTCGAACCTTTTCAGTATTTCCTACTAAGGAATGGGAGAATCCGGAGAGGTTTGGGTGCTGAAGGTGTATCATTCGTTTCATTTGTTTTACATGAAATGGAACTGGGAAGCCAGGGACAATAAAGAGAAGAGTTGGACGTCGTACTAAAGCATGGACCGTCAGCGTTGACTGTCTTTTTCTGCACGTCACTCGGAGTGCAGATGGATGTTTTTGTGTCACAAACGTCGTTATATCGATCTCTCTCCTTAGTATAAGGGGATACTAAGAGGAACTCGTAGCGCGCTAAGGGCTATGATTTCTAAGGCGACGTTTCGATAAATATGATAGAGAATGGATAACTCGGTACGACAGTGTCCTCAAATCCAATCCATATTTAGGAAGCAGTGAAGGGTTGTTGGATGTAGCGGTACGGCACGAGCTTTCTTTCATGCGTCTTTATTTGAAAGAACTTGAAAGCATTAGGAGATTATGATGTAGCAGATTCATACATTTCTATTCCCCATTATGTGGGTCATTCATTTCTATTCCTTGTTACAAAGAATAAGGAGTGCATGAGGAGTGCGTTGAGTGACCGAATATGGCTAGTAAATTCACTGCATTTTACAACGGATTATGCCCGTTCCAGCCATTAACGTGGGTGCGTTCGCAAGAAGTGGAGAGCAAACGGATGACGCTTTACAAACCCTTTGTTTCTGGTCGATTTATGGGGTCTATTTGGAAGGCACGCTGATGTCAATATGAATGCACCTGTATATTGGAACAGTCACGATAGCCTCCAATTGCCGTCCTACTTTGTAAAATATTACAATTCAAATCGAGCTTTATTTGAAGCTGCGCAAAACCTTGATGCGCACTGCAAGTGCATACACTTTTCTGAAAAATTTCTTTTAGGGCTGAAGGCGGCGCTCCGTGCGGCCGATTCTGCGCCAATAGCGGGTGATAAAAATAGCCGGAATGGTTTGCGGCTCTTGCCAAGTATCTTCCTCAGGTGTGTAGCAGAACCAACGGACGAGATAGTGCATAGTTCCATCTTCTTTCCGACCGGCGAAGATGATGCTTTCAATCACGTGTTCCAGTTGGTGTTCATTCTCCGGAACGATAGTGTGGTCCAGAGGGGCGAAGCCATCGGAGTCGGTTGGAAGAGATGTGTCATCGTCATTTCCAATGGCCATCGGGTCCACGGGGCTAGTAAGGTCCGGCGGAACTACCTAAGGGGGTGTGGGGACCTAAGTGTCGACCTGAGGTCGTGGTGATTTCGTTGGTCCAGGAGGCTGGGGCTTTGGTGATTCGGGAGAGCTGGGGGCTCTTGTCCCCCGATCAATAGATACGGTGTCCTGTAGGCCGTCAATTAATATTGTTATGGTATGTTGATTGGCCTTAAGGACTTTTTATAGTCCCGTCGAGTGGGGTAAGGGCTTCCGCGTAGTGTGCTCGGGTTCATCACTGTTCGTTTGTGGCCGGTCCTCGTAAAGAAGTTCCCCTTCCTCAAAGGTAGGTTTTTTCCAGACGGCCTTGTCGAAATTGACCTTGTAACGCCGTTGGGATTTAGTCAGTACAGTTCTAGCCGATTGGATAATGCTGTCGATGCGTCGGCGCGAGTAGCGCTTCGCCTGGGTAGGAGTATTTCCTTCGGCTATGTCCTGGGGTATAATAGACTCCTGAAGGTCAACAGCTATCGGCGGTGGCGATATCGTTAGCGTTAAGTCATAAGGAGTTGTCCCCGTGGAAGCGTGCACTTGCGTGTTGTAAGCATAAACCAGTTGCTCAACGTATTCATCTCAGTCCAATTAGGGCTCCAATACGTAGTGTGACAATCGGTCCAGAAGGGTGCGGTTGAAGCGTTCGGCTTGGCCATTGGTTTGAGGGTGGTACGCCGTGGTGGTCACATGTTTCATACCTAAGGTAGAACGAACGTGTGAGAAGAATTTGAATAAAAACTGGCGGCCTTTATACGTAAGGAGGTAGAGTGGCATGCCATATAGATATACGCAGTGGGACACGAAGGCCGTGGCGACATCCGTGGCTTCTGCCTTCCCTAGGGGTAAGGCTCGGGTAAGTTTGGTAAACGAATCGGTTATGACCAAAAGAAACCGTTTCCTATGGGACAGATTAGGCAAAGGCCCAAGTATATTCATTGCCACAAATCCCATCGGGCATTTGGCGGGAAAGAGCTTCAATTTAGCCTGATGGTTCGCGCGAGACCCTGGGATTTGTGCGCAAGATGTACAGTTCCGTGCGGTTTGCCATAGGTCCGGCGCCATTAGTGGCCAGTAAAAGAACTTTCTTAGGGTCTGGTACATTCGTCGGTCTTTAGGGTGACAAGCCAAGCGAAGGAAATGGGCGAGGTATAGGAATTGCGCCCTTAGGGAAATTGGTACTACCCGTTGGAGTGCTCCATCCTGCAGTGAGCGGCGAAACAGTAGTCCCAATCGGTCATAGTTGAATAGGCGTGCAGGGGCTCCTACCAATTGGGCTGTTTCCTTGCAGTACTGGTCTTCAACCTGCGATTGTAAAAGTTCCTCAATAGTTATAAAGAGGAGTTTTTTTCCTCCGGGGCTTTCGCATTAACCTGAGGTGGTGCCGAATTGGGCGGTACTGTATCCCAGTCCAATAGGTATAATTCGTTCTCCTTTACCTCAGGATCATCGGATTGGAACTTATTCATAATATCACCTGTTTCCGTATAACCCTAAGGTCCACCATCTGTAAAGGGGGTAGGAACTAGATCGTCCAGTGGAGTGCCATCAGTTCCGTCTGTAATGATTCGCGAGAGGGCATCTGCTGCCTAGTGCTTGATACAAGGTATATAGGTTATCTCGTAGTCATATTCTGACAACCTCAGGCGCCACCGAGCGAGGCGACTTGATGCATCCGTCATATTGAGTAACCAGCGGAGTGAATATTGGTCTGTCCTAATGGTAAACCTGGTTCCCTCGAGATACGGAAGGAGTGTCAATACGGACCATACGATGGCTATACATTCGTTTTCGGTCGTACTGAAGTTTCGCTCCGCGATGGTGAGCGTTCTGCTCCAGTAGCCAATAGGTCGATAGTCCTTCGTTGACTCCTGTTCCTGTAGCAGTGCACAACCCACTTGGACATCAGAGGCATCTGTGTCCAGGACGAAAGACCTATTGGGCTTTGGTAAAGCCAATATTGGTGGGTTCAGATATTTGTCATTTATGGTATGAAATGCCTCGTACTGGTCGCCGGTAAGGGCTTCGAACTCCGAAGGTGTTCCCTTCTTTAGCATCGCGTTGAAAGGGGCCGAGACCTTGGCAAACCCTTGAACGAACCGTCGGTAAACATTGCACAAGCCCACGAAGGATCGTAGTTACGTGTGGGTCCTAGGAGGCTTAGACTGGCGAATCGCATTTGTGGTCCGTGTGGCCACCTTTAGCTTACCTGGAAGAACAACGTAACCGAGAGAGTCCACTGAGGCCTGGAAGAAGGCGCATTTGCAAAGTTTCAGTGTTACTCCAGCGTCCTGTAGGATTGCTCGCACCTTTTTCACGTGGCAAAGGTGTTCCTTTACGATCCGTGAGAAGATTATGACGTCATCAAATTAGACCAGGGCGAACTTGCATTTGACTCAGGACACTCTGATGTCCATTACCCGTTGGAAGGTTGCTGGGGCATTCTTCAAACCAAAGGGCATACGAGTAAATCTGAACAGACATTTATGGGTGGTAAAGGTGGTCAGCGCTCTCGCATCTTCGACCAAAGGGATTTGCCAATATCCAGTTTTTGCGTCCAGTGTGGTAAATACGATAGATTTGCCTAAGGAATCCAGACAGTCATCCATGTGGGGTATCGGGTATCAGTCTCTCTTGGTTACTGCGTTGAGCTTCCTATAGTTGAGACAGAACCTGACAGAGCAATCTTTCTTCGCCACGAGGACAAGGGAACTTGCCCATTAGGATTGTTTTGGAGACGCCGGCTCTATGAATTGAGCTTTGCGCAACTTGCCCATCTGGTCGGAGACAATTTCCCTACCCTTAAGGCCTGTACGGTATGGGTGCTAGAACTGCGGGCTAGCATCATCCTGAAAGTCAATGCGCGGTTACTCGAACTTTTCAAATCTCTTTCCTGAGGATACAGACGGGGTCATTACTGTGTTCCAATTGTGGTCCATCCTGAGTGTTCCATTGTGGGTGGTTTGTATTGGGAGGTAAGGAGCTCTTTGGCTCATGACCGTCCAATTGGTTGAGGCAGGGGCTTACAGAGGAAGTATTTGCCTCGCGGAGACCCTCTAGGGATTTTCCGATGGGGTTTCTGTTTCTTCATGAGGATAAGATTCCTCTTCGGGGTCGTCCGTAGGGTCTAAAACGGCGTGGACCTGTGGCGCTTTGATCGAAGTATCCGGAGGCGGGGCACAGCGTGAACTTCCAGGGGTCCATGTGGCTCATTCCTGTGCCCTGTTTAACATTCCTTCGGATCGCAGCACCCGGTAATTCTCTTCCCTTAAGGCTAGGAGGTTTTTTCGTGCCTCCTCAGGCAGATACCTCGTACAGTCACAAGGTTGCGTCACGGAAATGCAGAGGAAGCAAGCCCTTAGGGCGCCAACCAAAACGTCCTGGCGGGACGGAAAGGAGGAACACCTGGGTTTGGTTGGTCCAGTGGTCGCTGTAATTCCCTGGAAGGTATATGATAGGGGCCCGGACGGGGGAGTGCTTAAATTAACTGCGAGCACATCTCCCGAATAGGCGTAATGGAGTGATGCATCCATGTCCGATTCCGTGGAGCTAACCAAATGGGCTTGGTTGAGTTCACGCAGTAGAGTTTCGTGTCCTCTGGATATATCAGCGTTGCGCCTGGAAGTCCTGTACGTTTTTCCATAACCCTCGGCGTAGGTACGAGCCTTCGGAAGGAATATTGTGGGTTTTCAGTGTGGTAATAGCGGAGATGTGTTCGAAAGGCAGGGAATAGTCCAGTGATGAAGTGACGTTCAAGCCGACCTTTGGAGAAAACGTTTCCACATCGGTAAGCCTTCTTCCATAGGTCATCTGCGAAAGCCGATTCGTTCATGTTGGAGCTCTGCCTAAAAAGTATCACTTCCATCTGGTCGTCCATTACAACTTCATCCGTGGCGTAAGATTCCGAAAAATAATGAACAACCTGAGGGTGTGATCTGAGTAGCTCAAGGTCTTGAGCATCCACAAGGTCAGCAGTGCCAGATATCTTCGAAACCACTCGGTCACGCTCCTGTCCTGTAAGAAAGAATTGGAAAAGGTACAGAGCGGCGCCCTCGTGGACACCGTTCTGATCACAGCCCGGACGGAACAAACTAAGAAACCTAAGGACAGAAATGTGATCGGAACCCGAGAACTTGTCCGTAATGGATATTTGCATCCGTTTGGCCCACTTGGCGACTCTTCGATCAACCGAACCAGAATATTTCGGGGACCGTCTGCCAGCTGGTAACTCCGGTATTCTAGAACCTTAAAGAAAAGTTCGTTGGATGTTGCCAGTGGTTTGAGGCCTCGAACGGCAGCCTCATCTACTTCCGAGTCGGTCGTTTCGGTCGAGGCCGATTCGGAATCACTCGTGTCCAAATTGTCTCTTCTTTTGCTTCTTTTGTTCTTCTTTCTCGTACGGTTACTTCTTTTCTTTCCAGCAGAATAGGGACCTAAGGGATCGATCTTTATATCAGATCCGATAGAGCCCTGAGGTCGCTGTACCTCATATTGTCATTTGGGTAGGACAATCTGTCTCTCTTCTAGACATGGAGCCCCTCTTCTGCTCCTAGATAGGCCTTCCATTGGATTTTCTTGATGGTGTTCTCAGCGAGGGGCGGGTAATACCGCCACTCCTTAGGATTCGGTAGGGGGTTGCCGTACTGAAGCCGGAAGGTTGACTTGTGGAGTGGTCCTAGGTACCACGTTGCTTGACTGGCTGGTGACTGCTCCTTGAACGGCCTGAATGAGAGAGTCTATGAATAGCTCAGACTCCATTACCTTGAGGACGATTCACGAAACGAGGTAGTCCGTATAGTCAGCGATTTCCGTGGCGAGTCCCATGTCCACAATGGAATCCACATAGGCTGAGCAGAGCTCACGGAGACGGGGCCAGAGAAGGTCGGCAAGCCCGGCGGGAATATTCTCTCTAATTCCTTCGGTCTTACGGGGTTCTCCTCGGGGTGTTCCTGGCCTAGAGGCGGCCCTGGTGAGGCGTTCTCTTAATTTATCTGCTACCGTGGGTTCTCAGCGAATCCTTTCAGGGTCGTCCATGGGAGTCAGTACTCCTTGCGGCTGGCTTCTCGGGCTCCTGCGCTCGCTAACATTATCAACATGTGGCTCAGGCGACATAGTCGGCGTTGCAGTGGCAACTGGTCCTGCCGTAGGAATCCTATAGACTGGTCGGTTGGGTGTGTTTCCTGCATCCATAATGGCGGTTGCTTCCGTACTTCTGGTCCGTTAGAGAATTAAACCAAAGCTTAGAATCCGAATAATTCTTCGTTCCTGTGGTCCGTTCAATTATTCCTAGGGGATTTTAACTCGGGAGACCAAAATGTAACGCAATGACTGGTTGGTCAGCGTACGGGTCTAGACTGGGTATGGCGTGGTAGAGTGGGTCCTATGGTTCGTATCCTTGACGGCGGCACTCTCAGAGTACTTGGTGCATTGTGCTGGCGTTTATTGCGTAGTCCTACAGGTTCGAGCTACGAAAACGATGGCTTGAAGACCAATTGGTGGAACTAATGTACCAAAGGGGGTTATTTAGTATACTATCGTTGCCTATCTTACTATAAGGGAAAAGCGTCACTAGAGCCAAGTAAACAACAATAGCGAGGCACTGGGAGCTCCCTGGCTCTGTATTGCTAGTTTATTACACTAAATAAAATAAAAATCTATATGAGCATAGCTTAGGACAGCCCGTCCACGTGTCGTCTGTAAGATACCTCAGGCCCAGACGGCTTACAGAGCTCAACCGTTATCGTTGCTCCTTCACACTCGCAGGGAGCGTTTTATGGCGACTTTGCAAGAAGCGGCCCGAAAAGATGTAGAACGTGCGTTTGGCATATTTCATGCGAGATGGAATTTCATCTCCAGGCCAGGAAAATGCTTTTCGATGGCGTTAATGAACAAAATTATGAAATTTTGCATCATACTTCATAATATGATGGTACGAAAACGCACCACAGGTGACTAGTCGTCATCTCCTGAAGAGGTTACAAATGTGGATGTTACTATTGGTGTGGAGGCGACTCCTATGTGGGGTTCCCTGACGTCTTTAGAAAAGAGAATTGTTGTCCCCCCAAAACCGTTGGCTGCCTTATGTGCTGTCAACAACTTCACTCATGATGAAATAGAATACTATGATATGTGGAAGCTTGTCGTGGACTTTCTGTGGGACTAATGTGAACAAAGCTCATAATTTTCAAATATGAAGTAAGGGAAGAGCGTCAAACAGATCTGACATTCCGACTAATCCGACCTCAACCTGGGCGAATAAAGCGGGAACTGTTCACCTTAAAACATTTCGTTCCATGGGACGCTGTACTCAAGATATAGATGTTAAAATGCATATCGTCCATTTAACCCACCCGAAAAAACTTGATCTTGAGCTTCGAGGTTGGTTTATATATCGTGACCATAATCAAAACTACATTTGGTCTCCGGTAGCTTCTTCTTATTCGCAGCTCTCCCCCCGTTTGCGTAACCTCGCAAGAGCCTCTCTGCGCATTCAATCGAAGAATTCTTTTGTTTTCTCAGCATTACAATTCTCGGGCGTACTGGAGAGTAACAATATGTCATTGTATCTGTGAAGAGCCGCATTCCTGGCTTTTTGGAGGGGTAAGGCTTCAGAAGCCAGTTTCAGCTTCTTTTTATAAACATCCTCTTTAGTGCAGAGTTCTTTGGCTTTACGACGACCAATTGGTCGCGCACTAGGCGTTACCAATCGTTCATCGCTTGTACCAGTAAGCGGCGTCAATGCAACTCAACCGGCCCCAATATCCACGGCCCTAGTAAACCCCGCTTCTGCTGTCCTCACCTCAGATTCTGACGTACTCAAACTCAGTGTACACCCTGCCAAAAACCTTTGATGATCTCTTAGAAACTTTCAGGCTTCCATGAACGTTAACGGATGACAGAAGGGATCGTTTCCGCTTCTGATCACAACATTGTTGTATAGAACTGTAGCCATGTTATAAATATACTGCTCAGATACTCCCGTTGGTTTTTTTTCTTACAGAGGCCACACAAGCAGAAAACGTAACGCATTCTTTGAAAAGAAGCTTCACCCTTGACTTCAAGGACTCTACGCTTCGCGGCGCTGCTGCGGGACACTTTAAAAGGCCGAAAGTCGTAAATATCTTAGTGAAGAATGCGACTGACTTATGATTCGCGCCTACTATCGCATCCTCAGACACCTGCAACCACAATCTTGCAACCACCACGTCATCTTGAGTGCTATTATTTGCTCGTCTCGTGCGTGGCGCGAGCGAGACTACTGTTGTTTGGGAAACAAGGGAAAAATGGATGCCGCAAGAGGAACAAGGGCATTGGTGACCGGGGGTAATGTTATATAAATCTGGAGAGATCCGACTTCAAGGAGAGGGGGTGTGGAGGCGGGAAGATGTGGATGAAATGGCTGAGTTTCATTGTGGTTTGTCTGAGGTGTGTTTGCTCCAGCCTGTAATTGGGGTGATTGTTGGTTCGTGTTCATGGATATGGTATGGTGCTGGGGAGCATACTTGCGCCAAAGGTGAGAAGAAGGAAAATGTCGGATAAGAGCTTCACACATGCCATGTACCAACCAGTGGTTCAAAAGCCGACAACCTGGGTGGAGAGTGCCCACGCTTTTCGCTTTTCGGCGCGAGAGTTTGTTTGGTTGAGAGTGGCCACGCGTCGCTCTTTTTGGCGCGAAAGTTTGTCTTCATCAAATGATGGGTTGCCATATGTTTTGCTCGTGGAAAGAAAGAGCTAAATATGGGGGCTATATTTCTCTATTTTACACCCCAGAAATACCCCGAGAGCAAATTTTAGATTATTTGATCCTCCCGTGGTGATATCACGCATGCACTATGGACGTAAAAAGCCCAATAAACAGTCATACTATGACCGTCGCAGCCTCTGTGACGACCATTGAGTTCCTCTTGGCTCAGGGTATGCGCACTATTGCACCCCAGAGTAAACGAACACGAGAACAAACATTGATCCGCGATTCGAGCATTGCTCTCATGTCTCACGAACGTAGCCCCAGACTCACACAAGCCTTCTCAAAATTAACGCCGCACGAGAAGCGCCTTCACTTCCGCAACTTCAACCACATTTGGTCTTCACTTTGGATCCAAGCCCAAATCGATTCAAGCGACAAAAATCTCACTAGCCCCATGGCGTCTCACTCTCACTCCGAGGCGGGGACCTCTTCGTACCCTAGGTTTACTCATCCATCACGGCGGTTCACTGAAGAACTCATTGAGCTAACGACGGAAAACTATTATTAGTGGATTCAAAAACTGAAAGTTATTCTCACTGAACACGACTTTAGTCAGCTGAATGAAACCAACTTCGTAGCAGAAACTGCAGAACACCTCAAGGCTATGTCCAGCATATGTCGTATAATCTCGAAAAGCATTACCCAGGAGGTGAACAGCAAAATGGCTAATCCAACCGTTTTCACAAAACAACCACACATTGGATATCCAATCTACGAAAGACTACTTCAGCCTGACGACTGAGGCTATGAACCTCAGAAGCACTGGAATTGTAGGCGAATACATTGGTCAACACTGTGAAGGAGCGCTGATAGCGGTTGAGTACTGTAAGCCGCCGGGCCTTGAGGTATCTTACAGGCGACATGTGGACGGGTCGACCTCAGGTGGACTCATGTAGATTATTGATTTATTTTAATAAGTGTAATTGATTAGCATTACAGTGCCAGGGAGATCTCAGCGCCTCGCCAGTACTATTTACTTGGCTCGAGTGACGCTTCTCCCTTAGAGTACGGTAGGCACCGTTAGGATACTAAAGAACCCCCTTTGGTATATTAGTTCCACCCTTTGGTCTGAAAGTCATCGTTCCCGTAGCTCCAACCTGTAAGACTACGCATTAAACGCCAGCCCATTGCACCAACTACTCTGGGAGTGCCGCCGTCAAGGATTCGAGCCTTAGGACCCGCCTTACCACGCTACCACCGTTCGAGACCCGTACGCCGACCCAACAGTCATTGCGTTATATTTTGGTCTTCCGACTTAGAAACCTTCGGAATAACTGAAAGGACCACTGGAACGAAGAAATATCCGGATCATAACCTTTGGTTTAATTCCCCAACAGACCAGAAGTACAGAAGCAACGGCCATTATTGATGCAGGAAACAAACCCAACTGACCCAACCTTAGGACTCCCACGGCAGAAATAACTGCCACTGCAACGCCGACGATGTCGCCTGAACCTTAGGTTGATAATGTTAGCGACTGCAGGAGCAAAAGAAGCCAGCCACAAGGAGTACTGACTCACATGGAAGACCCTGAAAGGATTCGCCGAGAACCCACGGTAGCAGCGCGTTTACGAGAACGTCTCACCAGGGCCCTCTCTAGGCCAGGAACACCACAAGGAGAACCCGGTAAGACCGAAGGAATTAGAGAGAATATTCCCGCCGGACTTGTCGACCTTCTCTGGCACCGTCTCCGTGAGCTCTGCTCAGCCCATGTGGATTCCATTGTGGACATGCGACTCGCCACGGCGATCACTGACCATACGGATTACCTCGATACGCGAATCGTCCCCAAGGTAATTGAGTCTGAGCTCTTCTTAGACTCCCTCATCCAGGCCGTTCAAGGAGCAGTCACCAGCCAGTCAAGAAACACGGTCCCTAGGACCACTCCACAAGTCAACCTTCCGGCTTCAGTATGGCAAATCCCTACAGAATCCCCAAGAGCGGCGGCGTTATCCGCCCCTCGCCGGGATTACCATCAGTAGAACCCCATGGTGGGACAATCTAGGAGCAGAAGAGAAGCTCCGCGTCTAGATGAGAGACAGGTTGCGCATCAGGAGAACCCAAGGGAGGGACAAGCAAGGAGCAGAAGAGAAGCTCCGCGTCTAGAAGAGAGACTGCTTTCCCCACCCGACAGATAATATGAGGTACAGCGACCTCAGCGCTCCATCGGATCTGATAGAGAGATCGATCCTTGATGTTCTTACTCCGCTGGAGAGAAAAGAAGCAACCGTAAGAGAAAGACAAAAAGAAGTAGCAAAAGATGAGACCATTCGGACACGAGTGATTCTGAACTCGGCCTCGACCGAAACGACCGACTCGGAAGTGGATGAGGCTGTCGTTCGAGGCCTCAGACCACTGACAACAACCAACGAACTTTTCCTCAAGGTTCTAGACTATCGGAAGTACCGGCTGGCCGACATTTCCGCAAAATATTCTAGTTCGGTGGCTCGCAGAGTCGCTAAATGGGCCAAACGGATGCATCCAACCATTACGGACAAGTTCTCGGGTTCCGATCCCATTGCTGTCCTTAGGTTTCTCAGTTCATTCCGTGCGGCCTGCGATTAGAATGGTGTCCACGAGGGCGCCGCTCTGTACCTTTTCCAATTCTTTCTTACAGGACAGGCGCGTGAACTAGTGGTTTCGAAGATATCTGGCACAATTGACCTCGTGGATGCTCAAGACCGTGAGCTGCTCAGGCCATATTCTTAGGTTCTTCATTACCTCTTGGAATCTTACGCCCCGGATGAAGTTATAATGGATGCCCACCAGGAAGTCATGTCCTTTAGGCAGAGCTCCAACATGACCGAATCGGCTTTCTCAGACTACCTATAAAAGAAGGCTTACCGATGTGGAAACGTTTTCTTCGAAGGAATGCTTAAACGCCACCTCATCACGGAAGTGCTCCCTGCCATCCGGACACATGTACGAAATTACCACACGAAAAACCCGCAATACTCCTTCCGAAGGCTCGTTACCTACGCCAAGGGTTATGGAAAAACCTACAGGGCATCCAGGCGCAACGCTGATATAACCAGAAGCCACGCAACTCTATTGCATTAACTCAACCAAGCCCATTTGGTTAGCTCCACGGAGTCAGACATTGATGCAGCACTCCAATACGCCGACTCGGGAGATGTCCTCGCGGTCAATTTCAGTGCTCCTCCGTCCGGGCTCCCATCAGATACCTACCAGGGAACTACAGCGACCATTGGACCCCCCAAACCCAATTATTTCCCCTTTCCGCCCCGCAAGGACGTTTTTGTTCGCTCCCCAAGGCCTTGCTTCCTCTGAGTTTCCGTGACACAACCTTGTGACTGTACGAGTTACCTGCCTGAGGACGCACGCAGAAGCCTCCTAGCCCTAAGGGAAGAGAGTTACCGAGTGCGGAGATCCGAAGGATTGTTTAACAGGGCACAGCAAAGAACCACAGAAACCCCTGGAAGCTCACGCTATGCCACGCCTCCGGATACTCCGATCAAAGCCCCCCAAGTCCACGCCATTGTAGATCCTACGGATGGCCCCGTGGAAGAACCATATCCTCAGGACGAAACGGAAACCCAATCGGAAAACTCCTAGAAAAACGACTCCAGGAAAATCCTCCCTCTTTAGGCCCCTGCCTCAACCAAGTGGACGTTCATAAACCAAAGAGCTCCTCACCTCCGAATACGAACCACCCACAATGGACCACTCAGGATGAATCACAATTGGAACACAGTAATGACCTCGTCTGTATCCTCAGGAAAGAGAACTACAAAGTTCGAATAATCATAGGACTTCGTTCCAACAACTGTCGACGGAGCACAGCTGTATTGGAGACAAGCGCTGGTCCCAACTTGGTCCATCCTAAGCTGCTCCAACTGGGGTGGCAAGATTTCGTTCAGGCAAGGAATACCCCAAGGATTACCGATGCATCACGTAAACCAATGGAAATCAAAAGGAAAGTACCTCTTTACCTCCAGGCAGGACAATTCAAAGTCCGCACGTGGTTTACTGTATGCCCTGACTTGGGCGTTGAGGCAATCCTAGAGACCTCCTTTATCAACCGATACATAAAGGCCATTTATCCAGGCCTTACGAAAGTTGCGTTCTACCGCGCATCTTCCATCTCCATAACTGGTTCCGCCCCGAGGCCAGAAGCTAACCGCAAGCAAACGGTTGTCTCCGAAAACACGAAGTCCAATAAGGTTCCCCTGTCATAGGCCATAACGATACCGCCAATGACCCAAATCGCTGTATCGGTCCATTCCCAGTCCTCAGGTCTCGTAACGATTCAGAACCACCCGAAAACAGTTCTGAAGCACCTTACCTTGATGGCGAACGGAGTAATGGACATCCACCCCAACATGTCCTTTTTGGTCACAAGCAGCAACTTCCGAGATAAACCCGTGCGGTTACCTAAAGGTACAGTGAATGGTATCACTCTACACGCGCCAGTGGCCACTATGGAGGACCAAATGGATAACCTTGCGAAGCCAACTCCCGACGAGAACGTCGACTCTTGGGAGGGGACAGTCGCTATCGGCGCATAATTGGAATCCTATAGGCCCCAGGTACTTGATCTCCTCAGGTAACACCAGGCCATTTTGTCAGGTAGATTGGGCAAAATCAGAGCCACCACACACCGCATTGACCTTCAGGATGACGCTAGACCATAGTTCCAGCACCCGTACCGTACCGGCCTTAAAGGTAGGGAAATTGTCGCCGACAAGATGGACAAGATGCGCAAAGCTCAAGTCATAGAGCCGGCGCCTCCGAACCAATCCGAATGGGCAAGTCTTCTTGTCCTCGTGGCGAAGAAAGATGGATCAGTCAGGTTCTGTGTGAACTACAGGAAGCTGAACGCAGTATCCAAGAGAGACTGATACCCGATACCCCACATGGATGACTGTCTGGATTCCTTAGGCGAATCTATCGTATTTACCACACTGGACGCAAAAACTGGATATTGGCAAATCCCTTTGGTCGAAGATGCGAGAGCGCTGACCACCTTTACCACCCATAAATGTCTGTTCAGATTTACTCGTATGCCCTTTGGTTTGAAGAATGCCCCAGCAACCTTCCAACGGGTAATGGACATCAGAGTGTCCTGAGTCAAATGCAAGTTCGCCCTGGTCTAATTTGATGACGTCATAATCTTCTCACGGATCGTAAAGGAACACCTTTGCCACGTGAAGAAGGTGCGAACAATCCTACAGGACGCTGGAGTAACACTGAAACTCTGCAAATGCGCCTTTTTCCAGGTCTCAGTGGACTCTCTCGGTTACGTCGTTCTCCCAGGAAAGCTAAAGGTGGCCACATGGACCACAAATGCGATTCGCCAGGCTAAGCCTCCTAGGACCCACACGGAACTACGATGCTTCCTGGGCTTTTGCAACGTTTACCGACGGTTCGTCCAACGGTTTTCCAAGATCTCGGTCCCTCTCAACGCCATGCTGAAGAAGGGAACACCTTCGGAGTTCGAAGCCCTTACCGGCGACCAGTACGAGGCATTTCATACACTAAAGGACAAATATCTGAACCCACCAATATTTGCCTTACCAAAGCCCAATAGGTCTTTCGTCCTGGACACAGATGCCTCTGATGTCCAAGTGGGTTGTGCACTGCTACAGGAGCAGGAGTCACCGAAGGACTATCGACCTATTGGCTACTGGAGCAGAACGCTCACCATCGCGGAGCGAAACTACAGTACGACCGAAAAGGAATGTATAGCAATCGTATGGTCCGTATTGACACTCCGTCCGTACCTCGAGGGAACCAGGTTTACCATTAGGACAGATCATGATTCACTCCGCTGGTTACTCAATATGACGGATGCAGCGAGTCGCCTCGCTAGGTGCCGCCTCAGGCTTTCCGAATATGACTATGAGATAACCTATAGGCCAGGCATCATGCACCAGGCAGCAGATGCCCTCTAGCGAATCATTACTGACGGAACTGATGACACTCCATTGGACGACCTAACTACCACCCCCCTTACAGATGATGGACCTCAGGACAATACGGAAATAGATGACCTTATGGGTAAGGTGCAATCGGAGGATCCTGAGTTAAAGAAGAACGAAGTATACCTATTGGACTGGGAGACAGTACCGCCCAAGTCGGCATCACCTCAAGTTAATGCGATGGCCCCGGAGGAAAAACAACTCCTCCCTATAACTATTGAAAAACTCCTACAGGCGCAGGTCGAAGACGAATGCTGCAAGGAAACAGTCCAATTGGTAGGAACCCCAGGATGCCCGTTCGACTATGACCGATTTGGACTACTATGTCGCCGCTTACCGCTGGATAGCGCACTCCAACGGGTAGTACCAACTTTGTTAAGGACGCGATTCCTATATCTTGCCCATTTCCCCTGCTTGGCTAGACATCCCGGAGGCCGACGAATGTACCAGACCCTAAGGAGGTTCTTCTACTGGCCACTAATGGCGCAGGACCTATGGCAAACCGTCGGGAACTGTGCGTCGTGCGCACCGATCTGAGGGTCTCGCGCCAACCATCAGGCCAAATTGAAGCTCTTCCCCGCCGCAGGTCCGATGGAATTTGTCGCAATGGATATACTTGGGCCCTTGCCTAAGTCTTCCCATGGGAAACGGTTTGTTTTGGATATAACCGAAAGGTTTACCAAACTTACCCGAGCCCTACCTCTAGGGAAGACAAAAGCCACGGATGTCGCCACGGCCTTCTTGTCCCACTGAGTATATCCATATGGCATGCCGCTATACCTATTTATGGATAACGTCAGCCAGTTTGTATCCAAATTCTTCTCGCATGTCTGTACTACCTTAGGTATCAAACATGTGACCACCACCGCGTACCACCCTCAAACCAATGGCCAAGCCAAACGCTTCAACCGCACCCTTCTGAACTGATTGGAACACTACGTATCGGAGCACCAATTGGACTGGGACGACTACGTTGAGCCACTGGTTTAAGCCTACAACACGCAGGTGCACGCTTCCACGGGGACAACACCGTTCGACTTCACGCTAACGAGAGCGCCGCCGCCGATAGCCGTTGACCTTCAGGAATCGATCATACCCCAGGACATAACCGAAGGAATGACCCCGACCCAGGCGAAGCGCTACTCTCGCCAACGCATCGACTGCATTATCCAATCGGCCAGAACTGTACTAACCATAGCCCAACGGCGCTACAAGGTCAATTTTGACAAAGAAGCTGGGAATACACCGACCTTTGGGAAAGGAGACCTGGTTTACCTGGATTGGTCACCGAAGGACAGTGAGGAACTCGAGAACACTACGAGGAAGATCTTACCCCGCTCTACGGGACCATACAAAGTCCTTAAGGCCAATGAACACACCATCACGTTACTCTTTGAAGGCCTACAGGACACCGTGTCTATTGACCGCGTGACACGAGCTCCCAGTTCATCCGGACCACCAAAGTCCCAGCCCCCTGGCCCAACGAAAGCACCACGACCCCAGGTCGACGCTCAAATCCCCGCACCCCCTAAGGCAGTTCCCGAGGACTCGACTAGCCCCACGGACACGATGGTCAATGCCAACTACTATGAACCATCGCTCCCAACGGACTCCGATGGATTCGCCCCTCTGGACCACACTCTCCTTCCAGAGGATGAACATCAACCGGAATATGTAGTTGAGCGCATCATCTCCGCCGGTCGAAAAGAATACGGAACTATGCGCTATCGCGTCCGTTGGTTCGGCAACACACCTGAGGAAGATACTTGGCAAGAGCCTCAAACCATTCCGGCTAATTCTATCGCCCGATATTCGCGCAAAATCAGCCACTCGGAGCGCGGCCTTCAGGAGGGGGCAACCATTGTTCCGAATAATCCGACCATTGGTCCGAATAATCCCAAAACGCCTCCCAAACCGCCTCTCGACACGACGATTCGCCGGAGCACGACGGTTTGTCGTAGCTCCCGCTTCAGTGAACAAGGTCTGTCCTTCGGAGACACCTGAGGTAGACCAGAGACGCTTTCAAGATTGGATGCCGTCCTGGGGCACCCACATTTCAGATACGAGAAAGACCTTTGGAAAGCACAAGCACTACTTTATTTAACTTATTCGAGTAACTAACAGAGGCCTAACAGCCCTCGGCATGACCTCAAGGTTCGCAGAAACGCTCCGAACACCAGCAGGACTCACTGAGGCGGCGCAGGAGTAACTCATTCGTTCTCATTGGAACCTGCAGGAGCAAAACCAGGACTAGAGTCACCCGAGGAACCAACTGGACCATCAGAACCGGCATAAGCGAGCCGAGCACGCTTCTTCGGCGGAGATTCACCTGAGGAACTATTGTCACCATCGGAAGCCTCCCGGTCACTCAAATTTCGACCATACCGGGCATCCAATTCGGCAGTAACCCTTTGGAACATTGCCTGCGTATTCTGCTGCAGGAGATTGACCATAGCGGTCTTCAGATCCTGACCCTGTTGGATAACCGTGGCGTAGCGCACCGAGCGACGCGCCCAGGGGTAAGCTTCCCTATGGACTGTCGCAATGTCCATCGAAGCAGTAATAAAAACGGGACGGCAGAATTGCATGATGTACATCCCGCGTATTTCGTCCGATGGTGTGGTCATAGCAGTCCCCGGGGCGCTCTTTAGCTACTTAGTATCCAGAGGAGCTCCCCGCTTGGTTGGTCGAAGCCATGGTGCCGCTGCCCACAGGTTGGTCTGCTGAGAAATGGATATGAAAGCCGACGAAAGCCACATAGTCCGGAGGAAGAATGGCATATCCGACGGGCTTATAAGGCGATCGCGGCATCGCGCGCGACCAATGGAGGAATACCGCGACGGGAAGAAGGAAAGATGAAACCGAATCGGGCAGGATGACTGACGTGACCTTGAATGGATGGAGCGCGCACCGTGGTTCACGGCGGACGACGCGGGGAGGGTCGCCAAAGGAATATCGAAGGATAGGAAAAGTGGCAAGGAACCCCCCCCCGGTGCGCGTACAGTACCTTAGGTGAACTAATTGTCAACCTGGCGCCAAATGTGAGTTCTTACGCACTGGTACCCCCAAGGATGGTGGCGATGCGACGCCCGGTCGCGCCCACTGGTAACAAGAGCAACTAACCCCCGGTTTGGTCATAAGACCCGGACATGTCGGGCACGGAATCGCTCGTGTCCAGGCCATTAGGACGCTGAGGATCACGACGTTCCGGCCCCGAAGGCAAGATTGGAGGCTCACTCATAGGTCTAACTAGAGCCAGAACCCCAGGAAGGTCTGAGGCAATTTGGACTTTGCCGTGACGGTCTAATCCTAAGGAAAGAGATATGTGAAGGAGCGGTGAAAGCGGTTGAGCCCTGTAAGCCGCCGGGCCCTGAGGTATCTTACAAGAGACACGTGGACGTGTCGACCTCAGGTGGACTCATGTAGACTTTTAATTTACTTTTATTAGTGTAATAGATTATCATTACAGTGCCAGGGAGATCTCAGCGCCTCGCCAGTACTATTTACTTGGCTCGAGTGACGCTCCTCCCTTAGAGTACGGCCCCTTTGGTATATTAGTTCCACCCTTCGTTCTTCAAGCCATCGTTTCCGTAGCTCCAACCCGTTAGACTATGCAGTAAACGCCAGCCCAATGCACCAAGTACTCTGGAAGTGCCACCGTCAAGGATTCGAACCTTAGGACCCGCTTTACCACGCTACCACCGGTCGAGACCGGTACGCTGACCCAACAGTCATTGCGGTACAGACACCTCAACATTCGACGCAGCCACATCGTCGCCAACACACCAGGCATCAAAAACGGACGTGTCACGGTGAACTACATTCTGCAAGGGCTTGTACGGCGCGAACGCTTTGGACAGTGTGCAATATGCATGGTGCTGGATTCGCCACCGAACACCGTCAAGGACACGCAAAACCATTTAGAGCAATATGCAAGCCTCCTTGGACAACAAAATACACCTCTCACACCATCACTCATCCCACCGCAACATACACCACGGTAAGATTTACAGCACAGCGATGGCCGTAGACCTTTCCGTGGGCGTGAACGTGACCGTTATGGAGGATCTAGCAATAAAAGCCTGCACAACGCCATACAGGAGTTGAACAAGAATAAAGACGCGCTACACACGAGTCGTGGAGGTCGAGGACGTTCCAGAACTACTGCAAAACAAACCACCAACAACCCGGAAGCCATATCAGAAGAGATCCTGAATGCAATGAAAGCTCTCGACAACCTACCTCAGCAGGCAGTCGATAAGGACCAGCAGTATACGTACACTCTTGACTCAGCCGCACATCCCTCCAATATCGCCCACAACACAAGCGATGTGACTGACTTGCCATTACCACTCACCACATCGACCGCGGCACCATCCCCTTTACAGACCCGGAAGAAGGGAACCGTGCGGATGATCATTGACACGGGGACAAGCATAAAACTCCCTACCTTTATCAACAAGGACATTCAAAGCAATCTCCTATCAGTACGTTCCATAGCAAAACGTCTTGGCCCGGTTATCTTCACACCACAATCTGCGTACATCCTTAGCCAAACAGTACCAATAAAACTCCTTGGCACTGCCTCCTGGAACAATAATTCCTACACACTCAACCTTCAACATCCAACCGGAGCAGACAAATTAACACAGTCACAAACATCCCAAACCTTCATACCACTTCACCACAAGAAACCACAAAACCTCCCGGCGCCCCTGACGACAACGCGAAAAGGACCACTAACACGCCGTTCAACTCCCAGCTCTCGACCAACATTCAAACCCACACCTCTGGCCTTCACCCAGACCCACGATCCATAGGAAGATAAGGAGCCAACCAATACAGCCCTCCACAGAGGGCACCTAATACTGAACCACGCCCGCCCCGCCACAGCTACTCTCGAAAATGGCCTCTAAGAACATCATCCAAACTCCTCAGCTAAAGGCAATCAGCAGGAAGAAACTATCGTATAGCGGATGCATGCAAGGGCGCATAAAACGAAAACCACATCCCAAAACGCAACACACATATCAAATGGGAAAGGTAATCACCTCCGACGTATGCAGTCCTATGCCACGACAATCCACAAAGGGCACAGATACTTTACCATGTTCATATAACTTCACAGTCGCTATGTACTATTACACTTTAGTCGAACACGCAAAGGAATTCACAAGATCTTCCCATTCATAATCCAATTCTTCCCCAACGCAACCGGCAAAACTCCCGCAGTATTCCTGTCCGATAATGCGAAAGAGTTTCTCAGCAACGCTCATAAACAACAAATGCAAAATCAAGGCACCATGCAACACACAACGACCGCGAACACTCCTCAACAAAACTCCATAGCCGATAGAATCAACCAGACACTGTGCTCAGCAGCGCGTGCCGACCTCATTCATAGTCGCATGAGCGACGAGTTCTGGGAAGATGCGATCAAGGACGCCGCCTTTGAATAAAACATAACCCCGCACAACAGAACCGGAAAGACATCATACGAAGCCCTGCTAGACTCAAAAACGCAACCAACCAAACTCTTCGCGTTCGCACAGATAAAATACGCTCTGATGCCTGTCAACACAACCAAACAAACAAAACTCGACAGCAGAGGAATAACATGTCGATACATGTACGGCGTCAAGCCAAACAATATCATGGGCATGGCAATCGGCACCGGCACGTACATGCAAATCCCAGCATCAAATGTCCACCCATACGACCGCAGTGATGAACCCATAGCGACGCAGTCAAAGGCATTTAAATCACATTTACATCACCCCACACCCCATGCCATCACACAACACACCTCAGCACCTTCCAATCGCCAACAAGCGCAGGCATATCCCGATGCCACCATCTGGAAAGCCGCCCACAACAATGAACTCGCCAAACTGGACCAACTTCAGGCGATCAAATGGCTCCCTAAGAGTCAACTCCCAAAACGGCTGATCCCACTCACCATGACATATAGGTACAAACCAGACCCGAATGGCACCGTTAGCAGCAATAAAGCGCGCTGCTCCGTGCGCGGGGACAGGATGATCCCTCATCAAAACTACGATCCAAACCAAACCACAGCATGTCCGTCTTTGAAAGCAACAGTTCGACTTCTGTTGGTCTTAAAAGTTCAGCAACACCTCTCACTCGAACATTTCCACAAAACATCCGCATTCACCCACGAAAAATACCAACACCCGTATTCGTGCAACAGCATCCACTATTTGACGGCACATACAAGCACGAGGAGCCGGGGGGTCAACTTCTGCTTATTAGATATGGAACACCGCCAGCAGGACACTATTTCCTGGAAGAAGCGTGGAAATTCTTGAAATCCATTGGGTACAAGCAATCACCGGATGACCCAGCATTGTTCAAAAGCAAAGACAGCAATCACTACTACACCAAAATCTGTTTGAATATAGAAGACTTCATGGTTGGAGCAACTAGACGCACTCGAATCGACAAACTTTTCTCCGAACTGCAACGGAAATAAAACATCAAACGCCTTGGCACACCAGCGCAATATCTCGGCTGGAAATTTACGACACAGCCAAACGGAGAACTCACAATATCTCAGACACACACAGTCCAATAAGTCATTTCACTGCTAGGCCTTGAAAAAGATAATGGCAAGAAAAATCCATACACGTGAGGACTCGGATATAATCGACCCGCTCCAAATGACACCTCTTCCCCACGATCAAACAGCCTATAAGCCTAAATCTTCGGCTCTCTACGCTAACTGACAGACTGCACTCGGCCTGACCTCGCATTTGTAACCTTTAAGTTAGCCTCCGCACTCACTAATCCGACAAAACGACACTGGTAACCCATCAAATCCGATTCCAGATACCTCAAAGCAACAGCAACGCACCGCTTTTGCTACACTGCCCGCAAACTCCAAAACGACGTAAACACCTTTACGGACCCGGGTTTTGCAGCCGACGCTGCAACACGTCGGTTTTCGTCAGGCGCCACCCACTTTTTTGACAACTAGCTGACTGACCGGGCTTAACAAAAACAGCAAACGCCGGCGCTCTGAACCAGTGAAGCGGAGAATATCGCCGCAACTGGTGCAACTCGCGACACAATATAGTTTTGTAGGGTAATAGCATTTTTTGAATTGAAGATACCTGGACTGTCAGTCATGCGTATCCACAATCAAGCGGTGATTGGTGCCGCACTTTGACAAGGGGCAACCAAACGACGCAAGTACATTGATCTGCGTCACCACTACTTTCGGCACCACATATCCAACGATAATATCAAAGTAACACACGTTCCAACACAAAAACAACGCGCAGACGTCATGACCAGACAACTGAAACCCCAGGCCTTCTTGCGCAACGTCAATCAGCTCGACGTACGCGCACCGCAAGACGAACCAAAACCACCGCAATGACCTGAAGGCGTCGGGGTGTGATATCACGCACCCTCGCCGGTGTGTTACACTAAGACGCGTACAGGGCATCACGCCTATATCACGCATGCAGTGTACACGTAGCAAGCCCAATAAAGAGTCACAAGACGGCCGTCGCAGCCTCCGAGGTACTCAAATTAGCAAAAACCGTTGTTTCTTATGTGTAAAATATTAGGGTAAATATAGAAACTATTGCCAACATTGCTATGGTTTGGGACGTATCCCCTCCACCGTGGCGAATCGGAAGATCTACGACGACCAACACCACCGAGAAGCCGATTCACAACCTGGAGACTTGATACTGCTACAAACCGAGAGGCTTTCTACACTACGCTGCCACAAAAGTTTTACAGATTAGTTTTATCTTTCAAACAGAACTTTCTCTTACAATACGCTACGCACACGAATGTCTCCATGCTTCAAGGACAAGAGCCTGTTGGTTAATTTTATTGACGGCGATGGCTCCGTTAAAGATAAAGACGCAACCATTCTCTCACTCAGGTCGTCGAGCCGAGGCGTTTACTATCTCGTTCTTTTCAGAACGATGCGCGCCACGACACACCCTTTCAAACAGCTCTTTCTAAATGACATTATTGTTTATATATGATGTGACCACTATTACTTCTTGTTCCGACCCTTCTTTTTCTTAACTGCATGCATCAACATCTTTACGCTTCGACACGGAGAGAGTCACTTGATACAAAGAAAGTCCATCTTTCAAACGTGAGCTGGATCGCTTCTGAATAACCCCTACAAATGTCTAACAAGCGTCCCTTCCCAGTGACAGGGATCCTCTTGCCCCAGTTGCTCCCATCCCATTGCACCAGACAAAACTCTGTCTCATTGGTCGTCGAGCGAAATGGAAAGTACGTCACTCCATGCCACGTCACTGCCATTCTTGTGTGTGGGATTTGCAATGAAGCATCTGGTAGCGACTCTGGATAGGATGCTCGGCAAACAATAAGGGGCAAAGGCGAATTTCTTCCTTCCTCCACACTCATCAGCCACAATTGCTGATTGAGTAAGAACAGTGGTCCATGGGGGGCATATGCTGCATTGACGTTGATTCCTGGTTCGTGCGTACGCCAATGAGTCGCCTTAGACATACCTGTAAACGTCTGCTTGTATGATGCAGTAAATGTGCGACACCATTCCCTTCCGTTCCACTCCACCAGAAAAACGTTCGACTCGGTGGCGTCAATAGGTTCGAATGCGTAGTACGTGTATCCTTTCCATGTCACAGCCATCTTCTTTGCAGGAATTTTCTTCAGCTCTGGCAAAAAGGACGGGTATGTTGCCTGCGAAATGATAATAGGCGAAGAGGAGTTTCTTCCTTCCCGCACTTCGACTGATTCCTTAACTTCCTCGGTTTCCTCAGGTTCTAATCCGACAATTTTCCCAGCCGGATCAATATTGCTGACAAATAACGTACTCAAAGTTGCATCAACAACTTCATACAGGTGCTTGTGTGGGTCTAAGTTCTTTCTGACATCTTCAAACGTGAAGCCCAATTCGCCAGCATTTGCTTGTGAATAGGTAATGGCCGAAAACGATGTTCTCCTTGCCATAGCTTCTCGCAGATACGATTCAAGGTCACGTGATAACACATGCTTGTCATGGAAGCGGATACCCCCTGGCATGTACGTCGCAATGAATGTCGCAGCGTGAGGGATAGAAAAATCGGACCTCGAGTTGATGGCCAATATTGTACCAATGCTAAATTCAGCAATGTTTGTTAAGGGAGTTCGCATCCTTTCGTCGTAAGAAAAGAGCCAGACGTTTCGTCCTTTCGCACCCACATTGAATGTGATTTCGTCAACATCCGGCACATTAAGAGATACTCGACCACTGTTAGAGTTAATGACCAACTTGGCCACCCATCGACCAGATTCGCGGCAAAAAAGAAGCACATCGTCTACCACTCCAATCTGATCAGCATCGCGGAATAATATGTAGGATGGCGCTCGATTCAGTCGAGCAACAACAATTCCATCTTTCAAAATGACGAAAGGATCTGTTTCACTGAAGGAGGAAGAGAGGCTTCCACCGCTTGCACTTTGCGTGCGGAAAGACTGGCGGAGGTAATTTGAAGACCAGCCATTGAATATGAGGTAGGTGTTGGCGGACAGAGTCAGCATAGTTTCCGTCACGCCTCTTCCGATTTCGACAATGCTCCGCCCATCATCAGCACATTCGCCAACGCCAATAGTCATATTGGAATCGTTCACCTTGATAATGTTGTTGCCACGCCCGCCGGTGATACGCCCACCTTCATCGTCCGCGAATATGAGTGCATTTCCGTCAGCTACCCGATAGTCTGCTGAAACATCTGAAGCATATACTACTCGATCAGAGCCACTTGCGCCGATGATCATGAACCGTTTCTCTGCAAAACAGTCCATAACCAAGCGACGAATTCCCGGGGCCATAAGCGTCTCCTCCTTGAGTTTTATCCCCCTCGAAAATTGCCCCCGGATACGTTGCGCAATTTTGACTGCATCAATGCTGGTTTCTGAATGAAATTCACACGAGAATTTGTAAAGCTCCACAGCTTCATTACATAAGGCCAATTCCAACCAAGTCTGGCCAGGAGTTAGGCGCAACGAGAAGTTGTATGGAGTCGACAGAGCAGATAAATCAAGCTGCTGCTCATATTTCGAGCTATACAATCGACGAGACAAATAAGTCCCACTTTCCAGCTTTGTTGACCAGAAATGATTCACATCATCCACGAGAACGTTCACCTCTTCACCTTCAATCGAGTTGCTGAACATCATGAAATCAGGGTACTGGTCCATTACGATAATTGTCTTCTCCTGATTAGGTATCGAGGTGTCAACCACTGCCCACTTCATATCTGGTTGTTGAGTCCACCGCACGGCTCTTACAGTGGAAGGCAGCGTTCCTTTTATAACTAAACTCTTCTTTCCTTCTGAACCTTCACGTATTCCTGGTTTTGTGAATTGAATCGCGACAGGATTGGAGCCGATACTATCCACAGATATCACAACGACTACGGTGCCCTCTGATGCTTCGACAAAAGTTCTGTTCATTGTTCCATTGCTCGCAGAACCAAGATAGGATAAATCTATGATATTATCCCCGTTCTCAGCTCTATAAGAAACATTCCGTCGTCTTCCCAGGAGAACGTTTTTCCCCGTGCCTACGATAATCTCTGTCGCCTCGGTATCTTTCGCATCCAACATACTGTCAAACACTGTCGGGTTCTGACGCTTTCTGCCATCAACAGTGTCGGTTGATGCGTTCTTCAGGTGTGACAAGCCACCTGTGATAAAGTCGTAAACGTCTTTCTCAAGCATCGCCTTTGCCTCATCGGTACCACTCATCTGAATCACAGGAAACCTTTTGGAGAAGTCAGATGCCAAAACTTCAAGATTTGTCACACGCGCTCGATACATGTCACCCCACACGAGGTCCTTGAAGATTGTTCTTCCTGAACTTGTGGTGAATTCCAAATTCTTTTCGGCATCAATGCGTACCTTCAGCTCCGACTTATCTGTAACGGAGTGAAGCTTAAGGCGATTCCCTTGATTCACTTCTCTAACTCTCGCAAGCGATCCTTCGGTTGTGTACTTAATTCGAATCGTAGTGGAACTACCGGTTGCCAAATTGTTGAAAGTGTTGCTCGGTGTAAACACTATTTTCCCGTTCTCACACTTAACCAAGTCATTTGACATCGTGTTACCCGAGCCGTCGACAACCATCAAGGAATTGCTGATGATAGAGAGATGTTGGCTTTCCGATTCCAAAACGTCGATCGAGAGGCTATTGCTTGTCCACAATCCATCTCTAGCAGAGGCATCAATCTCCCCTTCTTTTGTCTTGGAGATAGATACTACAACGAACTCCGGAGGATTAGGAGAATACAACTCATAGCCATCTTGGCCGGAACCACCAATCAACGTATGACGCCCACGCTTGGCGATCATTGTATTGTTCCCTCCACGTGCCTCGATCGTACATTCACCACCGTTCGCCACAAGAAGGTTGTCTTCCACATCGTGACCTATGATACTAGAGACAAACGAATGCCCTTGAATTGAGTGGAATCGATACAGATAAACATGGATCGATTCTCCTGTTACTGAGCCGACAGGGTTCGCCTCCGAGCCAAGGTCGATGGCAATGGGGGTTGTGATCTCAGATTCTTCCAGTGATAAAACGTTCCGACCCATGTGCCCATCGAGCTTTCCCGTCGCCACCCGCTTCATAGAGACAAAGTCATCGCCCTGGGTGCCCATTAGATTGCAGGGAGCGCAGCTATCCACAATGAACCTGTGTCCATCCGAAAGATTAACAGAATCTACATAAAATGCATGAATGACATTGGAGGTAGAAGACAGCTGAATAGTTTGCATGTTCTTGATGAACACAGCCCGATCCACTTTCCCAAATTGTCTATCCTCCCAGACGCCTGTGTTGCATGTATTTCTATTATGGCTTGCTTCCACCACATTGATGTTGTGGTCCAGCAGGACAACCTGATTCATTCTGCAACTTCGACTTGGCCCTCGGTTGACTTCGATGTTTTTGCCGTGAATGACCAGAACGTTATTTCCCGATCCGCCAACAATATACTTCATTATATTGGCCCGAGGAGTATAACACACCGTGAACATGACAACCGTGTTACCATCTCCTGTGTAAACATATTCATTATCCCCACCTTTCAAATCAATCATCCGTACACTTTCATTGCCAATAACATTAGCATGCATATTCGATTGTCCAGTCGCTTCTATTTCATCGTCTAATATAACGTTTTCGATTCCAGACACCGAGCTGGAAGTCCAAAATGCAAAACCTAAAGCTGCAGACAATTGCTTGGTGTTGTACTTCATGCAATTGTTATCTTCGTCGTACACGGCTTCGGATGGGTCAATGCTGAGAGTCACTTCGGTGATTACTCGATTACCGGCTTCCGCAGGACCACAGCGATATACGTACTTCCCATCTGTCAGGTAGGCTAAACCACTATCCCAGGCGAGAAGCCACAGATACTTGTCGTTGATAGTATTCTGAGCCACAGTCTTGGTGCTTCCTTCGAAGAGTTGAAGAACATCCCCTTTGAGCTGGGACCCAAACGCAAATGCAGACTTGTGCATCTTGTTTTCTAACATATCCAGCCCACGGATTAAGGCCCCCAATGCAATGCCCGCATGTCCCCCTTTCTCTTGCGATTGCAGAGAAAGATCGACGAAGACCCGGTTACGACCAGAGGGGGGAAGGAGCAAACCCTTCGAAACTTGCTGAGAACTTTGTACAAAGAAATTTGCTAATAGCTTAATAGAATCAATCCCAGCTCCACCGGAAGCGACTACGTCAATCCCCGGTTTGAAAGATATGAAATCATCTCCAACACCTCCATACAAAAAGTTCTTACCAACGCCGCCAGATAAGAAGTCATTGCCTGGACCTCCATAGATAGTATCATCTCCGGTTTCTCCAAAGAGTATATCGTCTCCGGCATGGCCATACAAAGTGTCATTTCCTGTTCCTCCGCGAATCAAGTCGTCCTTCAACCTCCCATGCAGTATACGAGCGCTCTCTGACCTGTCCAAGATCGCCATCCTCAAGTTGTTGCTTTCCAGATCTTTTTTGGCCTCGTCATTCAAACCTCGCATAAGTGATTCGAACATATCTTTGGGGTCGGTTCCTTCTTCCTCGAGCCCTAAAGTCTTTGCGTCGACTATGAATTGTAAAACATCGTAACCAAGGTCGCTGTAAATTTTTTCCTGATTCTCAAGGAAGCTCTGAAATTCCGCCGATTCTATGTGTTCATTAAAGGCTTCACGAAGCTTAGCTTCTGGGGTTCGAGTATCCACCATGTCAGCAAAGAAACCAATGACCATATTCACAACATTAACAATGGTATTGACAACGTCCACGACAAAAGATATCGCCTGTCCGATAACGGGAACGAAGTCGAGAACCATACTAGCTCCATCCAGAATAACTGAGACGCAGTCTAAAGCGGCCATGATTCCGTACATTGCAGCTTTTCCAATATTTCCGGATTCGGACGCATCGTGAGCGGCTATAGCATTCTTTGCAATCGATGTGACGCCCATCCCAATGGCAAACGCACCTCCAACAGCAGAGGCAAAACGAAGACCCATTTTCGCTCCTTTGGAAAATGTCTTCACCTTATCTCCAAGCTTATCAACCACCAATGCTCGCACGTTATTGAGTCCATCTCCGACTCCAAAGCTGCCTTGCGCTATGCGCAAACGAGCGTCACGCATTGTCTTGTTGTATTCGTCCTGTGTTATTTCCTTGTTCTTTAGTTGTCGTTCTGCGTTTTGAATCATTTGATCTCCGGCCGCTATATCAACACCACCCTGTGCCAGACCGAAACCAGTAGTGGCAACTCCAATTCCTGTGCCCACCTTACCTAATATCTTCTGGGCCTTGAGCTTCCCTCGATTCTTAATCTTAGCTTGCTCCACGGCGACGTTGGCCTTGAATGTTTCCCTCAGCAACTTCGTCTTGGTACTTTCCGCTTCAACCTTCACAAATCCCACTGAGGGATCTCCTCGAACTTCGCCTAGATTAACGTAATAGGGCTTTCGGTTACGGAAAGCTTCTTCCGGATCAATGAGAAACTGTTTCGTGAATTTATCATTCTCCTCGATGACCTTTGAAAGATCATGGCTATACTTCTTAAGTTGTCCCTCAAGCTTGGTGTATCGAAAAAGAGCTGTTCCGGCAATAGACTGCTGTAAGTCTGATACGGTACCAGGAAGGTCTGCCAGGAAGCCACCAACGGATGTACCAGCACCAGATATGTAGTTGCTGTAACGTACCATATCCGTTTCCCCGTTCTCGTCAATAGTTCTTTTCAACACAGCACCATTCATACCAGGATCATCCACAAATGCAATGAACCCACTCGACTTCGAGTTCTCAGCCCTCGGAACCATGTCATTGAGCTGGAGAATATCTTCTTCCCCGTCTAAGGCCTTGGAGAAAATGGAAACAGCTTTCTGCACATCAGGATCGTTCTTCAGCTCCACAACGGCATCAATATATTCTTGGCTCACTCCAGTATTATCCAAAGCAGTGCGAATACTGTCAGTTGCCTCAATCGGGTTCATTGCGGACTCGTCCTTGTCCATCTCGAACTTCTTAGCACCACGAGCAAGATCCATACCCAACGCCTTCATGAACACTGCCTGTGCGTCAGGAGTGAAAATCGGTTGTTCTTGTTCAATTGTCATCTTGAATTTGCTCTCCGTGCCCTACGGACCACAGACAAATTGATCTGAAACGCTATTGAACCTCTTCAAGTTAACTTCAAGAGAAGTTGAGCATGAAGTAATTTTTGACGACGGTGGCAAATGTTCGGCAAGAGACAATTTATAAACCTTGAACTGACCTCGAATCTCTCTTGGCAATCGCAGTATTTCTCGTTGCGACCAAATTCGGATAAACTTTGATACATTTGACCTCGTGAATATTGCATCAACGAGCTTTGTCCTTATGGTAGCACGGAAAATGCAAGTGGTGGTCTCAGGCGCCGTGCCCATGATACAGCCTAACAGGAGAATTGTTGGCGATTAACGCTTTTCGTCGCGAGAGAGTGCAGATATCAATTACTTGTCTCCAGCTTGAGGGTGAAGATATCAGGTATCTTCACTTGCGTAGGGGCAGATACATGATATCTGCACGTCTGACCCTCGGTGGGAGTCAAAAATGTTATCTCCCGATCTCTAAGGGTGAATAACGTATACATATGACAGGATGAAGCAAACATTATGACTTGTCGCTCGGCTTCGAGGGAGAACTCCGTAGTTCTCCCTCAGTTCAGGGAAAATATCGCTATTTTTGCTCGTCTCACTGCAATCAGAAACGAGTTCAGTTTACGAATGACGTGCGCTATCTTGCTTTCAATTCAGTAAAGCACCTGTCAAAAATGTGCATACCCTTCAAAGGGTAGATATGAAAGCCCACGCCAAGCTAAGGGTAGAATACGATATTCTCTCTCGAAGCATCGAGCGATAAACGTGTTATTGTCTGTTTGTGAGGGAAAGATTTGAGTCCTTGGGACTTTTTTCCCCCCGGCTTTGCCTCGGGAAAAAAAAATCCCTCGGACTCAAATCTCTCTCTCACAACCAGGCAATAACCCATACATATGACAGGATGAAGCAAACATTATGACTTGTCGCCCGGTTTCGAGGGAGAATATCGTAGTTTTCCCCAAAGTGAGGGAAAACTACGATACTCTCCCTCGTCAACTATCACGAGGCGCGAATTTGGTTTACTATTGAGGCCCACGGCGCTCGCTATTTTAGTAGTTGAAGGTGAAATTCACTACTGTTCCACCGCTCACTGTGTCAATCTGAGACACAAAGCGACGCTCAAGCTCATCCATAGCGTGCCCACAGAACACTGTACTCCATCATTTACATTGATGTGATTGTGCTGTGTTATTTTCTACTGTATAATACAATCACAATCACAATCACACAGGATCAGTTGTATGGGGTCGTTTATCATAAACGACCCCCCATAATTCTGTATGAAACTCATTCGCGGAAACACGGGAAAACTACGATATTTCCTCTCGAAACATCGAGCGACAAACGCGTTATTGGCTGTCTGTGAGGGAGAGATTTGTGCCCGAGGGATTTCTTTTTTCCACGAGGGCACAAATCTCTCCCTCACAGACAGCCAATAACCCATACAAAATGTTCTTTCTGGAGGCGTTTTTATAAAGCCCGGTTGACCGGCTGTCATTCGTTTATGAGCCTTTTTCAATAGACTTTTGAGCGCTCGAGAGGGATTATCCTCGAGCAGAGAATTCGCACGATGGCCACCGTGCCCTCGAATTCACCACTCTCTGGGAAACCTTACTCGCTCTTATTGTCAATTATATGGCAACTCAGCGCCGTCGAATCGTGCGTAGCAATTTGAAATAATTTCAAATTAGGTGCTACAGCATTAGGCAGATTTGCACTGCTTGCGCCAGCGCTGCTCGCCGACGCGCGCGCATCTCTGCAATGAAATCCCCGCTCTGTGTGCAGCCCTCTTCCATCTCGAAGAGGGCAGCACAGCAGATATTGGGTTTTGAAGCTTCTCGTAGAGAAGAGCTTCTTTGCTTGGCGAAGAGACGCCTCGCCCCCAATCCAGCTGTTGCTATCTACGTCTACAGCAAACAGCTCCCCTCCTGCGCTATTCAGCTATCTTGATTGTACAAGATATTGCGCAAGAGGTCACACAGTTGCCGTTCACACAACACTTATGACATTGCAGGAGCTTTGGCAATGGGAAAAGAATTGAAACAACGTTTCGATGAGATGTTTTAAATACTGTATTCCTCGAATCTCGTACAAAATCAGAAGCAGTTTTTGTTTGGATGCACATTGGCGGCTTCATCGTGTGGTGGTTGATGATACTTGATGACCACCTTGCAGCTCTGCCAAAATCTCCCATATCCATGAAATGGAACAGAGCAGCGTGCCCTCAGTGGCGTGAACGAAGACGGTAAAAAGGAATAAAAACGTCTCTTCGCTCTCGATAGAAAGACTTTGTGAAGAAGATCATTGTCCGCAGTTTGGAAAGTCTTTCCTCATGATCGGTTCTTCTTGGTAGAAGGGAGTCAAAACAAAAAGGAATCGTTGCACAACCCACATCAAAAGAGGTGCATGACCAAGATGCGATCGGATCTCGGCGACGCAGTGCAGTTGCGCTTCGCAAGCAAAGGAGCTCCGGGAAATGCTTGACAAAGAAATTGAGAGGTCTAAAATTTCTTCAACCTTGATGATTTGATTCTAACTAAAAATTGTTATTAATTCATGTGCTTCCATCCCGATAAGCATCTGCGCGACAGTGACAATTCGTGCTTAAGCGATGGAAGCATTAAGAGTAACATGCAGATTAGGTTGCCCATTTACTGTCGCTTCCCGGGCCTGGGATCTTTCATGAGCTCCTCTTGGATGTAAATAGAGATTCGTTGATCAAAACTCAGGTTTATCTGGCTACCTGTGCTTAAAGAATCAAGAAATCTATCTAGCGCAGTCGCATACTCTTGTTGCGTTGAGGGATTGATTGTAGTGGCAACCAGCGGATTCTCTTCAAAGAAGTGGTATCCACGAACAAGAAAGGAACAATCCGTTGTGGTTCTGATAAAGGGTGCAGTGGCAAGGGAAATCAGAGACGAGTAACCGATTTCCGCGCTTGAATCGGATTGTTGGCAAGTAGCAAGAGTCGCCTTTTGGCCGGTGTGATGAAGGAGTTGAGTTGTTGGGGACAAACAGGTACGATGTGGACTGTTCTGATAGGAATGCAGCATAGAGGTGGCGCATTGAGATAGGTTTGTTCTTGGTCCGTTCATAATAAAAACAACAGAGGTAGAACAAACAATGCCAAAGATCGGCTGCCCAAGATCCGATGTGTCAACTTCTCGGCGTGGCCAACTTGCGATCCTGAACAAGTCGACGGCGGATTCTTGGGCCAGCTAGTATCCAAATCGCGTAAATAAATATACTTCCACGGCGCGCTCGAAAAGCCATTATTTTTCGCTACAGGGTTGTAGCAGAGCCAAAGATATTTATGGCTTGAAGAGAGTAGGGTGGTAAAAACCTTCATAAGCCTGTCAACAGAAGATCAGATCCCCTCATATGCCACAGCATGAACGACCAGATACTTCTTGCATTCCATGTGGATGGGTTAGGAATCCCAAATTGCTATAAAAGAAGAAACCAGACCTCGAATTCTTTCATCCAATCGCACTTCGTTGGAAAAGATCAACTCTGCCATTAGAACCGGCTGCCGAAAATCTCTTGTAGCCTTTGTTAGCCAGATTTAGTAAAAAGAAATCCATTTCTACGTTCCTAAGGAACCTATTCTTGTTTGCCACAGGGCTGTAGCCCAGAGGAATAATTTATTGCTCGGAGAGAGTGGGGTGGTTAAAGCCTTCTAAAGTCTGTCACCAAAAGCTCAGATTCACTGAGCTGTCACAGTGTGATAGACCAGATACATACCACTTACCGTCCTGCAGGCGAACAAAAAGTAGTGAATCTACCTTTCTTACAGAATAAAAGCTCTGAACGAAGAAGGCGTATTAACTGCATGAAGTTTTTGGTGTTGTATGTAGAAGAGCAGTTAAAAATCAAAAAGAGATATTAAACGCCGCTTTTTTCGGCAACAGAGTTATAAAAGAACATGAGTCGGTCCCAACAGCCACACGGGTTACGTATGGCTCACACCCACCTAGGAAGCCATCACCGAGGTAGTTGCTGAAATAATCATTCGTTGGTTTGCAGCGCTTGGTGTTGTTCATCAGTGAATCTCAAATCGAGCATAACATTTCAAGAATAAGCTTGTCAGTATGAATGTTTGGCTACGTTTGAATACAAATGGTTGAGTTGGTATTATGAATGTATGGGTGTGTTTGAATATGAATGGTTGAGTTTGTACCAATGGTTACTGGGCAACCGTTTATTTGGTATCTCGTATCTGTTATCTTGATCTAGCCAGGTACTTAAGCTTTGATGCACATTAGGTGATCAGAGGACTGGTGGGGTGAGCTCCCTGGTACGATGTTTATGTTCAACTAAAACTGTTTATGTTTTGTTAGTTCCCCTTTAACTTTTAAGTCAAACTGGTCCAGGCAAAAACCAAATCAGCACATCACTTTGCCTTGGCTTACTTTCCGTTGTCCAACAAAACAGCGGAGGCAGTGACCAGAGAGCTTCTCTTTTTATTTACGTCGGGAGACGCCTAGCAATGTGCCGTCACAAAATCGTACATAGTTGTCGAGGACATGAAACTGGTCAAAAATAGCTTTTTCTTACTTTTTGGCTCGCTCTGCCATCTTTTTTTTGTCAATTGGGTCCATGATTAGATGACCCTGTGTAGCGCACGCCACCCACCACAATTAGGATAGCACTAAAAGTAGACACAAGCATTGTGGGTAGCGTCCCAATCCGGGACACAGTAGACACCCACGATAAGTATTTAAGACTGCTCTAAGTTACATCTCAGTAAACGAGGGCATCGAACCCACTACACTACAACTTTGCTTTTTCGTTGACGCCAACCGCTTCGGCAACAGCACACCCTGGCTTTCCAAGAAGTTTTCTATGACTTGTCTGAATATATTCGAGGGGTTTGGGTGGTCCTTGTGAAATATTTCTTTTAGATCGTTTGATTGCGCCGGTGATGCTGAACAACGCATTTGCACACAACCTGTTAGTAATGGATCGACAAAGTACCTATTGTGCTTTTTTATCGTCTGTTCATCATGTCATACAAACGCTTTTGCGAGTTTTACTTTGTCCTGTTTTCAAAACCGAAAGAGTAACGACGTTTTAAAGTCTCTATATCAATTAACACTAAAGAAAAAGTCGCTGTTACTTATCCTATTTATTTGTTGCAGTGAAAGGTCATGCAAAACGATTTCTTGGTGTAATCGTGAGCCAATATATAACAGTGGCAATGTGCTTGAGAAAGCAGAACAACATTGCCTTCAATGCCTAGATACGGCCATAATGATGTTTAGCTTGAGTGCCCCGAATTGGCATATGCATAATGTAAAGGTTCCCCTGCGCATCTTCAACTCTTCTTGCAGAGCGCAATGATCAGTGCTGGGTACGAGGAATGTTTTTAATACTCGTGCATGATAAGCTCTACATCAGCGGCGTACATTACTCCTAAAAATACAGGATTTGTTCTTCAGAATTACACATCACCCCGTGCTATTCCTGAAGAGTTCAAATAATGTTCGAGAATTCTCGGATGCGTACAGCGTATTATTGGCTCACAATTTTGACATTTAACAAAACTTTCTGATTCCATAAATAGATACTCTTGCTACTCTTGCTACTTCGCGATGTTTTCAATATAAGAAATGTACTCTCAGCGACTTTTACAGCATCTTCACACAACAAATATATATGGGATTTATGTAACTTTTGCCACTAATATTCGCCAGTTGTCTATTTTTCGACTTCGTTGTGCAACATGAGAACAAAAGCAAGAAAATGCGCCACGCCTCCGTATGATATTCATTACCCGGCTGAGAAAGCACAGAGTCACAGTTAAGGATTAGACCAGATCAGAATAAATATTTGTGTTTCGCCAAAAGTTTTCGTTTATACCGCTTCTCCCAGGGAGTTGGATCGATGTCGCCTGGTCCGAATACACGATTTCAGCGCGAGGAAATTTCTGTATTCCCCTGACGAGGCCGAGACATGAGATGGAAGAGTCTCAGCGAAGGTTGTTGCTACCTGCCACCACTCGCAAGTACTTTAAGCGCCCAGTGCCTTCTAAGACATGTCAGATAACACGTATTGTGAGCTGTAAAAGTCACCAACGCCCCCAAGAAGAAACATCATCTAGTAGACGCGGGGTTTCCATAGCCTCTATGCCTCAACCCGGAGCACAATGCACTGTAGAGGAAGAGAGTGTTCAGCTTTCTGATCAAAATTATCTGCTTTATATGTATCCTTCCTGCTCTTCGCATCTCATGGTGGATATCAATGAGCGTTTCTTCTTTCATGGCATTCATCACGAATGCCAAATGTCAAGGAGCACGCCATGCATAATGCTACCTATCTCTTCGACTCGAACAAAGGACGCCCTACTTTTCGCCTACGGCCTTTTGCAGACGCGCTGACATGATGACGTCATTTCTTTCTCCACAGATTTCACCTGGACTCAAGTTCTGGTTTTTATTTACTCAGACATCAACATGTTCGGCATGTGTCACAGTCATTTGTGTTTTCGACTATGGCCGTATATTCTAGTAAGCCGTGGTAAGCAAAGCATCAAAAGCAATATACCTCTGTCTCGAACCTCCATTTCGGGAAAAGTTCAGACTCAACGACTACCAATTGAAAAGCAATAACCGCGTATCTCCCTATGACAGAATCGCGTCCTCCACAATCAGCAGTTGAACTCAGACGAGCATTAATCCAAACATATGTCAAAGTTGAAAGCCACACCACGCAAGTAGGTAATAGGACCATCCAACCACCCATTCAAATACTCCTCACTATATGTAAATGGTATATGAGGCTCAGCACGACATTCATGATCACGCAGAAAAGTAATACCCTCGACCGTAGCCTTCACACCAGAAATGAACTGAGCCCGCGTAGATCCCTGAGGCTGCAACTGAACCTTCTGTCTTTGCTGTTCTCTTTGACAATACTCATCCAGAGGACCACTATTTGCAGGAGCCACAAGACGCGGAAGTTCAATTAACAACGGTGCCCATTTTTGAATCCTGAAGATGTACGTCTGTGGGCACACATACCCTGGATTTACCCCTCCATGATTGAAGTCTTCATAGAAGGGCATGTAGCTTATTTCAGTATCGCTAACGGACACTCTTGAGTGTGCCACAAATCGGGCTGGACCACATGACTGACGCATTGAATACGTTCGGCCGACGATCGAAGGAGAATACGGTAGGTTGGTTTGACATGCTGAGACTACCGAAGTGCAAACCACAAGAGCGACGCAGAAGAAGTTCTTCATCATTTTGAAAATGGTTACGAGTGGGCTGACGCGTTGATTTAGTAACAGTATGAGGACAAACTCAAAAGCATCTGGGCATACTCTTTTATACAGAATACCTTTCGCGAGTGAACCTTGTTGTGATAAATGTTAGGAGTCCCATCAGAATGACCATGCTGATGTGGTAGTGGAACACGATTCTAAGCCTGATGGGCGTCACTTGTAATCGTGACGAGCTGACACACTCTTCGCAATGATTTGCCAACGACGCCTAGAGAACAACGAGAATTTCCTGCTATGCAAAGCCGATGTGGTTTGAGAATGACTCACGAATCATTTTATGGCGCGGAGAGCTCTCACCCAGCTGATTGAAACCGGCTCGGGAACAAAGCATATCGTCAAACGTTTACCGTGTGTGGAAACGACACGCGGAACAGAAGAGTCCCTATGAGAACCAGGGAGCCTCCTTCCCATTTTTACGTGTTCTGAGCACCTCAGATAGATTTCCCATTTAGGTCTATATCGTCCACGTGAGCCTGTTTCATTCGCACGGTGTGAACGTTTTTGAAGAGAGAAATGTGGGTGTGTGTGCTGTGTATGTGTACTTCAGCCTTTGTTCGTCTCGGGTGTAACACCATGCTGTCTAAGTATTGATTGATGTATCCAAGCCATGTTCTGCGGGTTTTTTTAAATGAAAACGTCTAGGTCTTTTCATGCACAGCTCTGTGGGCCAGTCGTTTTCTCTGCTACGGATGTTTTGGCGAGTGGAGGGAAGCGGGAGATGGATTCCTTGAGAATGAATATCATTTTCGTAAGCAACGAGGAAGATAAGAAAGAGCATGATGGAGCTCTATAATTTGTCAAATATGTAAGAAATGAAAATGTTGTTTGCGCCTACTCTTCGTAATATTGCGATTGGTGGTTGCTCGCTTCGTAGATCTGTGTTCCACAACAGATAGCGCTCGTGGCAATGACTTCAGGAAAGCGACTAAAGCGTGGTGCATTGTATTCATGTCCGAATTGGCTAAAGGGACTGTCGCAGTCTACATCACCCCTTGTCATCGCCAAGATCCTGCGTGAGGATGACACTACTCATTTGTTTCTGCTCTCTTCCCAGAGTCTTGCACCTGTTTGAGTATTCCAAAAGGTGCTGCTGTTGCTTTATCATCTTGTACTGTACTCTAGGGATTCTAGGTGACGATTTATAGCTAGTCGTTGATGATGTTTAACGGCGTCATCGGGAATATTTTCTTTTCTCTCGAAGCGCAACGGTTATAGTAGAATGTAGGACATATCCAGCGTATGAGTTAGGAGCACCTAGAAAGAAGCACAAACGTTGTGATTGAAATTCAACGGGGTTGTTCCCCGTGCTGCACTGCATCATTAAAAAGAACAGTAAAGATAGCAAAAGCAGCCTAGTTAGAAGGGTTGATTCGATTCCATACTCCTTTACAATTGTGCCCACGCTTTGATTTAAAACGTCGAAATTCAATGCAGAAATGATTACATTTTCCCAGGGGCGTACTCGTCACTGATTACCTTCGTACTTCCATAACATCTCAAGTCACAAGCACCCCCCTTTTCAAATCTGATCAGTAGATACAGCTTGATCACTTTGTCGAAAAGCGCAGCTAGTCTTAAGTTGTCGCTGGCGTTGAAGAATGCCTGTACAACTGGACAAGTGTTCGTGTGTACGCACGTTTACTTCCGTGTATACCGTGTATTACACGACGTGTGTGATGTGTATTACCTGCTGACTATTGTCAGGCCCTTCCAATCAGTCAGACCCAAATCAGCGTGAACTAAGGATAGGGCCGTTTTTTCAACTATTCATAATGAACGGCTGAAGATCTGTAAATCAATCAATTACAGAATTTAGGGCTTGGCACCATTCCATGAATTTCCACGTAAATGCTGCAAAATCCTTGACTGGAGATTCTGCAATGGACAACACCCAACCCTTGCACCATGCATTAGTCAAGCCCTATAACAGCTACACCTCAGCCCAATTCCTCAATCTTCATGCACTCACCGTTTTTGAAAACAACTTCAAACGAGATCTTTATATGGTCGTACTTATTAAGTACAATCAAACGAACAGTTTGTTAGCAGGGCTTTTTTCGATTCCAGTCATGCTTTTTACTATACCCTTCGGCTATTGCCAATAGCAAGCCATTTAAAAATTGGGTGGCCCTATATCATGGCGGATTCAACTGTATATCATGGTTTCTATAAAACGCTTTTTCTTCTTGACCAGGTTTTCCTAGAAATTTGTTTTTAATAAAAGATAAAAATCCATGCTGAACGCAATTCAATTTTCAGAACAACGTCAAAGTCCACTTTGTCGAAAAATAGTTTCCCTAGGTACAATTTCCATCGAATACAGATAACCAAAACTTTGCGATGCTTCCGATATAGAAAAGTACTTCAATTACAAGGGGGTTTTCATTTGTATGCAGGCGGTGTTCAAGCATACTATAAGTTTTGCTTTTGTCTATCTCGACACGCTGGTGTCGTATAATGGCAGGAGATTTTATCTCAGAGGCTGTAAATTTGCTCTACTATACGTTAAAGGAAAAATTGTGTGAAAACCAGTCGACGCTGAGCATTAGGCGAGTTTCCATCGATAGAGCTCTGCGACAGATACCAAGAAACTGTGCAGAAACCCTCGTCACACCGCATATACCACGCACTAAGGTCGTGCAGATGAGGTGCATACATATTCAAATCAAAGCAAATCACACGAACTACGCAACTAGACATAGGAAACGCACCGAACTACACTCAAAATAAGTATCTTCAATTATGTAGTTTATTAGGTATTGCACAGGTCAATGGTATCATAATCCATGCCATAATTTTCAAAATATGCGCTTATACGCCTTTGGCGTATGACTCTTTTTTATTCACTCTGCGTTTCTGTCCAACTTCTTCGCCAACAGAGTTCAGGCGATTCTTACGAGTATTATATAAAAAATCAAGCCTCAAGATCTCAAAGGATTTCGAGGAATAAGGGCGTTAGTCATCGAAAGACAAAAGCAGAACATGTCATCATATAAATGTTCAGACCAGCGATACTTGTTCTATAAGATTCCCCATAAACCGCAGAGAAGTACAAAATATTTTTCGACAATTATAAGATCAGAGATGATACTACTGTTTTTTGGTTCTTGACTGCTAGAGAAAGTTCCTGGTTTTGGTTTCTTTTTGTTGGATAAATAGCGCGAGCATGTTTTATGGCGCCCTGATATCCTCTATTAAAAAAACAACGCCCCATCTATTGAAGTAAGTTTCCGATAATAAATCAGAATCCAAGATATTATTATTATTAGGGTAACGGTGGCCAAACGTCCATATCCGACCACATCGGGCACCAGTGGTCAAATTTCCATATCGGACAACATGCCTAAGGCCTTTTTTATCCAAAATTATCGACAGAAAATCTATTTCCGCAACTGAACCAAGATAACGTTGACTAAAACCAAGTGCAATTCCATTTGTTAGTACTGAAGCTTTTATATTTAATCCATACAGTTTGTGTTTTCTACAGAAGTATTTCTTACCTTCAGATATATTTCTAGCTGGTTAGAAGCAACACTATAGACTTTAACAATTAGTATAGAATGCTCATTAGTTTACTTTGCCGTTGTAATAGTTTAAGCTATACTACAATCACGCGACACTATTATATATGTTAGCCATTTAGTATTTATACGTTTAGTCTCTAGTACGATTCGTTAGATTGTAACAACTTTACAACCCCCATAACGACCATACCTACGTACTACTCGAAAGCCTACAAGTATAACTCCTGCATCCGCTTGCTCTCCCGACTCCCGGGACAAGCGAAACGCGCTGACAATACTCTTTTTTATCATTTTTCAGTGCATTTGCGCACATTTACGTGCATCCTCACATTTTGGTTGCATCCCTACCAAAAACTGAGGATGAGCGCAGTGTAGCTTCAACTACTTTAACGACCAAGTGAACTAATGAACGTTCTATACTAAGCGAATGAACGTTCTATACTAAACTTTAAGGACTACAGGGTTACATTCGCTAACCGTTAGGCTGAAAATGTCCTCATCGAAGGGGTAGAACGTTGAAAGGCTAGAAAGGCCTTGTTGCAGTGGCTTCGCGCGGTTCGTGGAAGCCAAACCGCGTCGTTGCGCGCGTCGTTCTCAAAAAGAACGAATTATTAGACGCGTCCGTTATACGTATTGTAGGCAAAAGCGACTGCGACTTCCTGTACCAATGAGTCATTTCGGTCGATTTCAACGTCCAACGGGCCCTTTGTCGTCTGTTTAGAATCGACAGAGCTTCGCAGCGTGGGAAACGTCATGTGAGCGCGCATTGTAAACGGGAGTTCGACGCATTTGGTTATCGGCCCTTGGCGTTCGCAAATGCGGAAATGATCGATAGAGCTTGGTTTCCATTTCCGCGGTAGCGCAGTGCGGCGAGTCAGAAAGAGTCTCTCACTAAAATGGGAGCAATGAATTTGTATCAGCAAGTTAGCAGTAGTAGCGGTGTATCAAAAAATGTTCAGGTATCAGTGGTATCAATGTGGATGGGTAACTAATTATCCAAGGGACCTAGATATGTAGTTGTTAATGAGCTATCCGTAGACAACCGCTTACATATGAATCAACAATAGCAAGACTGTAAACAAATAGAATCACAACATGCAATAAACACAACCGTTAAACATATTACATCATGAAAACACATCACAAAGCATCAGTTTCCGTACGAAGAGCGGCCCACAGCTTGTTTTCGTAAGCACTTGTTTAAAGGCTTACCCCCTACAAAACAACCTGCCAAATCTGCAGTGCCTTTTCGGCGACCTCATTTTTCTCTAATATTGATCCCTTCCTTTGGACGTATTGAACTTGGGTGACTTATATCGATGTTTCCAGCGCCATCCGTGCTCTCCGTTGAAACCAAACAACCACAATGTCTCTCTTTCACGACTGTGAAGCTGGTATACTTAGGACCGCTGTACTTTTCTCCTTGAAGAGTAGTAGTGCAGAAGAAGGCGGGAAATGACATTAAACGAACAAATATGGCATGTTTTGATCTCAAATTCAGGCGCTGGAAATACAATCAAAGCGTTCAATAGAACTACATACAGTCCGTTTCAAAAACATATCCCTTTACAAAAACTGCGCCAAAAAGGCATTTCCCGTACTGTACAGCACATTTCACAACAAATAAAAACCAATGAGTCAATAACACTGTTTCAAAAGTATATCCTTTATACAATCATTAGCTCAATTATGGCTCGTGGCGCACCTCTGACACGCTCTGAACAGCTGGAAATCATGGTATTAGTAGGTCAGGGTATGATTCCAGCAGATATAGCCCGAAAACTCAAGTGCAGCCCAAAAAAAATAAGAAACTTCATCAAAAACTCCGCTACATACGGAAAAAGCGTTCAACTGGCCGTCCTACGTCACTATCTTCGGCCGATGAGCTTGAAATTAACCGAGAACTATGCCATCACACTTCATCTTGCGGAAAATTTGTCAGAAATCTAAATTTGCCTCTATCAAGATCTACAATATGGCGTGAAGTCTACCGTCAAAATTTGTTCAAGTACACAAAAAATGAGGAACACTTTTCTTTTAAAAGATATTAACAAGAAGAATCGAGTTGAATGGTGTGCTCAAAGGGCTTATTTGAAAGTGGTATGGAATAATGTTATCTTTTCCGACGAAAAAAAAGTTTAACCTTGATGGTCCAGATTGCTATAAATTTTATTGGCATGATCAACTAAAAGAAAAAAAATAATTTGTGACGAGGCATTGAGGAGGCGCATTAGCAATGGTTTGGTCTGGAATCTTTACGAAAGGAGCAACTGATATGGCTTTTTTTGAAACTACAATGAACTCTGAAAAGTATGCTGAGGTTCTAGAAAACTATCTTTTACCTTTTGCATACTGTATGCACGGAGAAGAATTCATTTTTCAGCAAGATAATGCACCTGTGCATAAGTCCAATTCTATGAAACAGTGGTTCAATAGTCTAAATATGTCGGTAATGGAATGGCCTGCGCGCTCTCCTGACCTCAACCCTATCAAGAACATTTGGTTAATGTTGGCTAGAATGGTTTATGGGCAAGGAAGGCAATTTGATACAGTTTTTGATCTAAAAAATTGTATCAAAGATTGCTGGCAAAAGATTGACTGTAATTCTATCAATCCTTTTATATAATCAATTCCAAAGCGTTGTTTAAGTGTTATACAGGCTAAAAGAGCAAAAATAAACTACTGAACTCGCGTTAGAATAAAAAGGATGCAATAAAGGTTATGTTTTTGAAACAGTTTTTTTACTTGAAAATTTTTTCATACTGATTTTGTTAGTTTTACTATATCCAAGACGTCGATTTTTGGAAAATTTGCGCGAGGGATATGATTTTGAGACAGACTTTATCTTTCTTTATTATGCGACTTATAAGAATATACAAAGATCCTAACTCGCATATTAAAACTAAAACCATGACCATTAGCATTTGTATGTTTTTGTTTTATAAACAATCGCTTCATAGAATACAAACTATTACACACTTTAAGATGTAATACACATATGGGTATTTGTTTATTTTAGAGAAAACTAGATTTTAAACGTAGAAGGTATCATACGGGAACAAGTTTCTTCTTTTCAGTATTTATGCCGCCAAGAGTCAGGTATTAGGAGAATACTGTTGTTTGAAGTTCCATATTGAATTCAAAGGGTTCAATCCAAAATTCACATGACAAAACAAATTTAAGCACATTACTTTATATGTTTTGGTCAATCCGTTTTGACCATGACAATTTCCTGTAGCGACATATACTTTTCTTTTGTTTTAATTATTTCAACGTAGTCTTCTTCATAACCGATAAACAAGGATCAGTTTTAAGAATATGTACAAGTCTTATATTGTTAACTTGTCTCTCATATCTCAGATACTGATTTAGAAGCACACTTGATTGTTAATTACACTTAACGTACACCGAAAGTTTTGAGAAGTATCACTAACAGCTTTGGAACTCGGAAATATTTGTATAATTTATGAAACCTAATCAAAGAACTGAAAATAGAGGCTCATTGGTCTGTATCGCAATTTGTGTGATGTTAAGAACAGCAAAAAAACCAGAGGCATGTAGCTTCAATGGATGTCTGAATTTGTGACCCGACACAAAAAATTGCTTCAACTGAAGGTTAAGTGTCTCATGCCGTGCTTGAATCCTTGACACCAATTTTTGGCCTTCAAAGATTTTAAATGTTGTCCAAGTATACATTTTGGGCTCTTATAGGTTCCATCAGCAACTACATTTTCTCGTTGTGAGAGCTCTTTTTCCATTAGATCCTAAAAAATATTGAGATCTGAATGAGATCCACAACGGAATGGACCGAATCCCCACACAATACTTTGAGATCGAATCGAAATGCCAAGTTCGTATCGAAGACTGGCTCTACCAAATTTGTGACTAAACCATTTTAAGCTGAAAGGATAAGGCTCCTGGATCGGAAAATCAACCCCGTCAATTGAAACATGAGCAGTATCTCCAGCAACTTGTTTTCTGCTTGACCAGAAAATCTGTTAGTTTCTAGATGAACCGCAAGACGTTTGAAAACGTACTAGTTTAACATTCGGTATGTGTTTCAAAAAAAATTCTTACCCATTTGCTAAAGGGTTATACCCACCTACTCGTGGGCTCACACAGCCCCACGCAAGATTCCATTCGGGATTGCATCACTTCGGGCACAGCCAAATGCTAGGTAGCTAGGTAGCCTTTTTAGGACTGTTTCCCGAACAAGAAACTCGTAGGAGTACATACATAAGACACCGTCGACAGCCCCTCAGTAAACGTCAATGGCATCGGACCCCTCCCTAACAATCTCCATACACAAATTCTTGCGCCGCAACCCTGCCCACAGTGATCACGGCGATACTGTGGTTGTATCGCGACATGTTCGATCAATTATGGCGTCTGCATCGACGCCAGCTGCGTCCGCATTGATGCACCAAGCGTCTGCATTGACGCACATTAATGAAACTGGAGATGGAAGTTACATCCTCCAACCACCATCATCTTTCGCTTTTTCTTTCAATCATCCCCGTTTGTTGTCCAACACCCCAAGGGCGATTCGAGTGTTTCTGCGCCAATACGACCAGTACAAAAAAGAAGTCATGGCTCGAGCATTGCAGCTAACAGTAGTAGACGCGACTATAACCGAACCAGTCCGTCCCGTTAACCTCTCCTACTGTGTTGATGCCGAATGGCTAGAGTCGTCCATCGACTTGGAGTACATTGCTGGTGTCAAGTCTCTCGAAGAGCTCACAGACGACAAACTGAGGGCATATTCAGAATCCGAAGTAGAAGAAGAGAAAGATACGATGATAATTTCCGCCATTAAGGCAATCATACGTAGACAATTGTCAATGGACATGAGCGAAACATCCTCACGATCGCGTATGAAACATCTATTCACTACCTACGTGTCCGCTCTCCGACGCAATGGACTCTCATGGGTAATGAAAGACCATCAGAAACTTGCTGTGAGTCACCTCATTTCAGCCATCAAACCAAAAGCCTTGCAGAAACCGTTACAGACAGACCTAGAGCTGGTATACGACCCGTTGAAGAAAAACGCCAAGGGATTTATGGAGCATGCAATGACCGTATCGGAAGCTTTTCAGATCATCGATGATGGACCGCCATCCAGGCCTAAAGAACAAAAATCTCGTGGTTCGTGTACTGCATCTCTAAAACAATCAGCCAATGGTCAAACAGACAATTATCCTGATAACTCTGCTGTTTTGCACAAACCTGCTGCTCGTAAAGGAACCACACGCCGGTTCCCACCTTTCTGCCCTCATCCTCCGTGCAAGAGAAAGGAACAACGACATTGGATAGACGACTGCGCTGTGTCAACAGACGAAGAAAAAGAACGTATGAAGGCCAGCACTGCCGTAAAAAAAGCCGCTGATGGGCCATCGCGTTCCACCAGAGCTCAGAAAGCGAGAAACAATCTGAACAACCCGGGAACAATTGGTCGCCTGAAACCAGCAGAAACGATTGATTTTTTCGTGAGTGTTTCAAATGGAACCAACTCCATTGATTCAAGTGGCCGCTGCGATGACGGGACCGACGATAGCATTGTCACGCCGACGCTTGCAGAGTCTGCCATAGCCAAAGGAATTGGTACCATGGCTCCGATCGCCAAGGTCACACTCTCTGTGGCTCTGAAAAAGAAAGACGCTAATCCGCGCAACGCTTGACCTTTTCCAGAATGTGGACGGCTCCGCGAACCATACCGCATCTTGCTTCCGGCAATCTAGCCCTCATGAACATCTCGATTTTGGTTGCAGATGATGACCTTGTTTGCGAGCAGCTGCTCATCGGAAGACCCGTGCTGGAGCACCTACGGGTAAACACCTACACACTCTTGGACAACAACAGGTTTGCGCTCAACGGTTCGGACTGCTCAGAAGTAGGAAACCCTACCAACCGTGTCCTAAATGGATATGTGAGCCATCTAATGATAGCACTCCTAAACAGTGACTCCGAAACACCCGAACTATCTGCTAACCATCCGAGGGTAAACTACCACACTACTCGTCAGGATGAAGACCCGTTCCTGGATCCTTCTCTACTTGACCCAATCGACTCGGACCAGCATGAAGACATCCGTGAAGCAGCACAAAGAATGGTCCCAGAAGCAATTCAAAACGGTTCTCCCTCTGTTAATTCAAACGAGCTCAAGCTCATTGTGCAAGACCACCTCAACATTTTTCGCACGGCACTATCCTCGGGACCACCTGCTGAAGTCAAGCCCCTGAAAATCGCCCTCACACCTGATGCCCGTCCGATACGTGTTCGTTTGCGAAAGTACTCACAGGATCAAAGAAACTTTCTCGAAAAGTTTGTCTCTGACCTTGTGCGAGCCGGAATGGCCTACCCCAACACTTCATCTCCTTGGGCATCAGCACCGCTCGTTGTCCCGAAACCTGGCCCAGCACCTTTTCGCTTCACGGTCGATCTGCGCCCAATCAATCAATACACTGTGAAACACCAGTTTCCGAAGCCGAACATCGAACAAGAACTTCTGAAGCTCGCATACTCCCGCTTCTTCGCAACGTTCGATCTCTCGCATGGATACTGGCAATTCCCTCTCGACAATGACTCACAAGAATTGCATTCATTCATCACATCCGACGACGTCTACTCGCCCACGCGAGTACTTCATGGCACTACAAATTCCACTACAATTCTTCAATCGATTCTTGCTGAAACCTTCCCCAAGGAACTGATTCGGCGGCTACTGCACTGTCTCGATGATATTCTACTCCATAGTGACAGCATCGAAGGCCTGCTTGATGGCATTCGTCTCCTTTTCCAGATATGTGCCCAATGCTCTATCCGATTGCATCCGAAGAACTGCATCCTGTTCGCCACTGCGAGTCGTTGGTTTGGCAGAATTGTCTCAACAATCGGAGTACGCTACGATCCCCGCCAACTTGATGGTCTCGTGAACATGGAACCACCTACCACAGGAGCACACCTACAGCAGCTCATTTGTGTTTTGCAGTGGGTCAAGACCGGTATCCCAAACTTTTCCACGCTGACCTCCACGCTCCATAAGTTCATGGAACAGGTATACGAGCAAGCCGGGAAGCGCACGAAGCGAGCTGTGGCATGCATCGATTTGCATTCTATAGGATGGAGCGAGAAGGAACTGAAGACCTTCAAGCGCTGCAAAACTGCCCTGGATAATCTTGTCACTCTGGCACATCGCGACGAAGAACAGCGACTTTGCATATACACTGACGCATTGAGTGCTTTTTGGTCTGGCATTGTCACTCTGGTGCCGTACGAAGACCTACCAAAGGTGCACAGAGAACAGCGTCACAGCCCGCTCGCGTTTCGCTCGGGAAGGATCAATGCCACACAGCTAAAATGGTCCACGTTAGAGAAAAAAGGATACGCCATCATGGTAACGGTTGAGTGCATGCACTGGGTCGGGACAATGGCAGCAGGTTTTCACTTGTTTACAGACCACAACAACCTCGTTTTCTTGTTTAATCCACTGTCTCTAGTGCCGGATCCCAGCCAATCTTCTACCCACAAGGTTCTTCGTTGGACAGTTCGTTTCAGTACGTACTCTTACACTTGCGTCCACATCAGCGGAGTGGACAACGTCTGGGCTGACATGCTGACTCGCTGGTCAGCGCCAAACACTGTTCGCTGCATAGTTACTGTTCCTATCCTACCATCCACTGACCCGGAGTCATTCTGGTGGCCAACTGCTGAAAAAGTCAAGAGCATACAGAACTGTTACGCCTCTGACCGCCCAGTGCACCTGAAGCTCGATGAAGAACTCTGGCAAACCCCTGAGGGCGCTATTTGGATACCAGACCAAGCAGAAGACCTTCAGCTACGGCTGTGCATCATCGTGCACACCGGAACAGGAGGACACCGTGGTCGTCAGAGTACGCTCTGAACTCTCGCTAAGTAATACATCCGGAGCACCCTCACCATCGATGTGCCCACATTTGTCAAAGCTTTCATCCACTGCATCTCTACCTTAGCTGGGGAAAAGGTACCGCGACCCTTCGGGCCAGCTGTTCACGGCACACAGCCAAGCGATCTGCTGCAGTTCGACTACATTGAAATAGGTCCAAGTCGCAATGGCCAGAAGCACATTCTTATGCTCGGCGACGATCATTCGGAGTACAAGTGGCTCTTTGCTACACCGAGCACCTCAGTGGAGAACGCCGCGCTTGCCATTTGACTGGTGTGCAGCATTAAATGTACCGAAAGGTCTAATGTCTGAAGGGCCCACGCATTTCAAGAATGAAACCGTACGCAGGGTAAGCAAAGGTCTGGGGGTTCCACACCACTTTACACTACCGTACACCCCTTGTAGCAATGGTGCAGTCGAGCGACTCGGGAAAGAAATAGTTCGCACATTCCGTGCTTTGGTCTCTGAATCGCAGATGGACTTCAAGAAAAGCCAGATCATTTACCGGTTATTCAGAGTTCGTTGAACAACGCTCCATCTCCAAGTCGAAACAAAATATCACCTGTGACGGCGTTCCTCGGCATGGATCCTACACCACCCATTGCAACATTTCTGTGCTGCGCTACTGCTACACCGACTTCTTTGAGCGATACAGAGATGGAACGCTGCGTCAATATCGAGGAGCTGCAGAAAAAGGCAACCGCTTTGCACCCATTTGTTGACCATTTCGTGCAGAAAAATAGGCACATTTCGCGCTCTCGCGCCTCCAAAAAAAATTCCCAACTTTACCAACGGTGATTTTGTTCTAGTTGCATGCGAGAACTTTTCCGCTGGACAGAAACTTGCACTACGCTGGCGTGGACCGCGTCGCATAATGCAAACACTTTCAGATTACGTTTTTCAGGTTGAAGATCTCCGCAACGAAAATGTAGAAGACATTCACGGTACGCGTCTACAGTTCTACCATGACTTTTCATTGGAAAAAGAAGCTGTAATGTCCCACGTTCTCTCCTCGGAAACTGGTATACCTGTCGGCCGTTTATTAAAACTTGTTTCTGAGAAAAATGAAATGTTTGTGCATGTGCGCTAGAAAGGACTCGGCAAATCTGAACACACTTTGGAACCCCTTGCACGCATATACGCAGACGTCCGTGAAATGGTTTTGAAACTCTTGCGCCTAAAAAATGCTCCTTGTGATCTTGTTTCTAAGGCTAGAATGGAACTTGGTCTTTGAAGAAGGAGAGTGTAGTGGGTTTTCCCCGCCTACTCGTGGGGCTCACACAGCCCCACGCAAGATTCCATTCGGGATTGCATCACTTCGGGCACAGTTCAATGCTAGGTAGCTAGGTAACCTTTTTAGGACTGTTTCCCGAACAAGAAACTCGTAGGAGTACATACAAAAGACACCGTCGACAGCCCCTCAGGAAACGTCAATGGCATCGGACCCCTCCCTAACATTCTCCATACACAAATTCTAGCGCCGCAACCCTGCGCACAACAGTAGATACCAGGTGCCTTTCGCAGTAACTTTGCCCCTGCCATCCAGAAGGTTTCGGAGCTTGTTAAGTTGATCATGTTAAACAAAAGGCATTTGTTTTTAGTGGCCTTTGTCCGTCCAGTTCTAGAACTAGGTAGATTGGTTTCTACTTTTACATAAACTTAGTAATTCCAAATTTAAGATATATTCCTTGAAATCAAAATGAAGCGTAAATACCAAATTCAATGTGAACCCAAATACTTCACAAAACCCTACACGGTCCATGTACCATGACAAAAACCTTTGTCCCCGCTATTTATTTTCGTAAAGCTCGACATCAAACTTTTTCTCTCGCGTGCTTATGTTATCATTATTTTTCATTCGTCGCTTTTCAACGTATATACAGCCATTCAGCTAAACGTAATTCGGATCATTTTTGTCTAATATGAAGGCAGTCCTTAAAAACTCTATACCCTAGCCAATAACATAGGAGATATAGCAGAGGGATCTATGAAGAATGACATAAAACATGAAAAACAGCAACATAAAACTTTCACGAAAGCGCCAAATATATGTTTTCTGTTCATTTTTGCGCTTTTTAATTCGCTCCGATACTGTCATCCGTGAAGTACTTTTGTTTTTCTAGAGCGGAGTGTCGAAGGGCTTCTTCTTCAAAGTAGAGGTAACAGCGAATTCTTTATAAATGCATTTTTTGTTGGCATCTAAAGGAAAGAGAAGTGGAGATCTAAAGGAGAAGATACACCATTTCAGACTTTAACAACAATCGACTTTTACCATGTTTTTGACAATAAATATAGGGTGGGCTTGAATGTATTGAATAAAACCTATTTTTGTTCTTACAAGGTAGATTTCCGAACGTGACTATATTCAATGGAAAAGAGAACCCCATTCTGTTTGCAATGTGTAGGTATGTTTTACAATGAACTGTGAACAGACCCTAATAGAAACGCACGATTAGGGTTTTAGTGCTCTATAAAGAAACTGTTTCTGCCCCTCATGGAATCGCAAACGTTCTCCCCAATGTAACCATCGCATCTTTCGATACCTGAAACATGCCAAAGCTGACGAAGAACTATGTAGCAGAAAGACTTTTACGCCCAAAATTCGAAAACCGAGATATAGATGGAACTGAAGGACCGAAGAAAATATGGGAATCCGAGCCAGCTTTCCAAAAGCAAAAGCTTGTGAACTTTCGTCAGAAGTATTCTGCGCTACGCAAAGAGTATTCAGAACGAAAAGGTAAGGCCATCGACAATTGTCTACTCAAACATATTGCTACCATCCTACGCCCATCATGCACCTCTAAGTAAAGAGGATGAAGATGAGGAGTTCTTAGACAGATGGTGTAAATTACCAAGGTCAAAGAAGAGGCGCCTTACGGAACTTTAGGACGACGATCTTGCTAAAAGTTCTGATTCCAATGGAAAGGCTAATGGCATTGAACTCATTTCGGGTCTCACTCACTTCAAGCCACTTTACTTGTTGTCCTCATGGACTGAACCAGAGACTAAGATTAAGCGCGTAACTTCTGCCATTGTTTTACCATCAGGTGTTGGAGAAGGTATGTTTTCTGTGCATATTGTGGACGACGGCGAGTATGTCGAGTTTTCAGTGCTCCGGCCTGTTCCACTAGTCAACATGCAAGTTATGCATCTCAGATGGTTGGCGATTGAGTCAGATGCCATGAAAGATTATCATCCCAAGATGGCAGAATTTCAAGCAGCCTTGAAAGAGCTTCGCAAGAAAAGTTCGGACAATGTCGAGTCTACGACGAGAATCCCGTCACCATTTAGACTTCAAGCTCATATTGAGAGCAAATCAAATTTGGTCTGGCCTGAATACAATGTTCGAATGGTTTATGTAGATCTTCGAGAAGCGCATATTGATACCTACTCAAAACCCCAAGACCAAGAGCCTTTCTTTGTTGTGTAAATCAGTATTGTACTTTGACGTACTTTAAATTGCAAAAGTTTTTGTTCAGGACTACAAATGTCGTTGTAGAATGTCTTTTGGTGAATTCTTACAAAGAATATGGAAACAAAAATTCACCATTAACCCGAAGATGTCTGCTATGTTAAATCTTTTGAAGGACTGTAGAACTTCTACGTAATGTACTAATTCCATTTTCCTTACTTTTTTTCATAAAGAATTCCGGCATCACTTTAATCTGTTATTTTAACATATGGGAAGAAATATGTCGTTCGACATTCTTAAAGTAAAACCAACTTAATCTGAATAATAAGTAACCTTTCTAAATGTTATAAAATTGAAGATAAGTGATAAGTTTGTTTCACTTGGCTTATTCTTTTTCTTGTAATAGTTGAAAAAGGAGAAGAAAGAGAGTATTCAAAGTTAAGGAATTCATTATTACAAGTTAACTTTAGGGGGGTTTTACTTAACAGGATTTTTGTTCGTGAAAACATGTTTTTCTTTTTGAATTGGATAGGAGAGGTGTTTCTTAGCTCCGCTTGTGAATTCTTATTTGTTCTCTAAGTTGAACTCTTTGGAGGTCTAAACCAGCTATATATGACTTTTTCGTGTTCTCCCTCGCACAAACCTACATTTCATGCTTTCATGGCGTCTACGCTTTGTGTTTAACTGATTCTGTGAACACTTTTAAAACATGGGGGTTTTCGCACTCTACTTGACTGTGATATATATATTTTCGGGGTATACGTAAGAAGAACTGCTGTTTGCTCCATAACTGAGTATGTTCCCGCACTCCCAGTATCCTGGAGATGCTGATGGTGAACGCACGTGTAGTATTCGACTTATAAAGACGTTTCGATGGTTACGTTGTCTAAAAGTTGTGTAAATCACTCATTTTTTAGTGGTATAGTCGGAACTATAGTGGGTAGCGGCGTCTTGCACAGGAGTACAGGAAGCTAGATGCATTAAGTGAACAGGTGGTGTCACGGGTCGAGTGGTTTGCCACGGGGGGCGTGTATTTGCGACCCTTAATAGGGTAATGTCATCTTGGGAACGGCGCATGTACTGGCAATCGAAGTGTCGGGTTTTGATACCATTAATAGATAGAAGCCCATTAGGGCCCATTCTCATACAGTCGTCTGGATAAATGGCTGACCATTAGGTATTTCTTCTATAATATTTGAGCACGCAGCCTGGTACACAGTACATAACATACCAGAAGTGAGCGCCAACTCCAAGCAAAGGATACAACATGGAGATCTTGTCATATCTGATTCTCGCTTAGAATCCCCTAACCAAGGATCTGCACGAGCTATAATAGAGAGTCAGCCCACAACTATTTATTAAGCCGTCTTTTTTAGTACGTTCCATATATGACCTACGGTTGCAGTTGCACTGTTCACCATCGCTAGAAAACTGTCCCTACGACCCACGTCCAGCTCGCTGGTGTTGTAGTTATACCACCCCTTTCCTGTTCGTTGCAAGCACCAATTCGGCAGTCCTAATTCTGTCACAGGTATCTGTTCTTGCCGTAAGAGCGGATACTACACCATTAATGACAATTTTCAGAATACTTTGCATGCTCTGCGAACAGCTCCAAAGTATCCTTAAAATTGACGGAGGGTGCAAGTTTTATCTCTGACATTTTTGGCTGTCCCATATCGCTCTTGGCACATTTTCATGGCATTCCAGGCAATATCATCGCCAATTTCACAAAAACGGATGTTCGCATAGTACAATTCCTTCGCCGCCAAATATTTCTGAGTCACACGCTGGACGATACTTCAGCGACTTCTCGAAGTGCGAACAGTGCTTTATCGCATATGAGCTGTTTGTTGAAATGTTCGGCGAGGTTGTGCCAAAAAGTTTAAACCTTTTGATCATTTGTAATTCGGGTCGTTGAAAACCACGCTTTTTACAGACTATTTATCAGGAAAGGTAATATTTGGTACTTGATTGAGGTACTGCATCGCTTTAGAGCAGGTGGGTGAACTGCCACGATTACCTTGGAAGTCCCTCCAAGCATGCTTCCTGTTCAATTATTCCCCACCGAGACCGAGTATTTATTACGTTACATTGGGGAAGGATTAGGAGCACGGCGACAAACAGTTTTGGGTATTATTTTTGGCCCCCTGCTGATTTAGGTTATAGCAACCTAATACTGTTATGTCTGAGCAAGAATCAATAATGCTATGTGAATTAATCTCGTTCTCAATCCTACTATCATGTCCATCCCTCAACAGTCTTCCATAGTCAAGTACATTTCTTGATTAGTTTGTGTTGATTGTGACAGTCAAATGTCGTTGTCTTCGTAAGCCTGCTTGGCCGTTTTTTAAAGGTAGTTCACTAATATACCGGGTACGCTTTGTTTAAAAGATTCGATGTTTATCTAGTCTGCTTGGTTCTTTTGAAATCCTTTACATACTACTAGTAGCTCAATCTCATTGTTTCGGCGTCTGATATTCTTGAAATCTTTGACGACCAAAAAGCATTCCGTTAATATTTCAAATGTTCTTGCAGTTCTTCGAAAAATTTGTGGTCATTGTTGCGGAAAAGATTCTGTCTTATACCGTGTAATAACATGGTCTTACGGGTGATCAGGATCTCAACTTAGAAGACATACTCTTCTATGCACTGCTCCACATGGAAAGGTCCATGCCATCGTAGGCTTATTTTAGCATAGATGCTCCCTGCATATCAGCTTTGAGAACGCACTCGCCCTCTGTGAGGTTAGTAGGCTTTACTAAAGTGCGCTGTTTGTGTGCGTCGACGGCAGATTTGTGCTTCTTGGGCTCTCGATTCGTGCAATCGCGGTGTATATCGACGACCGCGGCCTGTAGCTTTTCAATTTCCATAGTACACGTTTCACGGCCAATATCAATATCCGAAACAATCGGTACTTCATCTTTATTTATCATAGTGGTTTCCAGCAGAGATTCTTGTAAGCATTCCGTTAAAATTGGGAACATCAATTTTCGGTTGAGATTTCTCGTCGGTGCGCTGTTCAGCGCTAAATGGACAGGCAGTTTGACAGTGGACAAATGTTCTGACCGGAGGGTCAGTAGAGAATAAGTTCGATGACTCAGTTTACTAAAGCAGGCCCGTTTGTTGTGCCTTCAGACCTTGTGGGACTGCAAAAGCCGCACACCTGTCGACAAGTGCGTTAGCTGCATTTTCCGCGGAGGTGTTTGGGAACGAAAAGAGCCAGTTGTAGTCTGAATGGTCTTTACAGAGCATGAGAACAAAGGTCTCTCCAGAGCATGAGAACAAAGGTCTCTCCAGTTTCGCTTGGACCGATCTCCAGGTAGTCTACCTGGAGTAAGTCATTCGGAGCGCTACCGTGCACTGCTGGTCCAAAAGGTCGGGGTACTTTTTCGCCACCGAGGGTAGAAGATACAGTGTATGCAGGCGAGGACAAATACATTGATATCATTGTCCGAAGTTTTCCAGAAGAAAAACTTACGGAGAGTCTTAATCGAAGCGTCTTGTCCATGATGTTCTGCTCCGCCAGTGTGTGAAATAATGCATATTCGAAGTTGTAGATCTTTTGCTGCGTCGGGTATCCATATGGACTTCATTGTGTTCTTCCAGAAACATTCATTTTGTTCACGTTGTGCGGCCTGTTGTCCTGATGTTCTTCCTAGGACGACCATATTTCCTTTATGGAAGGTCAAACAAACTGTTCATCTGTGTTTGAGGGGAGCGCTGGGACTTTTATAAGTCGTCCAACTACAGGGAGTGCTGCCCAGCGCGTGAGAATATTCACCCAGACATTATCAGTGCCTTTCATATGATATCACGTCTAGTTGTACGCGCTGAGTTTTACTGCCCACTTCATCACTTTCCACACTGATGGCAAACTAAAGTTCGGGATGAGAAAGAATAGGTCAAAGAGAAATATCAGGGTGTTGTGGTCTGTGTTCAAGTCGAAACCAGCCGATGTGGCGACCATCCAGTGCATTCGCTCAACCGTAGCAAGAATTACAAAGAACTCCTTTTCCAGTATAGACCATCTAAGCTGTGTTCCGTTGAACAATACACAGCAGAAAGCCAGAGGACTGTGACGTTGTTCTGAATGCGGTTTGAAAAGGTCTACAGTATGTGTTTGGGTGATCATGCCGGACCATATGGTTTTGGAAGTATCAGTGTGCACATAGAGTCGTTGGTTGTCATCAAGATGACCCACTGCAAAGCGCACAAGAACTGTTGTAGGTGCGCTCCATTGGCTGGCATCTCCATATGAAATAGATCGTACATTTGTCGAGGGTCATGTCGTACCCCTTCCGTGCTGATGATTTTTTCACACCACCTGACTGAGGTTGCAAACAGTATGCCCTTCTCGAGGTGGATGCGGATAAAGTAATTGCTTGAGAGACTAAAGAAATTCCCAGTTCCTTGCAATAGTTCTCCGACGCTTCCAGCATGCAATAGGATATCATTCAGCCAGTAAAGTAAAAGGTTTCGCAGGTCTTAGAAGAATATCTCAGCGAGCACGGATTGCCAATGCGGTTTCGCGTTGCTCGTTCCATGTAGCACACGGGTGGGGGGAAATATTCCATCAAGGGTTATAAACAACTGCAACTTTTGGTATTCTTTGTGTAACGGAAACTGCCAATAGCCATGGAAAAGATCAAATGTGGCAAAATACTGCGAGCCGGAGAGCTTCGCGAATTCGCGTTCAATATTCGCCATCGGATATTTGTGGCGTTCTGTGAGCTTGTTGACGGGACGGAGGTTTACCATAAATCTGAAACGTACCGATCCTGGTTTCGGGACGATAAGTGGAACGCTTGCCCAAGCAGTAGTAGGGTTTGGGTACGCCATGCCAGCGTCGACCGGATCTGAGATAAAGCGTTCAAGGAATTCTCGCTGTTCGCGTGAGTAGCTACACAGTTTCAATCTTACCGGCTCAGCCTCTGCCTGTAACCTGATTTCCAACGAGCAGATGCTAGCAGAGGGTCCCGCTGAAAGAGAGACACGAAAAAAGTTCTTGTGTTCTTCGACAATCTGTCTGAGAATTTCGGAGTCTTCGTTTTCCATTCCATTCCTTTCGGCGCCGTTGATTAGCTCCTTTGTGGCTTTCTCAATCGCTCTGTGCCGCGTCCCGTCAATAGGATCGAACAATGCAGGGTCTAGAGATGGGTTCTGCTCCCATTTTGCCCTGTGGTAGTTTACAGTTGGGCGACTGAAACGTTGAGCTTCAGTAGGTTGCCAATCTGCGACGGGTTCTTGTTTCAAACGCGCGAACATCACACGACTGACATAACCATCGTCACAGTCGACTGTCAGGTTTCCTATTTGCGAACAATCTGCCCTATCAAGTGCAAACCTGCTGTGATCCAAAAGCATTCGGCTGTCTACACGGAGATGGCGTAAAACAGGGTGGCCAGTGAGGACATCTTCGCATGAGAGCTGATCATCTGCTACCGTGAAGATGATGTTGAATAATAGCGGAAGAATTCCGGATGAGAGATGTAGAACTGTTCAGGGTGAAGTCCATATATGGCTGAATGAAAAACTTTCCGCTTTGGAGCCCTTCTTTAGAAAGAAAATTAGATGTGTTATTTTGATAGCCCTGATTCTACCAATTCCCATCTGTTATCGGTATGCCAAGTAAGATCGGTAGTCCAAGTAAGCATCGTCACCCTCGGGCGTTATCGATTAGTTTCCCTCCGATATCAGTAGACAAACCTTGCACAGGAGCACCACTATAAGTAAAGGACAAGACCGAGTGAACGGCTTCCTCCATGGAAGTCACTACTGCCAACATCGGTTATGGGCCCAGCCTTGAGAACGCCAACATATCCCAGTAACGACAAAAGAAAATGAGTAGCTACAAGTACCCACTCATCCTCCTGAAAGATATCAACTATGTGGAGTGGGAAAGTCAGATGAAGCCTCTTCTTATCGGGGAAGATCTGTGGCAGTATGTCAGCGGTGAAGAGGTACCACCGGAGAGCGAAAAGGCTTTCAAAGAGTGGAACAAAAAGAACAACCAAGCAAAGGCCAGGATCCTGTGCACGATTGAATCTAAGGCAAAGCCGGTCATCATGGGAATGAACATTGCTCAAGAAATGTGGAACACCTTGAAACAGAAGTACGAGGCGCGAAATAGAGCAGCGCTGTACACGATGCGAATCAAAATGAACCAAATGCGACTGGAAGAAGACGAATCAATCCAGGCGTATGCTGATCGTATCGCGCTAATTGAAATCAATATGGCGCGGGCTGGGAAGGTGTTAACAAACGACGAAAAATATGAGGCACTAATGGCTGGACTACCAGAAGAGTATTCGGCGATGAGAGACTCTTATATAACCAGAGATGAAATGCCAGACTTTCTAGAGGTTGTCGCAAGACTCCAGCAGAAGGAACAAGAACTCAATGCAAGAAAATATGAGGACAGCAGCAGCACAAAGACATCTTTTTTCACACGCCGGAACAACGACCGCACAGGCACCGGAAGAAAGAGAAGATTACAGGAAATCATATGTCACCAATGTGGTAAACGTGGGCACATGAGAAGAGACTGTTGGCATAACCCACGCAACAAAAAAGGCGGCGAACACGATGGGCAGGGTGGAAACAACACTGGAACATTCGCAATGTTGACGAAAAGTGACTTTCTCGGCGGTCCCACGAACGGAAGTACATGGTTTTTAGACAGCTGCGCTAGCAAGCACATGACGCCAATGAAGAGCATCTTAGAGAACTTCAAACCGGCAACTTGTGAAACGTCAGTAGGAACGGCAGACAAAAAGACATCTTTGGCTGTGAAGGGCAAAGGAGACGTCAGGCTAACATCCATCATAGACAATTCCCAACACGACATCGTGTTTCAGAACGTGTCCTTTGTCCCAAACCTACTTACAAATCTTATGTCAACAACCGTGCTGACCAGAAATGGATACCTTATCTCTCTACCCCCATACACAAACGAGATAATTGTTGCTAAGGACAACACCAATGTGATGCGCGGATCATCTGTGGGGGTGAATGTTGCATTTATTGAGAGCTTGCGACACAGAGACGCTCCGAACGCATTGATGACAATGAATATGAACCTAATGCACTCTCGAATGTGCCACATCAGCTCACCAATCATCGAGAAGATGATCCGCGAAGAGGCCGCACTTGGCCTTGAAGACCTAAATAAGAAACCAGAGGAACAGGCCTGTGAGTCGTGCGAGCACGGAAAGGCCACAAAGAAGAGCCATAAACCTGTCGAATTCCGACATAACTCACCACTCGAACTTGTGCATATGGACCTCATCGGGGAAATATCGCCTCCATCGCTGAAAGGAAACATATACAACCTGGCTGCGCTCGACGACGCCACCGGGGCATCTTGGATTCTTCCGTTAAAGAAAAAGAACCATGTTGCAACCCGCATCGATGAATTCCTCACTGACATTGAAGCCACCACAGGTAAAAAGGTGCAAAAGATACAAAAACTCCGCACGGATAGAGGTGGAGAGTTCATCAGCAAAGAAGTGGAAGCAAAGCTGGCCAGACGCCAAATAAAGCATGAGGTCACTGCCCCATATTCACCAGAGTCTAATGGAAGGGCCGAGCGGCTAAACCGAACAATCGTTCAAATGGCAAGAGCAGCCGTGCATAATCTAGAAAAGAGGAACCCCAACTTCAAGAACTCGAAAAAACTTTGGGAAGAAGCATTGCGCACCGCCAATTACGTTTGAAACCGGTGTCTCACAAAGTCCACTCACCCCAAGTACAAGAACCGAACACCACACGAGGCTCTCACGGGAACTCGACCAAATCTTTCCAACTTGAAAGTCTTCGGCTGTAAGGCGTACATCATGCGCCCACCGAATCAACGCCGAACGAAATTCGACGGGAAGGTTTGGAATGGGGTACTAGTCGGATACGGACGCTCAGGCTACCGTTTGTATGTGCTGGAAAGAAACAGAATATACACATCCCATGACGTACGCTTCGACGAAAGCGAGAAACAACACCCAAGAGAGGCAGAAGAGGAGGTGCACAGTAATGAGTTGGTAGACATTATTGAAGCCGACTTTAACACCGCCAGTGACATAGGAAACGGCGAAATCGCTGAAGAGTTACCGGAGTCAGCACCTCACACAGTCAGTGAAAACGAAACCCCGGCAGAGACAACACTACGGAGTGGACGTAAAAGAAAGCCAACCGAGAAGGCACGAAACGCGCTGCCTTGGATGTCGAGTTATAGCGCTCTTGCATTTTGCATTCCTGACAATAGATCACATTGCAAAAACATCACGTGCTGCACCAGCCACCGCTCACGAGGCCATGGAAGGCAAAGACCGGGCCAAGTGGATTGACGCAATGAAATCAGAACTGCAGTCCCTAACGGAGCGAAATGTATTTACCGAGAAACGGTTACCAGAACATGCTGAATCCATTCCGTCTAAATGGACATTCGACATAAAGCGCAACGAAAAGGGCGAGATCATGAGATATAAGGCAAGGTTCGTAGCTAAAGGATTCAAACAGAAGTACGGCATAAACTTCTCGGAGGTCTTCGCACCAGTTTCCCGACTATCAACCTTCCGGATTCTTGTCGCACACGCTGTCAATGCCAATCTCGAGTTAAGGCACATCGATATTAAGACTGCGTTTCTCTACGGAGACCTAGAAGAGGAGATTTACGTGAAACCGCCGCAGCTACCTGATGAACTCAAGAAAGAATTTGGGAATGCCCCGGGAACAGTCTGGAAGCTGCTCAAATCCCTGTATGGTTTAAAACAGGCGGCAAGAGCATTCTATATGGTATTCTCGAATGTTCTTTAAGACATCGGCTTTACGAAGGGGAAATCGGACCCCAGCCTTTTTGTGACCGAGAAAGCCGAGTTTGGAAAACTCTACGTTCTTGTATATGTGGATGATCTACTAACCGCCTGCAAGGGAAACGAGGGACACTCTTGGTTGGTCTCCAAACTTTCTCCGAGGTTTGAAGTTCGGGATCTCGGCCAAGTTAGACATTTTCTCGGCATTGAAGTGCTTTTGGACACCCGCAACCACACGGCCACAATTACTCAGCGACAGTACGTCAAGGACATTCTGAAAAAGTTCTCGATGAACGAGTGCAAATCATCCGGTGCTCCCATTTTAGCATCTGCCAATCTAACCCTCCCACCAGGGAACAACCCGAAAGTTCCCTTCCGTGAGCTCGTGGGAGCTCTGTCATACTTGGCCAATGGCACACGCCCTGCCATCCAGTTCTCGGTTTCTTTCTTGTCGCGTTTCATGCACGCCTACTCCGAGGCACACTGGGAGTTGGCAAAGTGTGTGCTGAGATACCTGAAGGGAACCACGGACTACGGTATTCAGTATTGCTCAAGTGGAACGAGTGCTACACACAGTGTGATGGGATACTGTGACAGCGATTGGGCTCCGAAGCATTCGGACCGAAAGTCAACTGGTGCCTACGTCTTCTTACTCGGGAGTGGAGCGGTGTCTTGGCGCTCACAGAAACAGAGCGTCGTAGCTTTGAGCACCGCCGAAGCTGAAGTCATTGCGGAATGCAACGTAGCACGTGAAGCTCTGTGGTTGAAGAAAGCCATGAACGACATGGGCGCACCCCAAGACACCATAGAGATCCTTGGGGACAACACACGCGCATTAACCATGACTAGAGAAGACCAGCTGACAGACAAGAATAAGCACATCGACGTTTCGACAATGGCCGTACGCGATTACACGAAGAAAGGACTGGTGGAATTTCACTTTGTCCCTAGCGAGCACAACGTGTCAGACCCACTGACAAAGCCGGTTTATGGATCTAAACTCGCAACGCTGAGAGCTATGATGGGGCTCCATTCAATTTCATCCATTTCTTGCACGCTTTGACCTAAGGGGGAATGTTATCGGTAGGCCAAGTAAGATCGGTAGTCCAAGTAAGCATCGTCACCCTCGGGCGTTATCGATTAGTTTCCCTCCGATATCAGTAGACAAACCTTGCACAGGAGCACCACTATAAGTAAAGGACAAGACCGAGTGAAAGGCTTCCTCCATGGAAGTCACTACTGCCAACACCATCAAGGCGGCTTTCTCTGCGATATCGGGCGTCACAATTCTGTCATCTCTTCCGTCATCACATCGCTCGGTGGCGTTGATGGATGTCTGTCCATCTGAAAGTGTGATGGGACAAGAAGGAGAATGTTCTCCAGGGACGGATGGACGTAGCCTAGCCACAGTTCCCTGACTAGCATTTTGCTTTGAAGATCCGCTCGACCTACTGTTCTGGCTTCTAGTTGACCTTGAAGATCCGTCTGCTGCCTTCCAGGCCTTTATCTTCTCGATCAACGCCATCTTCTCTGAGTCGTTGGCCAAGTCACAAACTTCTATCCAATGATGGCCCTTATTCTCCTTGCATCGCGGGTGTTTGCAAAAAGGTGGAAGGCGTTTAGATCTGTAACTTCATTTATTTTGGGAGGATTCCTCTATGTTAACTGACTCCCGCGTCCTTTCTCCTGGTTCATCGCCGCGGCTTTCGGGTTTTCCACGACTGCAAGTGGTTCTTTGCCTTGTAAGGCCATTGTCTACAACTTGGAAAGCGTCAGCATCTGAGATTTCATGCTTCATTGAACCTCGAAAGTATTTCCTGTATGTGAAGTGCAACAGTACCGAATCCGTTTCCAGGCGCCGCTGCAAAGTCTTTGGGCGCACAGCAGAGACGATGTCCAACACTGCAGTCTTTGGATTGTCTTCAATGAGCCAATTGACTACATCGTTACGAAGCAATGACAGGGAGCTTACAAACAGTTGTTCCATTCGGGAGCGCAAAGAGGAATCAGACATATTCATTTTCAATTGTTTCTCGCTTAGAGAGTTGACTGTGATTAGAGTGAACGAGTTCTTATCTTCTTCATATTTGTGTTCCAGGTACCTTCGCAAAGCTCTCTCTGACAGTTCTGACGTCTTCGTAACTCCTGAGATGTATCCAAGGTCAATAGTCGACTCCAACCAGTCTGCGGCAACACAGTAGCTGATATTTACGGGACGAACAGGTTCTGTAGTAGTAACATCAACGACAGTCAATTGAAATAGGAGGGCTGTGACTTCTTTATCGTACTGGTCATAGGTTCAAAGAAAATGACCGACAGAAGCTGCATCTGTTTTGAAGAGACGTGGACGCGCTAGAGAAAAAGATACGGAGGACGGTTGCTGAAGAACAGTGAGTTAGGTTTCCCCATTGTTCGTGGCAGATGCCGAAGCATTCGACATGACGGTGATCGAAAAAGAATAATGTCTGCTTTTTTTTACAGTAGAGCAACGAACAGGGTCCTTTTTACAGTATTGCTTCGCCATCAAGGACTTTAACCTGTCGTGTGAGAATTTGGACATCTTAGCCGTTTTCAAAGCATTGCTTTATAGGCTCGGTGCTACTGCTTTGATATGAATTTATTATATCTTGAATCGTTGGCAAGTCGTCGTCTTCGTTAACGCCAGGGATGATAGCTGGTGACATCAGTCCCCGCGGGCGTTCGACAGTGGCTGGTGCTACAGTCTTATTCGCTTTTGTGGTCCATCTGGTAAGCATGTCAGCCAACACGTTGCATTCTCCGGGCAGGAGTTGGATGATAAGGCAAACTTTATGCACTTTGCTACGTCACTAAATGCGAAGAGTAGTCAAGAATGTATCGATCACACATGTACAAAGTGCCAGGGGAGTCTGCAATTTTTGTACCGACCCAGGCTCCGAAAACAAAAATGGCGTTTTAACAATAAAAATCATAGCTGTTCTACATTTTCTTAATAGCGTGCAGCTCTAAAAGCTGCGAATATCGCTTGAAGTATCCTAAATGCACACTGTAGTAACTAGTGAGTTGTAATGGGTTTCAGCTTCGTTTTAACGGTTGTAAATATCTATAAAAGAGGTTCTGATGCCTCCGAGTTCTTTCTCGGACGACTTCACCAAGAATTAATTCTCAAACATCAATTTTCTTTGGCTTCGAGCCCGGAACTTTAATTGAAAAGGAGAGGCGTCCATCGTTTAGGGTCCAGTAAAGCAACCGTTTTTCAAAGAGCAGCAGTACACATAAAAATATCTAAGGGGGCGTTTATTACAATACAGGAGATCGTTAGGGCAGTAACCGCTCGACAAAAGAACCTCTGTTAGCCCATATTACCGGTTGAAGCGCCCTTTGCGTAGACGCAAGACAGTGTGTGCGTACCAACAGTGCTGAACCTGCCTAAAGAGCCTCTACAGAGTAAAAAGCTTGTGACGATCGTTAAGAATTGGTAGCAACTTGTATACTAGCAGTGACCTGGAATTTGCCGCAGGTTGTGCCGCGTAATTTTTTTAGAAAAAAGCCAGCTTCGGACATAGAGTAAAAGAACAGCTTTCTGTTATAATCTCTCCTTGGGAAGCGTTGTGAAGACTCTACACGCCTGTTGCTGGTTAACGCAGAATTGTTAAGGCTTCAAACCCAAAAATTTTAACCAATAGCAATGAAGTCGGACCTCTAGTGAGTATTGACAAAAGTCTTTCGTTGCACTCCGTTTCAAGAAGATGTAAAAGAAGAAAAGTTTATTTCAGAATAATTGTATAATATTCAATCTATTCCGGCTTTGCAGTGACGAAAACGTAATATTTCCGTAGAAGTATATTTTCAAGATTGAGTCCCCGCGTCACAGTTAAAAGATGGCGCCCACAAATTTCAACTCCCACCAGGTGAATTTGTTTGCTAATTCCCGAGCTACACTGGTATTATGACCATACGATTTCTAGTACATGAGGTTGGCGTAACCGGTGCATATTAAAACTGTTGATTCTATCGGAAGGCACTTGAGTTTTCTCAAGGATTCTACAATTTCCGAACCTTCCTTTTCTGGTACGCTTTATCTTTCTGAATACCCACTGGAAGCGCCATATGAAAAACATAGTGCTTAGTGCGTGTGATCATCAAGATCTTTGTTTGGGACTCGGTCAAAATAACGGCTCAATGAGTTCGAAGGCACCTGGTGATCAGGCAGATTCGGTGGCCTTGCATTGGAAGCGAGGGTTTAGTTGCTGCCACTAGCCGTTTCTTAACCAGATCATAAGTATCAGAGAGCTCTGAGTCCTCATCCAGTTTGTCGCGCAGAGCTAGTTGTTGTAGTCGGTCTACTGTTATCTGCGTTTCCATCTACAAGAAGACCTTCGAGTTTCTCGAGTTAAATGGGACCCCTTAAGAAGAAATAAACTTACCGCAGAACTTGACTTCTGTCCTGAAAACCAGGATTTTTTAAATCTCACGTCTCTGCAAAATTTAAATAATCCGAGAGTCTGCGCCAACAGCTGGTTATCGTTCTCAGCGGGGATCAGGAAGTCATATAACCACGGCAATGTACGTCGCAATCTGCCCTCAAACTTTTATCGTGTTTCAGATTGAAAGTGGGTCCCTAAATCCGTGCCCCCCCTTTAGAGTCAGAGTTGAGGAATAGATTCCGAGCGTTTTATGGATTGAAATGATCTCTTGGGATACTCTATCTATCGGTCTTTGCCAGCGTGAGTGGGTAAAATCGATATTAGAGGAACATTTGGTAGCTATGCAGTCCTGAAACATTGATTCTAGATGACACACCGCAAAGTGAAGTGGCATCTTTCTTGAAGTGATTCCATGTGAATCGACTGTGAAACGAAGATCGTCAGGACAGGGTTGGCAGACCACTACTGCGGGGCAAGCCCATCTCGCTTGGTCGTTCTTGTAGACAGCGCGGAATTTTTCGAGCAGCTGAATGGTAAGTTTGATTAACGCTCTCTCAGCGTATGAGTAATGGCGTTATGGGATGCGGTAGCACTTCGTGTTTGGCGTTAGCTTGATCTAGGGAGGGCACAATTCTGCGGGTGGGTGTGCTCACAGTTTGACTTCGAAACAACTGCAGCTCTTGTCTAAAAGCAGTTTCAGTTTCTTCGTACTTTCTGCAGAAATGCTGTTCTTCTTGGCGCCGTCGACTGCGTATCGACTTGCTGTGTCAATTTTTTCTGCTATGTACTCACTGAATCGTCGTCGTAAACTCTAGGTAAGCTCGATTGGATCTTCATTTGTGTCCTTGTACTTGAGACCATGTAGCTTGCTGTGGAAAAACTACAGCTAACTTCCTAAACCCTTTTTTACGACTGCCCGTCGATTTGTGGAGCAACGCGGTGGAGATGTTCGTTAAAAAAGAACCTATTTCACGAAAGAGAGCTTTCCCGAAGAATATTTCTGGCATATCCGTGTCTGCTATTAAGAAAGGCACTCTTTACATGCGTACAAATACACTTGTGAATGGCAGTAGAATCTTAAGGTCAAGATTTACTCTTCTCGACACAGTTGCGCTTGGTCGCGATTCATCGGGGTCAATGTCGTATCGAAAGCCATGAGTGTCGGTAGCGCTTGCGCAAAGGGTTCTGGTATATTTGCGGAAATTCATTTGAAGATATTAAAACATATTTTACAGTAATCTTGATGGAATAAAGTACAATGGAATTCGGATAGTTCTGTGAAGTGTTGACTTGACTTCGTTTTTCTCGATTCAGTCTCTGTTCTTCTGTTCTTTTATGTTACTTTAAAGCACTTCTATATTGTTCTAGACGCATATCATTTTGTTATAAGATAGTTCTTTTCTTTTTTAAAGAAAGTTCTGTAAAAGTTTCTAGAGTCTTCTACATACCTTTATGGCGTAAAACAGTTTCCAGTTACACTCTGGAACCATCTAGAGGTTTCTACAACCCCCCCCTCTCAAGTTTTAAACTGCTCAGGTCCAAGCATTTACATAAATCGTTCATGCATAAATTTCTGAGGAGCCGTAGTATAAATACCGGCTATCACGTTTTCTGGAAAACAGTATTTGATTTCAATAAATTTTTGTTTCACAACTTCTTGAACCTAAAACTGCTTGATAGAAATGTGTTTCGATTTTCCAAGACTTCTTTCATTTTTAGAAATAGATATTGCTGACTGATTGTCCACACACATAGTTATTGGTGTTGGTTTGGCAATTTTCATTTCACAAAATAATTTCGACAGCCACTTTGCTTCTTTAACTGCTTCACATAATACAATCAATTCGGCTTCCGTAGTGGATAAAAAGACAGAGTTTTGCAAGGCTGCTCCAAGATATTAACAATTTCCATATTAGCGGGCACATCCTAACATTGATTTTCGCTCTTCTGTATGTCCCCAAATTGAATTACTGAATATTTTTACAGTGTCACTTTCTTTCCACGTATAAAAGAGATACAGACCTTCTGTGTTCGGTATGTAGCGTAATACTCTTTTGCAAGCAGACCAATGTTCAATAGAAAAATTATCAGAATATTGGCTTAGAGTAGTAGTGGCACAAGTCAAGTCTGGTCTCGTTCCGAGCATCAAATAATGATAGATCCAATTAGTTCTCCATACGGAACTGATTTCATTCCTGTTACCATTTCTTTCGGTTTTCAAAATGCCTTGTTAAATTCTAGAAGGATTTGAATGGGTGTTGGTGTTTTCCATACCAAATCTTTTTAAAACAGTTTCCGAATACTGTCTCTGTAATAATTTCATTTTTCTTCTTTCATGTTTTACTCCACGTCGATTCCGAGAACATGGCGTATTTCCCCCAGGTCTTTCATAAAAAAATGTGAGCTCAATTTTGATTTGACGAACTTCAATGGTTCAATGTCTGCAGGACAGATGAAGAGGTCATTTACATACAAGGTAGTAAATATTAGATGTCCATATATATTTCCAACAAAGATTCCATTATCTGCTTTGCCATTTGCGATTTCCGTCTCTCCAAATGCCGAGCAAACAACTTTGTACCAAGCTTTTGATGCCTGTTTTAAACCATAAAATAGATTTTTGCAATTTGCAAACATGCGTAGCGTATATTGTGCTTTCAAATCCTTTCGGTTGCTCCATGTATAGTTTTTCTTCTATGGCCCCATTTAGAAGTGCTGTTTTGACATCCATTTGACAATATATGCTTTTTAAGCTGCATAGAAAGTGCAACCATCATTCGTAAAGCAGCCATTCTTACGACTGGTGCATATGCTTCAAAAAAACCAATTCCATATTTTTGTTGAAATTGTAACGCAATGACTGGTTAAGTCAGCGTACTGGTCTCGACTGGTGGTAGCGTGGTAGAGCGGGTCCTAAGGCTCGAATCCTTGACGGCGGCACTCCCAGAGTACTTGGTGCAATGGGCTGGCGTTTACTGCGTAGTCCTACAGGTTGGAGCTACGGAAACGAAGTCTTGAAGACCAAAGGGTAGAACTGATATACGAAGGGGTTATTTACTATCCAAACGGTTCCTACCTTACTCTTAAGGAGAAGCGTCACACGAGCCAAGTAAATATTACGGGCGAGGTGCTGGGATCTCCTTGGAACTGTAATGCTAGTCTAGTATACTAATTAAAATAAATTAATAATCTACATGAGTCCACTTGAAATCGACCCGTCCACATGTCGCCTGTGAGATATCTCAGGGCCCGGCGGCTTACAACCATTTTTATCGCTCTTTCACAGAAATCCCCTGCTTAAAAGTCGAGCTTTAAAAATTCGTCCTTGGTTTCCTGTTTTTGATTTAATTTTATGAACCCATTTCGGCGTAAGAATCTGCATTCCAGCTTCGTTTGGTACCAGAGTTCATGTATTGTTTTTCATGAGAGAATTCTTTTTTTTTGCATCGTAGTGGTCCAATAATATTTATGAGAAACTGTGACTGCTTTTTTAAAAGACTTCGGTTCCATTCCATTTGCTAACATCATAAATGCTCATGTAGTATTACTTTCATCTTCCCAAACATGCTCATACGTCAGCCATGCTGGAGTCTATTGGACTCTTGTGGATCTTCTTCGGACGATTTGATTTGTTTTTTAATTTTTGTCGTCCTGATTTCATGGTTCATGAATCTTTTTTGTGTTAAAAAAGTTTTCTTCAAGTTGTTCGTCACTATTGTTTTCTTCTACGAGAATTTCAAAAACATTGTCTTTCGGGAGCTCCAAAAACTGTGCCTTTGCGCTTACTATAAGCCTTGTTGTAGAATCCTTCTACTGGTTACTTTTGGCTGCTTCTTATGGTGTCGTTAATCCAAATGCGAAGTGGCAAGAGCACAGTGAAAACTTTTTAAAGTACTTGGGATTTTTGCAGCTCCCTTACGTTCCTCAAAAGTTTTACATTCACGCTAAAGAAGCACTACAAGCTGTTGCAGTTAAGCTTGTCGATGAAATCCTCTTTTCTGGGACAATGATGACTCTCAACGCTCTTGTGAATTGTGAAGGAGGTTGAAAACACATACGAAATAGGAACAATCGTTTATGGTCCTGGTACGTTTACTTTTTATGGTCTATCACTCACGCAGCACGCAGATTTTAAGGTGGCTAGGCATGGAGAAGAGAAACTTCAGGCTCTAGAGGCCTTCCCGCTCGCCCGTATATGTCGTAAACAGGGTGATAGTCATCTCAATATACTGGAACATTCAGAATTCAGGTGGCTGAATGGCTTTTTGGGATGGATTGGAGTCGCTGCAAGCCGCTTCTGTTTATTGGCTTCAAGAGCTGTTCAGCAGAAAATCCCTAAATTTACTGTACATGATCCGATCACCCAAAAAAACTCGCTTCGTTCACTGAAGAAACTAGGTGGTACGATTCAGTTCAAGAGACTAACTGATTCAAAGCGCCTTCATCTATCTTTATTAGTGTTCTCCGATGCTAGTCGACCGTCAGAGTTTGGAAATTCGGGTTTTATTGCTGGATTGATGATTGGGGAGCTCCAATCTGGTTCTTCCGTCCACACCCTCAACTGGTCTTTTACAAAGTCCAACAGACCAGTTCACTCTGTTGGAGCAGCTGAGACTTTGGAATTGAAGTTGAGTATATTTGAAGGGAAGTTGTTGACGAAGACCTACAGTTGTTAACTCAACCTTGAAGTAGATCTTGTTGTGTGCGTTGACGGTAACCATCTGTATGACTCTTTGTCGGCATGTCGCAGTGCTACCGACAAGACTGTCCGAGGCGATGTGTTGTAGAAACCTCTAGAAGGTCTTCAGGAAACAACTAGAAACTCCTCTATGAATTAGAGCTGTGCTTCTAGAGTAAAGTAGAAGTGCTTTAGAACACTGTAAAAGATCAGGAGAATAAAGACTGAGTCTCAAAAGATGAACTTAAGTCTACACTTCACCAAGTTATCCGCGTCCTAAGTGTACCCCTACATCATTGGTTATGGGCCCAGATTACGTACAGGCCTGGTCTACGAAGAACCAACGAGTATACTGCAATGCGAGGAAATGTCTCGCTGCATAGAAACACAGTAACTACGCCGAAATTCAGAATCGGGGAAACCGGGTTGGACGTTCAGAATCGTTCGAAACCGACGGAGAAACATGGGCACTACAATATTCAAAATTAGTCGAAATTCTCAAAAAACGAACAGCACAGTACAGAATTGAGTCAAATCGTTCAGAAACAGTTCAGAATTTTTCAGAATCCCCTCAAATCAGAACTCTGTGGTTTATATCGAAATCAACAACCGCTGTTTAGATAAACAGGAAGACGTGGGTATAGTGGTCTAGGATTGTTTAGTACTGTTCACAACAGTATTTTCTTTTACAAATACCACTACTCGAGCTAAAAAAGAATTGTTCCATCGCATTTAAGAAAATTTACTGAAGCAGGAAACAACTAAAACAACATGGATACGGAGGACAAAAACAAATTTAAAATTGAAAAGCTCAATGGAGAGAATTTCGGTTCCTGGGAATTCAGAATGATGAACTATCTCAAGAAAAAGAATTACTGGAACGTCGTGATTGGAAGTGAAGAAGACTCGACAGCAAATGAAAAATCTTTAATAGATATCAGCCTTTCCGTCGATGGTAATCAAATTTTCTATGTTGAATCTGCCACGAATGGAACAGAAGCTTAGAATTCTTTATCAGAAGTTTATGAAAACAAAGAAATGGAAAATAAAATGGACTTATAAGAAAATTTTATTTCAAAGAGACTAAATGAAGGATATTTAGCAAAACAACAGATTGAAGATCTGAACCGTTTATAAACCATATTGCACCAACTTGGAGTTCAAAAATCGAAGGAAGAGTATGTTATGCGTCTACTACAAAGTTTGCCAAAATCGTATGAAAGATTGGTGGCAACATTGGAAAACATGGCAGAAAAATAAATTATCGAAGAACTACATGCCTGAATTCTACGAGAGGAGTTCAGAAAAAATTCTTCTTCAGAGAATGAATAATCTGGAAACCTGTTACAGGGAGAATGGAACAGACAGAAAACACAATTTCCGTTTAAATGCCACTATTGTGAGAAGAAAGGACATAAAATAGCACACTGCAGACTTTGAAAAAGGAACAATCATAGTTCAGAAAATAATTCTGCATCGAGTGATCGGCCGAATGAAAGGATGGATAATTCGAACAGAAATTCATCACATTCTCTGATGGCCGATCAGAATGTAGAAAAAGTATCTGGAACTTGGTATATGGACTCTGGGGCATCATTTTACATGACGAACGACAAAAAATGGTTTATGGAAGGAACAGTCAAGAGTATCAACTCTATAACTATACGACTTGGAGATGGATCAAGCATATTCTCCAAAAAAGAAGGCGATATATAGATGGAAATTTTTTTTCATGGAAAGAAAAGGACTATTTCAATTCATAATGTGCTTTATGTTCCTGAAATCGCAACGATTATTTTTTTTATTGGACAAATTGACGAACGTGGTCACTCAGTTGAATTCAAAAATGGATGGTGCCGGGTATGTTTAAAGAAAACAAATGAAACACTGCTTCATGTAAGGAAAGAAAATTCAACATATAGTTTCAGAAGCATGAGAGAATAAGGAGAAAATCATTATGCATATACCACAATATCAAATGACTATGAACTGTGGCATGCCAGATTTGAACACGCTGGGGAAACAGTTTTAAAACAAATGGTTTCAAAGAAACCAGCAAATGGAATCTCTGAAGCTCTAAAGGACAAAACTGGTGATACTTGAAAAGGTTGCGTTCTTGGAAAAATGGTTTCAAAATCGTTCAAACCACATGAAAATATCACTCCAGAGACAAGCTAGAGCTCATCCAAACGGATGTTTTTGGACCAATGGGCACGAAATCGAAAGCAGGAAATTTTTATTTTATAACATTCACAGATGACTACACCAGAAAATCTTTTGTCTATTTCATGAGAAGCAAAGATGAAGCTACAGCACAAATTACAGATTTCGTGACGATGATCGAGAAACAAACAGAACTGTCTGTGGAACGGATTCGGAACGATAGAGGTGGTGACTATATTTCTGAAAAACTACAGACATTTTTGAAAAAGACAGGATTATTCAAGAGCCAACAGCAGCTCATCAACCAAAACAAAACGGAATTGCCGAGAGGATAAATCGAACACCATGTGAAAATCTCGATGCATGCTGTACTATCGAGGTCTACCTAAAATATTCTGGGCAGTGGCAGTCCAAACTGGAAATGCGTTAAGAAACTTTATGCCAACGAAAATTCTGGGAGACATGAGTACTTTTGAAAATGATCTGATAGCAAATCAAGACAATAGAAGGATATGGAATCAAAAAGCCAAATTATGTACTTTTCTTGTATATGAAGGGAAGAATTACCGATTCATGGATGATAAGACAAAGAGACTCGTCGCGAGTGCGAACGCTAAATTTCAAGAAATACCGGATATGAAGAATTTTGAGAGTGAAGTAAGGACGGAAAACAATACTCAGAATGAGGAAGAAACGCATCCAATATTATGAGAAAATATTCAAGAACAACATGAAGTTTACGAAGACAATGAAGAAAATATTAACGCGGTTCTCAGACGTTCAGAAAGATTCAGAAAACAGCGTATATGGCAATATTACGAACATGCTGATGAAAAAGGAGAAACTTCACAAGGAGCAGCAATGATGCTGGCCCATGAGACAGAACCGAAAACATACAATGATGCAATCATAGGACCGGATAAAAACAATTGGAAGAGTGCAATGGAAAAAGAAATGACTTCTTTACAGGAAAACCAAACATGCAATCTGGTTCAAGTCTCACCGGAAATGAGAATACTTTTTCCAAGATGGGTATATAAATTCCAGCCGAAGACTGGAAATCAAGACAGCATATTCAAAGCTCGGCTGGTATGCAGAGGGTATCACCGAAAAAACGGGCTTGAATATTTCGAGACATATGCACTTGTTGTGAGAATGGTATCTCTCCTGACCATGCTGGCAGTTGCATTACAAAGCAAAATGCACATATGCCAAATGGATGTGGGGACTGCTTTCTTAAATGGAATAGTTGAAGAAGAAATCTTTATGTACCGACCTGAAGGTTATATTGATACGAAAAATCCAACTCATGTACCCAAACTTGAGAAATCAATTTATGGACTGAAACAGGCACCAAGAGCATGGTACAAGGTAATTAGCAAAGTGTTGGACAATATGAACTTTGTAAGTTCCCATGCCGACAGTGGAATCTTTATTGAAAATATTCACGGAAACATCATCTTCATTGGACTTTGTGTAGATGATTTGTTGATGGTATGCTGTGATAATGGTATTCTGGATATGGTTAAAATTCAACTTAGCTCAACAGTCAAAATGAAAGCCCTAGGAAAACTTAGTTAGGTTTTAGAAATTGAAATTGATTAAAGCCGAGAAGAAAGACATATGAAACATGCACAATTAAATTATGCAAGAAAAATTAAAATCAATTCAATATATAGTCGTGCAAAGAATTCAATACGCCCATTGAAGCAACTATAATTCTTCGAAAGAAAGATAAAAAGGAAATGAATATTGAAAACATCCCGTACAGAGAACTTATCGGCTCCTTGATTTACTTGATGCTGGGAACAGAACCAGATTTGGCTTATGCTATTGCGGTAATCCGCCAGTTTTCTGAAAATCATTCGATGGAACATTGGAACGCCTGCAAACGAATGTTGAGGTTTGTCCAGAAGACCAAAGATTCCATATTGCTCTATAAATAATACCCAGTGGTCAGCCACTTAGCCAAACCACTATATGGGTATGGTCCCTAATGGACGTCTAGCTACAAAGGGTAGTAAAGCCAGCCACGTGGATCGCCACTACATGCGCCGTTGCAAGCCACTCGACCTATGACGCCACTTGTTCCAATAAGACATTCTGCCTCTAGGCATCCTATGCGGGATGCAGTTTCATATCACAATGCTGATGATATCACTCACTTATGAGTTCCAACCGCGACTTCGCGAAAAACCAACCTATCGGATTCCCCGCCATAGTAGAATACTACACAGGTCTTCTTCATTCCCAGGGTGGGCAATCCTGGCCTTCAGCTTCAAAAAGCCGTCTTCATTATGCTTCACCTTATACAAGGTATGGTTGGAGATAATGTTGGCGTTAGGTGGGCCATGGCGACGAAGCACAGGCTGGGTGGTTTTAAGGAAGCTATCTTCCTCATTGGTATATTAATTGTATACCAGAAACTGCTCAAAGCCCTGAGCCTGATGCTGGAGGAATGGCTTGTTGCCAAAAAAAAAAGCATCTGCTTGAGCACGGAAGCTTCTTGACTTACAATAGATAGTGCCACTGTAGTTGTCACTGAGCTGGCGGCAATGGCCCTGGAAAGTTCTCAACCTCCTTAGAAGTGTCCATCTCTTCCTTGCCGCCATCGTCATAATGCAAATTAACGAGCCCGTTGTCCGCGGCAGAATGCACAGTGCCCGGATAATACTTGTCGTCTACCGGCCAGAAGATTTTAACTCTGTCACCTATCCTGGCAGTGACATGGTCTTCCACTGCATCTATGTCAAAATCAATGTCGGCAGCCGCAGTGTCAGGAGTTGATTTGGAGTTGTCATTGAAATCTTGTGAATTTTTGATGTCATTCATGTCATCCAGGGCATCAATACCGTTTTACAAAAGCTTTGCGAAGCTCGTTTCAGAGATTGCCATGAGCGTATCCTGAAATGCGGCTGTCCAGTCCTTGCCAACTTTGCCAGCAATAGTGAAAATGCGTCTGTCGGCGTTGACTGATGTCACAGTCTTGGGGAGCAACCATCGTCCGCGCTTCTCAACTTCCCGTTTTACATACACTTCGACGAGGTCACCGGCGGTGAATGGTATGTCCTTGATAGATTTGGACTTAAGGATTCGCTGTAGTTTTCGACGAGCGATAAACAGTTGGCGGGCTTCTGCCACGTCTGCTGGGAGCACATTGTCATGTGGCTTGCCATTGATCGGTTTGGAGAAGCCTTTTGCCATCTCAAATGCTTAGATGATGCCACTTCCATTTAAGTCATTGCTTATTGTTATAGCCATGTACGCAGAACGGTCAGCGTTGAAGTCTGCACCGGCTGCCGACTTGAGTTTCAAGAAAGCACTGCTAATGATATTATTCTTTGACTCAATTGCGTTTGTAACATGACGACAGGGCGGCACGGCATGGAGCGGGATGTGAAGCTGCTTGCGATGATCTCAGAATGCTCCAAAGAGAAACGCTTTGTCTCCTCTGATGGCTTGTGGGTGCCATAATTGAGCCACCCAACTTGCCTCGAACCCGAAAACTGCCTCCTGCATAGACGTGGACTGGACCACGTGGGAAGTACAGTAGCGAGACAGATTGTTCATTGAATGTAGCACGCAAGCTTGATCTAGAAACAAGTGATCAATGCATACGACGTCGTTGAATTCCGTGTTCAACGAGCTGATCGACACCTTCCTCATTGGACGTAGAACAGCAGTAGACCGACAGGCTGTGCAATCGTTCACCATGTCTGCAACGTACTGGGCGACAGTGCGGTTCCACAGCTTGTTGCGCTGTAGCAACAGCTTTAAATCCGAAAAACAAGCGTGTCCGCAAACATGCGTGCGCAACTTTTCCATGATAGCCTTCACATTGCCCCACGGTAACTTCTCGAGCGCAACAGCGTACAGACAGTAGAGAGTAGATCCAAGGCACCCTTTAGATGATGCGAAGCGTTTTACAGAGATATAGGATAGAAAGCAGTCATTTACGATTGCCAAGGAATCGTTCATGCCGTTAGCATCGAATCACAGAGCGTTCATACCAACATGAACAATGCTCGCCTTGCAGGTGACTTTTCTCCCGATCAACCACTGTGATGACCCTTCGAGCACTAAGTGGGTGAAGGTTATTTTGTTTCCGAGGTCAGACTTGGCGCGCAGCACTAACGAGCCAATTGTGCTGCGCTGAGGGCTTTCATAAGTATTAGCGCCATGCTGCCACCTAGTGTGGCCGTAAAACAATGAAGGAATCTGTTCAAGAAGAATGTCACGAGCGAATCCGAGTTCGATAGACAGGAGATGCAGTCCGACTTATCCTTTGGCAATTTGCGGTGCGCCGTTATCTAGGAGAAGACCAAGACGGGCGGGCGCGTGATTGGCGGAGACAGCTGCCGTCAAACTGGTCAGGGTGGCACAGTTAAATGAGGCGGTCTTCTTCGAGGCATCATTCTGCTGTCCATACTTGTTCGGCGGCGACGTGCTCTGCAACGGATCCGCGCAGTCGAGGCAGTGGACATGCGAGGGTTGAAAACCATCTGGGTTGTGGTTCCTTTTTCAGTGACCAAACTCTTTGCAAACGTCACAATGATAGCGCATGGACAGCGGTCTACCAATCTTGCGACGGTCCGGGCGGTTCTGGTTGCGCGGCGGGAGCTGTGCTGCATTGGTAGCGATCGGAAGCGGCTTCGGGGAGCCGGTAGAGTGTGCATGGGAAACTTTATCACACTGGCGAAGAGCAGACGGGATTTTCTCATACGACACTGTGTTGAGGTAGTGCGTCGTCGTCGCCGCAGCAGTCAAGGTGCTGTTTGTTGATGCCGCCGCTAGCACTGAGACACGCTGTCCATTGTCGACAGCTGAGTTGGCCCAAAGCATGAAGGCTTTCAGCGACTCGGGCAACTTGGCAGATTCAGATTGGGCGTTAAACTTAGACGCCTATGCATGGAATCTAAGTTCAAAATTGTGGAAAGTTTCATTGCTAGAGCGCTTCAGGTTCAGAAGCGTGACTAAGTTCCCATAAACCTCATTGACAACAGACAGCGAATCTTTGTTAAAGATGGCTTTGACGATCTTGTCGGCTCCTTCATCTGAAGCAAAATCTTCGTCACTGATCGTATAACACAGATCCGGAGCCCTTCCATAGAGCTGGTATGCCGCAAAGAGATAACTCTATTTTGTTCGATTTTGAGTCGGGCAATTTCTCGTAAAACGAAGTCCATAGTGCCACCGACTTCGCGTAGTTTTCCTGGTTTTCTTTGCCGTTAGTCCACGGGACGTTTTTCAGGTCCCAAGAAAAACGTGAAAGGCTGGGCGTGCCGGAGGATGAGGCAGATGCTGGGCCCATAACTAAGTATTGAGCGGGGTAACAACTGTAGCTATGTTTCTTAGTCAACTCGGGTACGTTTGCACGCGTATTCAGATGATCTTCTGAGTCATTTTGCTTTGTTTATGTAGAATATAGTAAATGCTCATGTAAATGCACTAACTACGAATGCAAGTCGGAACGGCCGTCAGAGCACATGAGTGCTCGCGTGCGCATTACATGGAATCCTGTCACTAGCTGTTGACATTCATACTGTGAACTCTTCGAGAGTCTTGACACCAGGGATGTACTCCAAGTCAATGGACGACTCTAGCCATTCGGCGTCAAAACAGTAGTAGAGGTTAACGGGACGGACTGGTTCCTTTGTAGTCGCATTTAATACTGTTAGCTGCAATGCTCGAGCCATATCTTTTTTTGTGTACTGGTCGTATTGGCGCAGAAACACTCGAATCGCCCTTAGGATGGTGGACATCAAACGGGGATGATTGACAGAAAAAGCGGCAGATGAAGGTGGTTGGAGGATGTAACTTCCATCTCCAGTTTCATTAATGTGCGTCAATGCGGACGCAGCTGGCGTCGATGCGGACGCCATAATTGATCAAACGTGACGCGATACAACTACAGTATCGCAGTGATCACTGTGCCCAGGGTTGCGGTGCAAGAGTTTGTTTATGGAGAAAGTGGGGGAGGAGTCCGATGCCCCTGAAGTTTACTGAGGGGCTGTCGTCGGTGTCTAAAGTACACGTACGAGATTCCTGTTCGGGAAACAGTCCTAAAAAAGCTACCTAGCATTGGGCTGTGCCCAAAGTGATGCAATCGCGAATGGAATCTTGCGTGGGGCTGTGTGCGCCCAACAAGTTGGTAGATACAACCCACTACACTGAGTTCGCGGATTTGCATTGGTTTCCATCTCGTGTCAGGGTGTGATCGAAATAGCGGATCTTCCAAAGGTTTGGTTGTTCGAGTACGAAGCGGTAGGGACTTTTTATATAACTCTCGAAGAAAGGACCAGGGGTCATTTTGTTTTTGCTGGGGTGCATCAGTAGTTACCGTTGGAGTAGGCCACTGGGAGGAGAAACTCAAGTGAAAGAAAAAGTTAAAGAGAGGTTCGGAACGTAGTGCGCCGTGCTGAACGGACACTCAAATGCCCCTCAGGAATTTCCTCAGAGATCGGGCACTTCTCTGAATGTGAGACATCTGATCAGTAGGGATTCCGAGATTCATGATCTATGACTTTCTCTTTTCTAGGTAGCAACGCAGAGAGTTTAACGACTTCCAGCGCCCATTGATTGCAATTTACCGTAATGGACATCCACTGATGTAGTCTTCTCTGTCCTTTCCGAATCGCGCGGAGTGTGTGGTGACTTTGATAAATGGTGCGGTAGCAAGAGTACTTAATGAGAGCTAAACATTTGCGTTTGAATTTCGTTGTAACGGATGTACGAGGTTCACATGTTGGGCTTTGTTGTCAAGGAGTTTCGTTGTCGGTGAAAAGCACGTCCCATAGGGATTAGTTTTGTAGGAACACAACATGGACGTAGCAAACGGGGATAACGTCGTTTCTGATCGGTTCATGAGCAGAATAAAAGCAGCCGGAAGCAAAAACAACGACAAAAGAAGAGATTGGGTGCTCAAGATGACTTATCCGACTCTTCCCGGTAGCCAGGTTGCGATCGCGAAGGAGTCTACGGCGGTATCTTGGTCTAGCTACTATCCAAGTCGCTCAAATAAACATACTTCCACGGCGCGCTCGAAATGCCATCTTTCCAACCATGCTCAGGGTCTACATGTCTATGTCATACACAACCTTTTTAAGCGCACTGCACGAAATGCACATGCAACGTAAGTGTGGATGTTTTGTTGTTAAGGAACTTTTGTTCTCCTTTTTGTTTTTTCTTATAGAGGCGCATTTTGTTCATTGTAGTTTGCCTAAGTTTGGCTGGCTCCATTTTTAGGACCAACTTCAGAATAAGCTCCTTACATTGATCTTTCTGGATCATTGCGCTTTTAGAATTGTGCTTGCCCAGGGCCACGATAGTTTCCAAGCACCAGCTCCAGGCGGGTTGTACGGTATTTGTTTATACTTCACAGTTGATAAAACTTCTTCTAAACGGTCGCTCAAATCACAAACAGTAGATGCCAGTCGCCATTTTCACTATTCCTTAATAGCTTTGTCGGTTGCATCTTCTTATTTAGCAACGCTTTGATTTGTTTTAGTGTACATATACTGTTCAGCAATCTTGGTTACATGCTCTGTTTGAAAGAAGCAGCCTTTATAAGCTTGTTTGGCGGGCTTCCGGAATTGATATCTTCCACACGCCGAGTGTATGCCAAGACGTTTACTTCGAGCTTTATCAGCTCCGGCTGAGTTGCACCTGCAGGGTTCGGCGACTGTATCCTATAGACGATTTTATACGACAAAGTGATGCTTCAAAACTGTTCAGGTACTATTTGGCACCTCAACTCGCTTTGTTTAATCAGGACAAGTTGTATTTGGAACTTCATCGCGGTAACACGGCGCTGTAAAGCAATCGAGTGAACAGGTACAAGAGCTTTGGAAGTTTATCCAAAGATGCCCCCCCCCCCCCCCCGGTTACAGAGTTCCCAACCGAGACCGTGTACTCATTACGTCAAGTGTGGGAAAGTTTGGGAGCAGGGCGACCTACTGTTTTCGGTGGAACTTTGTGCTATGCAGCTGGTTTGGGTTATAGTAACCAACTACTGCTAGGTCTTAGTCCAAATCGATAATGCTTTGTAAGTTTATTCCGTACGCCAGTCCACTAGCATGCACAGCCAACCATGTAGAGAAACATCGTCAGCAGTGTTTTAATGTGCACCTTTGCTTTTGAAAGTGGTAGTTATTGTGGTCATAATGGAAAATATGGGAACAAAGGAGATGTGTAGAGTTTACTGGAGAAAAAGAAGAAAGACGAGACCGCAAATGTAGATGAATCGAGATGATTGTCGATGGTACTTGTTCTGTTTGTATGCAGTTGAGACTGCTGTGAATTGACGCAAAGCACCGGAAGATTTGCCTTCACAGACAATTGTTTGTTGCGACTTGGTAGATGTATACAAAGGGAAGTGTAAATTCAGATGTAAATGATGAACGATTAGAAAGTACATTTGCATTTGGCAGTTGTATCCAAATATTTCCATTTTGTCTGTTTTTTAGGTTTGCATCTACAAAATGGATATCTAAAAATTTGCATGTTTTATGAGGACGCCATCTTCTGGGCTGCTAATGGCGCGGGTGGTGACAGACCCAGTAGAACGAAATGCCAGGGGGTACCAGTCTACAACCGTAGACAAAACGACAGAGGCCGGCGGAAACGGCCAACCAGTAAAAGCCCAGGGAGCACTAACAAACGATACAACCACTCCGAAGAACACCTACGAGCGCCAGCAAGCCACTGCAGGGCTGCACTCGTAGTGGGGAAATGTTGATGCTAAAGACGGCGGGGGGCGGAGCGAGCAAGAATTGAAAGCGGGAAGGAGATGGCGCCGCGGACGGTTGCCGCGCCGTGCGGGGAGGTGATGAAGGGTCGTGAGGCCTCTGGAGGAAGTTGGAGTGGGGGTGGTGGCTTTGAAGCGGATCTCAATCTCGAGATTCGCTTCCACTTCCACCACCCCAACTGGCCGTTCCACACCAACCAATTGTTGTTGTGGAAGCCCCAGGTGCAGGGACAGGGGGATTGCTCCGGTTCACAGGATAGGTACCTTGAGACATCCCCCTATCCTTGCTGGGCGGTTACACACCCCCTTGCTCAGCGGTCGCTTCGCCGGGGCGACCGAAAAATAACGACTAGAGTGTCGTGGTGCGAGCCTCCTTTGGTTCCTGGCCATGATCTTCTAAATGTTATGGTCGTTTGTTTGTAGAGATTCAGTCTTCGGGCATGAATTCCTTTGCGAGACACTCTCTTACCTGACGACACTAGTTGATAACGCGGATGATTCGCCTTAATGACACGGCATGGCCCATAGAACCTTGTGACATAAGCAGGCCATTTGAAAGAAGGATTGAGTGCTTCTCCTTTCATCACTAGGACGAGATCTCCAACTGAGAACCTATGGCCGTGGCGAGAGTCACCTTTCCTAATCGGCTGGCGAGCTACTCGCATCGCCCTACCGACTGTAGCGGCCTGAACTTCGATTCTTCGATGTTCTTCATGAGGAAACTTCACTAATGCACGAGGGTCACTGCGATGCATGCGTGGAGGACATCCATACATCAGCTGGAAGGGTGAGAATCCTTCCCTCAGTTGTCGGCTTCTATATCCAAACAGAACCTCGTGGAGTGCGTCGTCCCATTCCATATTATTCCCAGATCTTTTCAAGGGCCTTCTTGATAGTCCCAACCATTCGTTCTGCACGCCCATTCGACATCGGGGCGTAAGCCAGCACAGGCTTCAATTCCATGCCGTTCTTGGTCAAGTATTCCTGAACGGACTTGGCTAGAAACGAAGTTGCATTGTCTGACACGATAGTTCGCGGGTATCCAAACGGGCTTATAATCTCGCTTCTAATGAATTTGAGGACCTCCGTTGCCGTAGAGTATCTGGAGGCTACCGCTATCGGCCATCCAGTCAAGTGCTCTACTCCAATTAGCAGGAATCGGTTGCCACTCTTCGTCGGACGGTACGGTCCAGCAAAGTCGATGGAGAAGGTGTGGAACACATCCGTTAGAGGAGCTCTTTGACCAGCGCGGTAAGATGGAATGGGTCCCATGAACTGGCATGCTTTGCAGCTTTTGACATATTCCGCGACATTGGACACGACGTTTGGCCACCAAAACCTTTCACGGATAAATCTACGAGTGGTGGGCAAGTCCCAGTGTCCTATGTCATCGTGAAAGGTCTTCAGCAACCTAAGCCTTTCAATCACGGGTGGAACCCATCAAAGACCGGCACCGGTTCTTCGATACAACAACCCATTCCACACCATAAAATTCTTGCTACTTCTCTTCGTGGCTGCTACAATCTTAGGGTCACTTTCCTTCATCGGCATCATACTCAAATGTCGACCAATGTCCGCGTAGAAGTCTTCAATCTCCTCAAACGTGGCATCGGTCTCGACGGTCATGGTCGTGGCAACATCTTTTTCTTCTCTTTCAGTGTTTCGGGCAACGGAGTATCTAGACAAGTAGTCGGCTGCCCTGTTCTTGGCTCCTGGCCTGTAGACAATCTCGAACTCATACTCAGCGAGAAAGTCCAACCACCTAGCCAGTCGGCCATGAACATCCTTCTTCTTGAATGCATACCTGAGAGCTTGATGATCAGTGAGCAACTGTGAAAGGGCTGAGTTCCAAGGAGATACATCCTGAACTTTTTCAATGCGAAGATAACTGCAAGCGCTTCTTGTTCACAGACTGCATACCTTCTTTCTGCCGCCGTCATCTTCTTACTGGCGTACTGTATCGGATGAAACATCCCATCCGATTTCTTCTGCGCGAGGACCGCTCCCAATGCAACGGAAGAGGCGGCGGTCTCAACACGAAAAGGTATACTGAAGTCCGGGAATGCTAACACAGGCGGGCTGGTAAGTTTCTGCTTAAGGGTATTGAAAGCTTCCATCATCTCATCGGTGAAATTCAATTTGCGGTTGCCAGTTGTTTAAGCATGAAGTACAGCAGCAGTGTCGGCAAAGTGGGTGATGAATCGTCTGTAGTACCCAGCCAATCCTAAAAAGCTTCTGAGTTCAGTGGCATTGGAAGGGATCGGGGCCTGTTGAATAGCTTCAATTTTCTTTGTGTCAACGGCCACGCCGTTCTTATCCACTACGGGCCCCAGGAGTTCTATCTTTGGCTGAGCGAAATGACACTTGGATATCTTTAGCTTTAATCCATGTGGTGCTACAATTCTCAACACGTATTCAACATGTTCGACATGCTCTTCCAATGACTTGGAGAAGATCACTACGTCATCGATGTAAACGCGGGCGAACGGTACCTTGCTGAGAATGGAGTCCATCATTCTTTGAAAGGTTGACGGAGCGTTCATCAGACCAAAAGGCATGACTTCAAATTGAAACGTTCCGTGTCTGCAAATGAATGGCGTCATTTCCTTGCATTTGGGCGACATCCTTATCTGCCAATACCCAAAGAAAAGGTCCAAGGTGGTGAAAAATGAACAACCTCCCAACTCGTCGAATATCTGCTCCATGTGCGGCAGAGGCCAGCGGTCAGCTTTCATCCCATTATTCAACGGTCTGTAGTCAATGCAAAACCTTGGTCTGCCATCCTTCTTGGTAGCTATGACCACAGGAAAAGACCAGGGGGAAGTGCACGGCTTGATTATGCCGGCTTTTAGCATCTTGTCCACTTCCTCTCGAACAACTTGGTCATATCTGGGCGGGAGTCTCCTAACTCTTGAATGGAGCGGGGCATCACATGTCACTGTGAACTCGTGCATGACAGGAACATTGGTCAGTCTGAGATCATACAAAGACCATGCTACAACATCGAGGCTCACCAGAATGGAACGGATCTGGTCTTGTACCTCATTAGGCAAATGGACAAGTCTTTCAACAATCAATTCTTCCTGACTCGCATCTGGCGCAGAGTTCTCGATGACGGTCGAGTTCTCATCTCGTTTCATTTTCGTGGGCATTTGCCATGAATACTCATCTTTGGATTGTGGGCACACAATGTCACCATGACTCATGCAACCAGCCACACATATTGTCGCGGACTTTTCCCGATTTATGTCGGGGTTCGTATCACGTCGGCCAATTCCTGCTTCCGAATCTTCCTTCTTCTGTTGATGAAATCTTTCGCCAGTTTCTGCGGGTGGTCTGTTCGGATCCTCGTCTTGTCCACCCGCGGAGAGCGGGGGCTGACTCGTATACTCTTCAGGTGGTAGTTCTTCTTCAAATGAGATCACGTAATTAACACCATCATCTTCCTCAATCATTCCAGTACGATTAAAAGGAAGGTTGTGAGCTCCCAAGTGAGGCGGATGAGCAGGTAGGGGAACAGGGTACCGAATCCGGACACGAACCTCCAGAAAATCGTCTATTGGTTCTCCTACCTCTTTTGGCAGCAATTGAACCTCATCCTTAATCGGGATAGTAAGGACGGGATCACGATAGAGGGGGGTCTCGGACATCTGCACTTCTTCAGGGGAGGAATGGGCACTAACGCTCTCTTGGTCGGCATCGTCCATCAAGACGAGGCCTACCGTGTCTCTTGGCTGAACGCTAGTGCCCGTAGAAGAACTCTGAAACGATGACGGGTTCGGGCCTTCAAGGGCTAGCTCACCACCACCCTCGCGTTCTGCTGTTGCTACAAGTGGCGCGTAAGACAGGTCGTCATCTCCAATGTCCGGGATAGGCCATCTGGCTTCAAACCGAACCATCTGTGCTTCATGGTCGTCAAGATCTAGGACCCCCATATTTCCATATGGTAGGTCTCTCGTTTCGGCATGTATCGGGTCCCCTGGCAGCGATTCGGGGTCACGACGATAGACCCTGAAAATGAGGCTATCTGGGTTTCCATCAATGTCTTCGGGATGCAGAAGAACAACGTCATTTCTTACTGGAAGAATGAAATGAGGATCAGGTAGAGGAGAAACATCAGAACTTTCATCGTCCGTCTCCTCGTCCAAGGCTTCTTGCACTTGTACTTGCTCAGCGCCGGCCTGTTTTATCTGCTCCAGCTCGACAGAAGGCAAGGCGGGCTCGTCTTCTAATGTCCAAGTTGGACACAAACTTTCAATCTCGGCCAGGTCTAAGGGACGCACGGTAGCCAAATCATGCCAGAAAGTAATTTCTTCTGCTGCGTCATAGTCTGGGAGTCTGCTCAGAAATTTCCTGCTCCAAGAAGATCGAGAACCGCTGTCTTGAATGGTCGCCAACGCGTAAGCTGAAGTATTAAGATTCTTCTTCTTATCGTGAATGGGTTCCTCTTCTTCCTCGGTGCTGCTATCAGATATCAAAGCATCAGTATCGGAAGTGAAGTCGGCACTATCTGTGGATGACAGTTCATCGAACAAATCGGCTCCGGGCCGATGGTAGTCCAGCGGCAAAGTCGTGGCCTCGTCATCGAACTTCATCGATACTTGCTGCGTTCAAGGTCAAGACAAGCTTGTACCGCTTCTAACGTGGGGCATCCAACAATCAAATGGAAGGGTCGATTTTCTACCACCAAAAAGTCCAAAGGTACTCGCAGAGAACCGAACTCAATGGGCACATTCTTCAATCCACCACAAACCAACGACTTTGTTCCGTCTGCTACCACGATCCTTCTATTGAAAGGCCTCATCTCTAGAGACAGTCTGTGACATAACGCAACGGACATCAGATTGGGTATGGCCCCTGAGTCCAACAAAGCCTGAGACTTGGTTCCATGCACGGAGACATTGACAACCTTCAAAGACGGGGGCAAGGCCAGCGCGTGGGCGTAATTGATTCTTCGCCCGGAAAAGCTTCCAGCTAGTATGCGACGAAGGTCTTTCTTTGCTTGCTGAGCGTCTCCACGAGCTAACTGACCAAAGGTTAATCCTGAAGGAGCCTTTGCCAGCTCCTCATAAGCATTGTACTTCGCGATATGTTCCTGAATTTGGACTTTCTTCGACTTGGCCTTCATGGCCTTCGAAGAGGGTTTTCGAGCTTTGGAGGAAGCTTGTGGGGTACTTCTTCCAGTTGGTGTCACTGCTTTGGTAACCTGGCTTTCGGGAAACATCACCGGTGAAATACCAGAGAGGGGCGCAGTCTTTGGCTGCTTTGGGAGCGGAGCTCCCTGCGCATCTCTTTTCGTCGTTGCCACCAGTTCCTCTTCGTCGGAGGAGTCATTGACGACAATCGAAACGTGATTCGTCTCATTCTTTTCTGCAGGACGATCATTCTTCAGAGCCTCTTCACGAGCGGACTCTGATTTGGGCTGGGCGAATGAAACCCTCTTAAACGCTTCGTCAACCGGTTTCTTCCAACAAGTTGCCGAAGAGTGTCCCACCCTTCCACACGAACCGCAGCGCGTGTTTCGGTGGGGATTCGTCGGACACCTATTCGCGTAGTGCCCAGGTTGCTGACAGAATGTGCACACTCTTTCTCCTGCTGACTCCGAGCGTGCGCCACCTGATTGGGTTTTCTTCATCATCAGATGGAGCTCCGCCATCTGTTCGGCAAGCTTCTCAACTTTATCTTCAAGTGGGGCCGATGTGGGAAGTTCACTATTCCTCGGCCTTTGTAGGACCTTCTTAGCTGCCGGCAGGGCGCTCAAAGCACCATAGGACCCTAGAGCGTTCTTTCCACCAACGAAATCTTTGACTAACGCCTTCAGTCATCTGCACCTCGGAAAAAACAAACTGGGCCAGGTCCGCATATTCCATTACGGCGTTTCGAAGCAACCCGAAATTCGCTTCGGGATTGAAGCTTGCCTGGTCGAAGAGCGAATCCATCTTCTTCAAGGACCCAAGGAGGTCAGCATACTCTAAACGTGCTGAAACCGCCCGACGGATTCTTTCCGCCGGTTCTTCGACAGAGCCGAAACGCTCAATGAGAGCGGACTTCACTTGACCATAATCTTTCGCTTTTTCCGAAAGCGTACCATCAACAGCATAATTATCATAGTAGAAATCGAAGGCTTCACCCTCAAGGTAGCCTAACAGCTTGATAGCCTTTTCACCTCCATTGGTGCCAGCTGCCGCAACATTCTCAAAGTAGAACAGAAAATTCCTGATATCAACGTTGGAGCCATCAAAAGAAGAAACAGACTCACGCGGGACGGAGCCCTGCTGGGGGTACCATGTGGACGCCATCTTCTGGGCTGCTAATGGCGCGGGTGGTGACAAACCCAGTAGAACGAAATGCCAGGGGGTACCAGTCTACAACCGTAGACAAAACGACAGAGGCCGGCGGAAACGGCCAACCAGTAAAGGCCCAGGGAGCACTAACAAACGATACAACCACTCCGAAGAACACCTACGAGCGCCAGCGAGCCGCTGCAGGGCTGAAATCGTAGTGGGGAAAGGTTGATGCTAAAGACGGCGGGGGGCGGAGCGAGCCAGAACCGAAAGCGGGCAGTAGACGGCGCCGCGGACGGTCCCCGCGCCGTGCGGGGAGGTTATGAAGGTTGGTGAGGCCTCTGGAGGAAGTTGGTATGAGTGAAGAATCAGTGAACAACAAAGAGTTGTCTCGGAAGTGAGAGCAGAAACAGTGAACAACAAAGAGTTGTCTCGGAAGTGAGAGCAGAAACGCTCTCACTGCGAGACCTTTATATACAGCAAGCATAATGTAAACGGTAGGATAAGAGCGGTCGTGAAACTATTGAGAATATGACGATACAAAATAACATAGCACAACGGTTGGAAACGTCCTTGATGCATTATGAGTGTCCTTGACGGACTCTGACACCCCCCCTCGACCTTAAAAGGGAGTAACAGTTGGAGTGGGGGTGGTGGCTTTGAAGCGGATCTCAATTTCGAGATTCGCTTCCACTTCCACCCCCCCAACTGGCCGTTCCACCTCAACCAATCGTTGGTGTGGAAGCCCCCGGTGCAGGGACAGGGAGATTGCTCCGGTCCACAGGACAGGTACCGTGAGACATCCCCCTATCCTTGCTGGGCGGTTACATTTTAGATGTATCTCTTTATAAAAAGCCGTCATCATCGTGAAGTACGCGTTACGTGTATGACAAAAACTTTCGTAGATTCTGATGATCTCCTTTTCACAAAAAGCTTATTTCTGTGCAATACACGATTGCCACCTGGCGCAATGCCCCCGGCGCTGCTTACTCAACCTCACTCATGCTCTACCCCAAGACACTGGGGACAGAGGAGAAAGAGGGGACACCTTGTGCCTGTTCCACCTTTCTCGGTTCCACCGGGCGTTGCGAGTGCATACTAGACACCAGACCAACAGCCCTCCCGCTCTGCGTACGACTGCTTCCCATAATTTCCCCCTATCCTTAGGGTTTATGCAAGTAAGGTATCATGAAAACAGGGCGACAACAACGATGCTACTTGGCTCCGGTAAATGTTGGCAAACAATCTTCTCACTGATTCGTGTACCGTTCTCGGTTCAGCATATGATGCTTCATTGATTTTCTTTGAATTTGTATCGTACTCGTTGATCGCTCTCTTGTCTGCAACTGCTTGTCGTCTCTCGGTGGTATTTGAAAGTGGCCCATGGTTTTATTGAGATCTGATAGATATTTGCTCAAAACATAGTTGAGAGACTTTTGATCTGTCTTGAACTATGAGATTCTTCCCGTTGATGGTTCTCCAAAAATTCACGCGCATTCTTCCTTGTAGGAAGTACCAATGCATCTTCCAAAACCACGAGGGCAATGTCATTATTGACACGCATACACTCGAGACCGAGGCATGCTCTCTTTTGAGCTCTCTTCGCCTCCATTTATACACCGGTACTACAGCTGTTGCATCCCATCTTTCCGCATTGGCAGTTCTGAACTCACAGCAAACACATCATGGCAGTGATGTCTGTCTTTCTCGTGTTCTACGCGCTTTTGGTGCTAAGCTGTGTATATGCCGATCCGCATTACTTTCAAGGGCAGGCTGCAACCACCTCGCGTGATTCAACGTTTGGAGGAAGCGTAAGACAATTTTCCGGGGGGATCCTCGACTGCACATCTTCGGATTTTCTCAAACGCACATTGTGTTCTGCTGTAGGGACCCGGGTGAACTCCACTCTCGAAGCTGCTGGTCTGAAGATCGACAGAGAGGGGGCTTTGTTTAGCTACGATGATCAAACACAGGAGAAAATTGACACTGGGCATAGCTGTTCGATCACTGCAAAATTTACACGAAGAATGGCTCTAGCGCGCTTTTCAAAGGATACCGATTTGAACATCAATATTGGTACAAATGTCTCCGAACCAATAGTAATTACCCTGAAAGTACCAGTCCATCTGGAAGCGAAAGCAAATATCAAACAGTCGTTCGGAGCCAAGCTTTTTGGAAAATGTCGACGAGTTGGGAGTGACAGCTTCACAGTTGAAGCATCGGTATCCACAGTAGCTGATACAATCATTGCAGTGACACTCAACCCCTCCTACTCCAGGTTCCCTGGGAATGGTGGTTACGCAGTGTCCATCAGACCTGTTGTGGCTGTGCTTTTCGACCTTGAAAACACCGACCTCGATTTCAAAATAAGGGGATTGAGTTATTTTTCAAGGTTAGCCGCGAAGCTCTTCGGTTTCACGTCCACTCTGACTGATGGTCTCAAGGACGTTTTCAAGGGAAAGGGAGTGAAAAAGATAGTCCAAAACTTTGAAGACACTGCTCTTTTTGACTTTGGGATCCCACTTTTGTCACATTTGGGACATCTCCCTAAGCCACTCCAGGACCTATTTTATGGACTCATCGAAGATCTTGGTGAAAAAGAAATCGAAAAAAAGGCGAAAGGTTTCAGTAGTGACTTCGAGAACCTCCTGAACTCCAAAATTCGAAGTGCGATTGGAACAGACTCAAACGGAGTGCGTCGGTTTGTGGTGTCTAGAGGTGTCCCTTAGCGTGGGTTCCGTTGAAGATCGTTTGTTCAGATTATTCTGTTTTCTTCCCTCTCCCTGCCCAGCATTGCCAGCTAGTTGGAAGACAGACCTTCATTTCCATTGAAAGTGCCTCCGAGGCTAAAGATGAACTGATTTGGTAGTTTAAACTATTTTAAGAATCAAGACCGAAATGCTATTTGTTTTTGAGCATCAATCCTATCAAGAATGAGCTCTCTGATTAAATTACAACAATTGGGGTATGTGTGTATTGATTTTGATACCAACTTACCTGTTACCACTGGTAAGATTCTACGCTAAAAGCGCCAAGTGCGCGGCATTGATTTAGAGCAGTTGTGAAAAGTGGCTCAAAACTTTCCTTGATGATTTTTATTCAGTTTCTTTATTGCCGTGTTATTCCAACGATTTAAGTCATTTTTTCCCAAGAATATTCTAAGCATTCGTGCTTTTGGCAAGCATCAGGCACTGGAAATACTACATGTTTGAGTGAAGAAGAATCAAGTTTCGGAATCATCATCACTGAGTCCGGAATACAACACAGTAGTAGGGAACAGGAGAGTTGTTGTTAACCACTGATGGCTCGTTAATACTCGGTATGTGGAAGCTGGTAAAACAGATACGGACACATCGCCATCGTGCTTGATCCATTTTTCCAGGCTGAAAGTACTCGTGAGCGATCCCAGAAGAAAAGCCATCTGGGAGTGCCAATGGCTTGAATTGATTTCGTTCAAAACTTTTGTTCTCCAAGGTGGTAAAGCCCGGATCATGCACAAATATGGTATGTAATTCGTTCACGTTGAGAACACCAATTGTCTCACCGCATCTGTTTGACACGATTTTCGGAGTAAAGAGGACGTGTGACAAGTATGGAAGAAGTTTTCACACGTTACTGAAACCGCAGCTCTGAAGAATGATGAAAAGAGAACGACACAAGTTAAAAAATGCATCGAGAAAATGATGGGCAATGATGCAGAAGGAATGAGACTGTGTGTCTTTTTTTCTGATGATGAGACGAGATATGAGCTTGGCAAAAATATGGATCTCCATTTTGGTGATTTCGCAAGTCTTTATAGTGATGAAGCGGAAAATGATGAAAGGTTTTTTGCGCAATCTGTTTTCATCGCACATAAGTTGCGCAACATTTGTGAAGATTCAAACCTAAATTCCTTCGAATCACTCCGACATGACGATGAGAGCTCGGAGTCGTACACGTCCAGCTAGGTACCAGCCCGTTTTTCATGGTGTGTACAGAAGGTGTTGTAGATGGTATTCGGCAGTGGTGGGCAGTAAGCCATGCACGAGGCAGGGCTGACTGAATTGAAACTATGGAATGACGCATCGATCTCCGGGACGATCGCGTGTAATGTACCAATTGTTGGGATTCATTTATCGGGGAACAATTTGATGGTGTTGAGGTTCCATCCACTTTCTTTCTTTCAAGAGTCTTGCGGTCAAAACTCGACATTATTACAAGCGACTGTGGCCTAGAGGGGGTGGAAGCTGCAGTGTATCCACATGAGATTGCAAGAGTAGTTTTTCGGGGAATTGTTACAGATCACGAGACTCTCAAGACATGTTTTTCGGCAAAAACCACTTGGAAGTATGTACGGCGTTGAATCTCTTGGCAATCTACGCCGTTACTATGATTTTCACCTCTCATCATGGTTTTTTAAAGTATGCTTGGAGTCTTTCCCAGGAACTACTACCTGTATGAAGAAGAATCAAGTTTTGGGATGTAACTACGTGAAGTAGTTCTATTCAAACACGATCTAATTATTGAGAGATTTGGAAACGTAAGCTGGTCTATTATTTTTTTAATTTTTGGGTAAAATTTGATTTGTAAAAAAGAATGCATGGCTGCTCTCTACACGTTTGAAAAACGGCGTCACACGGCGCGGCGCCAGCGCGATATGATTCGTAAGCAATCTTTTTTCAGACGAGTTGTATCCGCCCTTCATCATACCCATCTTCGCTCGCGGGTTTTGAAGTGGGCGTCAGGGAGCCGTCCTGCGGATGGAAACATAACGGTAAGCACCGCCTGGAACCTGATTTCTCGGAATGTAAGTTTTGCAAATCAGCCACGACCCAGTCTCGAGAGATATGAAGAGGGGGGCTGCGAATGACCCGAAGAAGAAGACAAATATCGCACGTGAGCCATTTGCGATTCCATCGCAAAGCGGTGCAACCTCTTTGCCGCTGTCTCGGGAATCATGAGCTCCGTCCTGCGAATCGCATGATGATGTGGAACCCCATCCGCAACCAACTCGCGAAACGGCAACCGCTTCATTACACCCTGTATCAGCGCCTTGTTAGACAACTCACCCACATCCAAAACAAGGTCGTAGGGGATGTGTTCCAAGTAAAGCCATTGCGGTCTCACGTGAACGTCTAGTTGCTGCAACGGAATCGGTCTCTTCACCCGAATATTATCAAGCGCCAGCGCGAATTCGCTCACATTCATGCAATGTACAGGCGACGAAGGCAAACCAGCCAGTTCCCTCATAAGCGGCACAATGTAATTATACTGATGCCCGGATTTCAACTCTTCCGTGGCGCAAGCAAACTTGTCGTTGAAAGAAGAGATGAGTCTATCGAAGGGGTTCCGCTGCACAGCCATTCGCAGCGTGGCAGGTGACGTCAGAATTCGACGGCGTTCTTCCATAGTAAAATTTGAAAGATAGCGCGCACGACCTTTCCAACACACGCTGCGTAGATCCTGAACGTGTGTGTCGCAGCGGAGGCGTGTGAAGGCCGCCCCGCCCACCACGCCGCGGAAAAGCCAGTGAAAGAGCGAGGTGCTTCCAGCCTTTGCGACGGACGCGAGCAGAAGGTCAGCAGACGGAAAGTAGGCGAAATTCTGGCTTGAGCTGATTTGGCGCAGGAGGGTGTCGTTGGTGAGCACTTGTTGGACGTTTGGCGGCGTGGTAGTAGAACGCTGGTCGGAGGGGACGCGTGCGGGGAAGGGAGCGTGTGTAATTAAGTGTAGAGTAGCCGTCAGTATGGCTGTGATGAAGAACGCAGAGACCAAAAGGCGCGCCAGAGTCTTGCTTCTGGGGGAGTCGGGGGGGAACGGTTGGTCGGACATTGTGTGAAAGTTGCGGTGTGAAATGTGAAGCTTCGGGAACGTCGATGAAAGCTGCGCTTGGGTCTTGTAGCAGCGCAAGTAGGAGCAGCTTGTAGTGCGGCAAGGTGCAAATTCAGGTTGAGATGAGACGTTCATAGGCGTGAGCGGTATGTATCTCTGTATTGGACTGGGTTATGTAGCAAAAGGCATTCGGCCATGTTTGGGGTCTCCAGCGAGTATCTCATGAGCGAGAGATGCAAGAAATGAGTTGTCAGGATTTGGGCGTGAAGTGGAACAAAACGGGAGCTTTCCTTATCCTCACAAGAAGGTATCGTTGTGGTAATGCGTTATGCAGAAGCGTATCGGATTGCAAGTTGCACCCAAAGGATAATGTACATACAGTACACATTCCACATGCAGTTGTCCTGTGGCTTTCCGGTTCGGTGCGCCCCGCCGGACGACGGAGTCAGGAAAACAGTCATCAGATATTTTAGATTAAGTGTTGTGAGGCTGTTTATTTAGTGCGCGTAGCTGGCTGGAAGGCAGCCGTGCCGAGTGTGCTACGCCCGAGTTGTTCAATTGGAGTGATATATACAACGCTTTTGACCAAGGTGTGCGTTCTATGTCCTCAACAGCAATCCCACTTCCGCGCTTCGTCCCGGCTACGCGCTGGCGCCAATCAATGTGGATAACAAAATGAGAACGCATCCCACCGTGAAAATGACCACGAACGGCTGTGACACAGCAGCTGAGGTGCGATGTGCGCTGTATAGAAAGTGTCTCAAGTGCGGACATTACAAGTACAAACACCTTCAGGGCTATTGCAGCGAGAGCGAAGTCACGTTTCTAAAATGCATTTCCTGTGCGCCAAGCGTGTCCATCGCTTGAAACTGTGCCACCAGTACGTCGGTGTCCGAAGACGACACCCGCATCAGTGCTTGGAACTTTCACGCTTCCAACCGGGGATGAGGGGCATGGCTCGGCGGAACAGATGATGATCGGGTGAAGCGAGGGTGTCACCGATTCTCCAAACTAGCCAATTTCTGCGATAGTCTACCGTAGCCGGCGCTTGTGAGCGCCGGCCGCAACTAATAAAAAGAAAAACGCCCCCATCTCTTCAATAAATATCCGAGGTATTGACAATTATACCGGTCAACCTTGCAAAAAGGCCTAAGTTTGCTACAGAGAGGCGGCCAAGTGAGAAGCAGCTTCTGTGATTGATGTTGGTCTTCTCGAATTTGTTCGTCGCTCCTGTAGACGCTGGAGTCGGCGAGCGAAACGGAGACAGGCGTTCTTTCCAGAGACGGAAAACCCTCAAGCAGCCACCCCCCGGCCAGCAAGACGGCGAAGAGCTTCAACCCGGGGCCGGAAGCGGTGAAGATGATCGGAGATCGTGGCTGCTGACAACAAACAACACTGACTGGCCTACAAAACGGTTCTAGTTGCATTCGATTCGGCTTCACACGTGTGAAACCACACCGAAACCGATGGCGGCAACGGCCAAATGGCGAAAATACACGACGTGTCCGGTGTAGGAAGTAGATTGACTTTCCACCAATAAATGCACCAGCAAATTGTAGGGACTCACGTGCTAACGGATGGTGAGGCTCGCGTGAGAAAGTGGAACGCAAGTGTTGTTATTGCGTGGATAGTCTAGTATTAGGCTATCATTTAGTAGGTTACAAATATATTTACTCTAGATATTTGAATTCATGTGGCACCTATTTGGGACAGTACGCCTTGAAAATTCAGGAAAAAACATGACGAAAAATGCAACATTGCATTGCTGAATCTTTATGGGGACATGTACGCATGCCCGCAGGGCAGGAGTCTATATTCTGGTTGTCAGTATGAAAACTGATGCCTCATGGAAGACAACAGTTCCTTCTTCATTTTGTCAAGACATCAGCAGGCTTTCGTGCGGATCTAAGAAAACATCGGAAATCTCGTAGTCCTGATAAGCATTTCATTCTCCATTGCTTTCAAAGGGAAGTCTTATCTTTGCCGTCGCAGAAGATTTCTTAAAACATCCGTGAACATCTTAATTGTGAAACAAGACCCACAATAGATTCAAAGTGATGTTTCACAGTATATTCAAACTCAAGTGCATCACCAGATGCGTTTACTGGTTCTCCTAATACTGAACAAACAACCGACCAGATATACGGATTTTGCAAGGAAAACCTTTGCTTAAAGCAAGTCGTGCATCTTTATGCACAACGCATGCCTTCACATTGTTGTGTGTTCTTCAAAGGAGAGAGATAATACTGAACCTCCCCAGTGCAGATGCAAGATTGAAAGAGCAGGGTCCGACGTTACATGTTTTTGTGTGCCAGAGGGGTTTCGAGGTCCATTCCAAGAAGAGTAAATACTTGAAGAAAGTTGCAGATTACTGATGAGATTACGCAGCGGATATGAATGTTTGAATGTTGCTCTCGTGGACTAGTGAAGTTCACTGTATTTGTATTTGTATTTGTATTTGTAATTTATATTCTTGGCGACTGTTTGTGTAACAAGTTCTCTGACTACAAATACCAGACCGCCGCATTGTAAACGTCGGACGAGACCCCCAAGGTGACGGACGAATTCTTGTACTCTGAATACACCCTGCACCTTTCACTCAGACTTTCCTGTATCTGACACTGACTATCCTTAGTTATGGGCCACCAGGCTACGCCCTCGCCCAAGGACCTCCCTTCCAGGCCCAAGTTTTCCTGGGATTCCAAATCTCCGCCTTGGACTGACGGCAAAGAAGACCAGGAGGAATATCGCCATGCTGTTAGTTTGTGGCAGACGTTCCACAATGCACTCCCCGTTAATAACAACAACAAGATTCCTGCAGCGTTGCAGGCTGTTTGTCTCAAGTCCCAACTGTATGGACGTGCCAAGGACCTGTGTTCCGGAATTACTGACGCCCAGCTCGTTGGAGAAGATTCAGTCGCTCTGATCGTCGGTGCAATCTACTAGCGTGACGCTATCTCCGTCGTGAGTGAAGCCTGCAAGACCTTCAACGTGCTCCTGAACACCCGTCGTGGCAACTCGGAAAACATGAAGAACTTCGAGTCCCGTTTCTCTGCACAGGTAGGAAAGTTTAATTCGATCTCGAATACAACCGAGTTGCCAGAATGCCTCACAGCACTCATGCGGCTGTCCAATGCTTCCATTGATGACGCACAACGTGTTTCCGTTATGGCCTCTGCGTCTCCCTCAGATGAAAACCTCGGTGCCCAATCTAGCAATGATCAGTACCTGTCTGCCGTCACCTATTCCTCCGTGGCATCCGTAATCAAACAGTGCGACAAGTCTGCTCGCTCGCCCACCACAAACGGCACACTGATTGCCAGCTCCGGTGGCTTTGGCAACAGTTCCAACAACAGGAACTCTAGGAACGGTGATCGCAACCTCATCTCTCCTACCATGAAGTATCCATGTGACACCTGTGGCAAGTATGGCCACTGGAAACGGAATCACCGTGACGATGGGTCCTTAGCCCCTAGTGTGAAGTCCTTCGACAGCCCGCAAGTTCCGACTGGCACCAACTCGTTCAACTCGTCCAATCAGTCTAAAAACCGAGGAGCAGCCTCTGGCTCGTCTTCTGTATCTGCTGCATCGTCCTCGAATGCCTCCAAACAACAAACTCTTTCCTTCAACATGGCCACTTTTGATGGATCAACGGAGTCACCGATGCACTTTGGACCTCTCTTGGACAGTGGCGCTCCATACTCGGCAATCGGTATGGTCGAGCTCAACATGCTCGCTGACCACTCTGGCTTGCAAACCGACCCCGCTCTTGACCCGATTCCTGCCGCACTTTCTGGATACACTTCCTGGCAATATGGCACTGGTAACCACGCCAGCCAACCGCGAGATATTCTTGGGTCGATTCTTCTTACGGCCAACACCGACAACGGTAACCAAGTTCGAATCAGGCACTTGGTGCTTGACGGCTCGTCTCAATGGGTCGTCGGGCGAAATGTGACAAGCAAGGCAAACATCGAAAACATCGGCCGGAATGCATTGGTTCTCGCTGCAAATGGCAAAGAAGATTTCTTCTCGATTGTGAATCAAAACTTTCTTGACTTCATCAAGCTCGAGTGTTTTTTTTCGACTATGCCATCAGCTAACATTAACACTGGATCGACACTCTCATGCATGTCTGCGGTTTCCCTCGATCTGTCACCGTGGACTGAGGTCAAGAGTGTAATCGACAAGATCCATAAGCATGTGTGTGGACATGCCGCCTTTTCCGACTACAAGCTTCTGCTCGAACGTAATGGTCTGTGGAACGATGTTGTGTCTGGCTACGTTACTGAAGTTGTCAACGCTTGCACCGCCTGTCGGTCAACCTCTCCTCCAGCTCCGTCCCGGAAAGTTTCTATCAGCTCTTTGTCGAAAGAGTTCAACGAAGTGCTATCTGTTGATCACTTCTTTCTCGAAGGCCTGTGTGTCCTTCATTTCATGGATGTGTCCTCGTGCTACTCCGTCGCGTATGTTGTCAGTACAACTGCCCTTCATGAAGCTGTAATCGGCTTCGAAGCAACCTGGGTAGCGCAGTTCTGGTATCCTGACTCAATCATTGGTGACAAAGCATTCAACACCGACGCATTCGAAGACTATGCTGATGCACTCAGCATCCCCATCAAGACAGTTCCGCCTCGTCGGCATCACATGAACGCCATCGAATCTAAGCACAACATTATTCTGTCCGTCTTTCTCCGTCTCAAAGAAGGTAGTGGTGATGAGTTCGATGCTGTCCTTGCTGCATACAAATCTGTGTCGATCTCAAACGACCTCTATGGAAACGATACCATGTCAGCATTTGAACTGGCGAAAGGGTTTACAAAGCCAGTCAATTCAAAGCCTGCTGAACTTTGAGTCCCCATCGATGTCATTGATGCCCGTGAACAGCTCCAAGCTCGTCGCAAGCTGGCACTCATTATGCGCTCTAAAGCACTCACCGAAGCACCAATCGCCATTGGCGACTCCGTGGAAATTTTCCAGAAGAAAGAGAAAGGGAAGCGTGGCAAATGGTCCCTACCCAAGACTGTGCTCTCGGTCGATCTTCCTGCCCGCTCCATCACCGTTCCCGGTGCAAACGGCCGATGTCTCACTGTTGCCTTTGAAGATACTCGACGCGCCATGTCTCCACTTTGTTTTGCACAGCTCGTTCAAGAAGGGATTGACTCCCTTGACGCCTCACTTTCTGACCTTCTCGGTGATATCCCCCCAACTGATCACACGGATGACCGCGACGATTCAAACCTACTGGTCCACGACCGTGACGACCAAGGCAACTTTTCTGATGACGGTAACAATGGACCTGCAGTTGGTGATCGTCTTGATATACTCTGGGATGAAAACAATGTTGTTTACACTGGTGTTGTTCACTCGCAAGCAGATAACGGTACCGTGACCATTCATTATGACCATGGTGAAGTCGAAGCAGACTTAGATATGACAACCGTGCATTGGAATCACTCCGAGCCCACTTCGCTTGCTGCTGCAAATAGCAGTCTGTCCGGTGGAAATTTGCAAGTCACAAGCACTGAAGCCGCTGTTCTATCCTCCATGCTCGAACACTTTGGCAACAAACCATTCTTGCGCCATCAAGCCCAAGGATTCGACCAGTCTACTCTCGTCAACGCGTACGCACGTGAAGAAGAAACTTTCCTAAAGACGGCCCGCCCCATCTATCACCGCGACGTTCCCCCTGGTGCCAACTGTAGGACAATGCCCCCAAGGGGGAAAACCTACGAAGACGTCCGGATCTTCCTCTCACGTGGTAGCCGGCGCGGTAGAGCCCTCCCAGGGATCGGCGCGCAATGCCGGGTGTAAGCCGGAGCCGAACCGTCGCGACGGGCGCAGGGAGGCTGAAAGAAGCCGAGAATATCCGCCGAAGCGGTGCTTGCGTATCCTCTGAGGAGGCAAAACCAACGAGAGTGGCGAGCACGACAGGTGTCAGTGCGAGCCGCAAGAGCGGGAATTGCCCAATGAAGGGGAGGAAAAGGGAAGGAAAATGGGAACGGAGGCAAGAGGGCGAGGTTGACCACGAGTCGCAAGAGAGGCCTCGGGAATAGCCGGCACTGCCGGGTGTAGCAAACCGTATACACGGGCGGAACCACGAAAGTGGGAATAGATACCCAACACACGAAGGCTGCTTGAACGTCCAAGGGGGTTGGGAAGCCGTGCACCACGGGAATCCCTCCGTAAGGAGTTGTATATCGGCGCAGGCGGTTCGACCCAGCGCCAAGATCTGGAAGACCAAGATCACCCTTGTTGGGGAGACTTTACTGCACCGGCGGCCGCGAGGCCGGCGGCCTAAGTACTGTAGTCATCGTAGAATAGAATAAATAAAGTCTATCCTAAATAGCTAAATGTCCGTCTAATAAAGGGGCCAATCTGGAGGCCACGTGTCGCGCGGGCGCTGCGGCCACGTGTATGGGACCCGGTCCCGCCGGTGCATCACCGGCGTTCCGGCCATCGCCGTGAAAACGGACTACTCCTACTCATAACGAGGTTGCACGCCGGAGGCTCCGGAAAAAACTTAAGTCCCCAAAAACCTCCCTGGAGGACGTTGCTCTTCATATACCCCCCCTTAAGACAGGGCGAACACCTCGAAGAGGAAGTCAGCATGGCAGCTCGTCATGATTAGAGCGCGTCCGACACCGGGTCTCCGGAAACCAAGACACCTTCACCAAGGATCCCACGCAAGCTCTTCGCATCCGATTCCAACCACAGCACACCAACACGTACCATGTCCAACCCCGACCGTCATAACACATCCGCGACTCCCGCCCTTGGCGGTTCCACCGGCTTCCGGTCCGCGCCCCACCCTGGGGTGTTACCGACCTCGCGTACGAAGACCGCCGTATTGGCGCCCGCTTTCGCGGACAGGCGGACCCACCGCAGTGGCCGACCTACGACGCCCTTGTGGGTGCAAATCCGAGAACTCGGCATGGCTCCGCGATGTTGCGGTATGCGCCTTGGTTTCACCCATTGGCTGTCCGCGACGAGGATTTGATCCACTCCTACACCGATAATTCGGAGATTCTCCCGGGCGACCTGCCAGGCGTGGTGACCATGTCCTGGGATTTGCGTAATCGTATCGCCATCCCGGTACACCACGTACTCCGCCGACGCGGTGAATCCTGTGCGGAGGCTCAGGCCACGCTTGTGCGGATCGCTTATCCCAGGCACCATCGGGCGCCTTTCGAGTTCCCGATACCGCCAGAGGTCGAATTCGACGTCCACCTTTACCGCACTCGCGGGGAAATGTCGTACTGTGACCGTCTTAACGGATTGGAAACCCTCGCTTGGAGGGGCACACCGATCGCTCGGCAAGAAGCTCTTTGCTGGGTACGACCGATTCTTCGGGCAGAGTTCCGCTACCAACCGCGGCAGTCGCGCTCGAACTTCCTTCAGAACTTCATCCGCGATGAGCGGCGTTGGCGGGCCCGGACCGGGTATTTCGTACCGTACCAGAACACGGAGATTGAGAGCATCGCGCCTGCTCACCGACGTGGTCGGTACGTCAGTCTCCCAGACTGGTGGTCCTCCTTGGAGGCGTGCTGGGGTTGCTTCATTGAGCTGCCCCCAGTCTTCACCTATGTAGGGTCGTCGTTCTTGAACGATCCCCAGTCGGGGTGGTGGTCCGTCGTGGTAAGCGAATGGGCCGTCTGCAGTGTGGCTTTTATCCTCGCTGAGGCGTACGCCCAATATCGATTGTGGTACGTGCCACCGCGTGTGCGGGCTGCGATCCGCCGTTTGGACATGCGCATCCCCCTCGGGGGCGAGGCGAACAAAGAAGAGATGTTGGGTCTCCTCGACTTTGTGGAGGGGGTCCAGTGGGATGAGGTCCCGCTGGAGAACTCCCAACGCATTCAACCGCGTCGCGGGTCTGGCCCCGGATTCGGGAGGAAAACTGCGCTGGCGGGGGATTTCATCTACTCCGACCCCTGGGAGTACCACGAGATCAGCCGCGAGGAAGCGGAAGCCAACGGGCATGCGCCGTCTGAAGTCCCGGCCGACCACCCGCGAGGGTATGTCGACTCGAGCGACTATTACCGCGGCTATGCGGATGGTGACCCGATGGTCGACAACGAACCGGAGGATCCGGGTTACGCTCCGACGGAGGATGACGAGTCCGGCGAGGCCGGTGAGGAGTCCGTTGAATACGGTTGTGCGGCTCCATCCGGGGCTGCTGATGCCGTGCGAACGGATTCCTATCCGACTCTATCGGTGGCGGGCCCGCCCGCAACTGCCGCTGGCGCGGAGCGGGCGAGGTCATCGCGCGCTTTCTTCGGGAGGTGGGGCTTCGCCCTTCCGAGTTCTCGGGTGATGTGGCCGCCATGCGGGATGCCTTAGCCAACTGCCTGGGCGGGGCTCCACCTCGTGCGGAGGAATGACCGGAGCTTCCGGTAGAATGTAGGGCGGCGCCACTAGGGCGCCCTTGCCAGTAGTGAGAAATAAAAAGAAGAGGGTCGCCTTTCCGACGCCCTTTCCCAAGTCCGCTTCTTTCTTTCCGGGGGTACCGGCCTTTTACCGGGGTTCAGGCGTTGCAGGGAACCAGCCTAGCTGTGAGTTCCGTGTTCAACGGTGGGCGCTTCGCGCGCGGACCAGGTAACTGGCACGACCACCAACGACGTTGGGATAGCGTGAGCGGTTGCTTCCTTCCCCGCGTTGGGGCACGGACGGAGATGGCGCGTGGCGCCATCAGCCATTCCATTCCGTGTTCACGGTTTACCCCTCTTGGGCGTTTACCAGCGTGGCTGGGAGTGCGGTCCCCGCAAGGCGGTGGTATCGCATTACCGCGGAGCGCGGGAGGTGCTCGATGGGCTCGGGGGTGTCCCACTCCGGCCCGTATACGTACCAGCGGGTCCGGTACTGGAGCACCCCGTGCTCATCGTAGCTATGTCCAACAATTCGGTCGAGGACATACTCCTGCACGTAAACTTTCCGGCCTTGCCGGGTGGTGGTGACCCGAGCCTCAGCGCCGCGTGGTGCTGTGCTCGTCGTCGCCTGTTCCGGGTCACCCGGTTTGTCATTCCGCTCTGCGGTTGTTGCCGGGTTGCCGGGGCTGCCGTACCGCTTTGCGGAAGTTGCCGGCGCGGCCGGGTTGTGTTTCCGCTGGGCCGTAGGGGCTTCCCTGAAGTCCGCTCTTACCGCGAGTTTGCGGGGGTCCTTCCGTCTTGGTGACGGTTCGCCGGAGGCCTCCGCTTGATTTGCGGCATGCGGCGTTCCCATTGGTGGGCAGTTTCCGCCGTGCGGTGCGCCGTGGGCGGTGAGTGGTTCATCGTCCCGGCGATCCGCCTCCGCGGGGTGGCTGTCAGCCAATGACCGGGATGCCGGGGGCCCATTGGTCCGATCTCCCGCCCGGGTCACGTGACCTTGAGGACGGGTGGTCGGACCGTCGCGGACGGTTGGCTCCAATTGTTCGGCAAGGGAGGCGGTTTTCGACTTGTCGTCGCGCCCCTTTTCCCCCATGGGGTTCGTACCGTTCTCAACGGAGTGGCTCGCTAGACCTGCTTGCGCAGCGCCCGCCGGAGTACCGGTATCGACCGAAACGCTCGGTGTGCGACCGCGAATGTGCAGGGAGCCCTCAGTTGCTTCCACGCGATGCGGAGCGTCCGTAGGGTCTCGCTTCCCGGCTTCGGGTCTTCGAGCGCCTTGGTCCCCCTTGCGGGGTTGCGTGGCGTTCGGGTTGACCGCCGCGTCCCGCGGGAGCGGATTGGCGTCCGGCGACGATGCCCGTTGCCCGCTCGAGGGCCTTGCCCGGGGTGTCCGGTTAAACTTCCGTTGCGACGGCGATGCTTCCGCGATTGAGCGGGTCCCCTCCCCCTCCTTAGACGGAGCGACGGGTGATGGTGGGCAAACCGCATGGCGGGTATAAATACCGCTGCGCGGCGCCCGTAAGGGTAGCCGGCCGCGAGGGCCAGGTGTTTCCGCCATTGCCGGTGGTTCCGATAAAGTCGGTATATCGGAGAGACCCCGTGAGGGGTGCGGTACCACGGCGGTGCGTGGTGCCACCGTTGTACCCGTGGTATCCGAGGCCGTTTCGACGGGGGCTGATGCGTTTTCCGCCTGCGGCGGGGGGGCGGCTACGATGCGGTCTTTTGAAAGACGTTCGTGGTCGCCGTTCTTGTCTACCACAACGGTGCCGGGGAGGGACGACACGACCCGGAACGGACCTTCAGGGACAGGCGAGAGCTTGTGACGCTTGTCGGTCCGGGGGTTGTAGTACTCCCTCCGAAGGAACCCGTAGGTTCCCGGCTTGGGCGGTGCCGGTAGTGGTCCGCGTAAGCGGTTATCAAAATCCCGCTTGTAGGCGGCCTGGGCACGTTCCATGCACTTCCAGGCGACCGGTACGAGCTTGGTAAGCCATTTCTTCCACTTGAGACGGTATTGACCCACGGATGGGAAAGAGTTGACCCTGTGTTGGGGTTCGACCGCCACTGGCGGGGGTGTCCTGCAGAGCACAAGCTCGAAGGGAGTCAGACCGGTTGTCCGGTGAACCTGCGTGTTGTAGGCGTAGGTGATAGCATCAGAATACATGTCCCACGTCATTGGGTGATCGGATACGTAGGAGCGTAGCGACGCGAGTAGGGTGCGGTTGAAGCGTTCCACCTGCCCGTTTGTTTGCGGGTGGTAGGTGGTAGTAAACAGGTTCTTGACGTCGAGGATGCGGTAGACGTCCTGAAAGAACTTAGAGGCGAACTGCTTACCGTTATCGGATAGAACCTCTATCGGAGGGCCATAAACGAACGCCCAGTGCGTAACGAAGGCGTTCGCAACCGTGAAAGCGGTGATCTTCCGTAAAGGTACGGTGCGCACCTGCTTCGAAAAGCGGTCAGTGATAACCAAGAGGAACTTGTTTCCCTTGTGCGTCTTGAGTAGAGGCCCGAGAATGTCGATTGCGACAAACTCGAGGGGCGCCCTTGCGGGGAAAAGCTTCATCCGTTTGGAGTGCTTCCGGAGTTTCACCCGGTTCTTTGCGCATTGGGTGCAGAACTGCACCGTAGCGTAGTAATCAACCGCCATAGCGGGCCAATAAAAGTCCTTTCGCAGGGTTAGATAAAGTTTTCTCCCACCGGAGTCTCCCCCGAGGGTCGGGTAGTGTGAGAGGTGGAGCACCCTGGTTTGCAGGGTGTGGGGGACCACGATCTGGGATCGGTGGTCCACCGTCCGGACGAGGTAACCGATGTCGTTTGCCTCGAACGGGAGGTCCTCTCCACCGTTTAGGCGGGCCCGTATGCGCGTGCAGAACGGGTCGCCGAACTGTTCTCGGATCATCTCCTCGGTGGAGATGGGTACAAAGGTCCCGGGTACGGGTGTTTCATTCTCGCGCGCTGCGAGTAGCTCATCCATTTCCATGGTGCTTTCCCCGGTTTCGGGCCAATCCGACTCCGTCGGTGTTTCCCCTTCCAAGGTAAAGCACGGGATCTCGTCGACCTCCGGGTCGGCAAGTGCTTCACCTGTCGTAGGTAATCGAGAGAGGGCGTCTGCTTCGGTGTTCTGGACACCCTTTTTGTAAACGACCTCGAAGTCGAATTCCGCTAAGCGGAGGCGCCCCCGCATTAAGCGGCCAGAAGGATCTGCGATGTTCAGCAGCCACCTCAACGAGGCATGGTCCGTGTACACGGTGAGATGAACGCCCATGAGGTATGGGCGCAGAGTAGATAGCGCCCAGACCACTGCGAGGCACTCCTTCTCGGAGACCGAGTAGTTGCGCTTGTGGACGTTCAGCGTGCGGGACCAATACCCAATTGGTTGGCGTTCCCCCTCAGGGGTGGTTTAAAACAGTGTGCAGCCCACCTGGTGGTCGCGGGCGTCGGTGTCGATGGAGTAGGGAAGCCCAGGTTTGGGCAAGGATAGGATGGGAGCTGTCGTAACTGCCTTAATCAAGGAGCGAAAAGATTCCGACTGATCGGTGGTAAATGGCGCAAGCTTCGGTGGCTGGCCCTTCCGCAGTAGCGCGTTTAGCGGAGCGGCGATATCCGAGAAACTCGGTACAAACCGTCGATAGAGGTTGACCAGACCTAAAAAGGATCGGAGGTCCGTTTGAGTACGGGGCTCCTTCGCCTCACAGAAGGACTTGATATGAACTTGTTCGATCATTAACCGTCCTGGACGGATGACGTGCCCGAGATACTTCACCGTGTCGGTGAAGAACTCGCACTTCCTCAACTTGAGGGTTATTCCTGCGTCTCGCAGTACGTTCATCACGTCCCGCACGTGGGTCAGGTGATCGTCTAGGTTTCTGGAAAAGACAATGATGTCATCCAAGTAGACAAGGCACGTGCGCCACTTGAAAGGCGACATCAGTATGTCTATTGCCCTTTGAAAGGTGGCCGGTGCATTGGTTAAACCAAACGGCATCCGCTTGAAGCGGTAAGAACCCGAGTGGCAAACAAACGCGGTTTTGTCTCGGTCCTCTTCCCGGACTGGGACTTGCCAGCAGCCCCAGTTAGCATCCAGAGCCGTAAACACGGTAGCGTCCCCGAGCGAGTCTATACACTCGTCCATGCGCGGAATCGGGTAGGTGTCCCTCACTGTGACGGCATTGAGGCGTCGATAGTCAACGCAAAACCGCCACGTGCCGTCAGCCTTGAGGGCCAGCACCACTGGTGAAGCCCAAGGAGATTGCGCGGGCTCGATGACTCCAGCACGGAGCATCTTGTCCACCTGAAATTCTTCCTCCTCCCGAGCTTTCGGTCCCGCCCTGAAAGGGGGTTGTGCAACCGGACTTGCGTCCGGTAGCAGGACTATCCGATGTTCGGTTGTATTGATCTCACCCAGTGAGCCGTCCCACATTGTGGTAAACTCGCGTAGCATTCCGCGTAAGCGGTTCCGGTGTGAGACCGGTACATGACTCAGGTCCAGGTCCTCGAGGGCCTTGATCGGGTCTATCTTATCGTAGCTCGTAGGCTGTGCCCTGGTGTCAGGTGTGGGAACCGACGAGGTCGGAAATGCATCCGTCTTGACGGTTTTATCGAGCGCCAACTGCTGTGCCTCCCCGGAGGTTTCTGCACCGGATACTGGGAGACCATCCTCGGTAGAGGGAGTTATTCCGAGTACTTCGGCAGCCGTCACCTTTGTAGGGAGCATCGCGAGCGGGTGCGGCGTCACAGACCCAATGACTTGGTTCTTTGCCAGCGTCTGGGGAGCCTTTCCCAGATTGGCAACCAACACCCTGAAAGAGGAATTCGGCGTGACTTGCACGATTCCGTTCGCAACGGTTAACTGAAATTTCTCGTACAACGAGGGCAAGGGCTGAACAACCCGAAGACCGTGTTGACGGGAATTGACTGAAACCATAACCTGGCTCTCCAGGGGTATTGTGACTGACGAGGCAACGCGTAGCTTCGTAGAATCCCGGTTCGCCGGTGTGGGTTCCTGCGCAGCAGGTAGAGGAACGTGTTTCCTCGATGCCCGCTTCAGCGGTTGACGAACAATGGGGACGGTCGATCCGTCCTCAAGTTCCACCTGCTTAAGGCGTGGGCGGATGGCGTCGACAAACCTGTTGCAGTAGTCACATCCCAGTATAACTGGCGCGGGCAGCGAGCGGCACACAATAAAAGTTAGTTTAACCACCATCCGCCCTAGCCTGACGACCAGGTCGATCACACCAACCGTTTTCAACGGGTTGTTATTGGCGTCTGAGACGTCAGGTACCGTTTCAGAACGGATGAGTGACCGCAATGGCGGGGGTAAGACCGATTCCACAATAAAGTTCGGCCCAGCACCTGTGTGCAAGACAGTGAGATATCTCACCATAAACTGTATGTGCAGACCAAGGTCAGCGTAAATCTTGTAGTTACGCTTGAACATTACCAAGACTCTATCCGGGATCCGGTTATTTCTAATCCGTATCCACGGTCGACGCAAAACACCGAGGTGTTTAGAGTCCGCGTCTGCGGTGTCCTTCCTTGTCAGGGTTTTCACCGGGGAGCGAGGCATCGGCGCCTCGGGCGTCGTCAGCCTCAACTCTGAGGACGCCTCTCCCGAAGGGGAGACTCCCTCTATTCTTTTCCCTGTACAGGGTCCTGGTCGGGCGAAGGCCCGACTTCCTCGGCAACGAGTGCATGATTTTGTTGCATGGTAGCTACCGCAGGAGCGGGTTGAGATCCACCAGCGTGGTTTGGCGCTGATGCGGCGCGTGCCACCTGAGCCGGTTTGTACCGAGAATTCGGAGTGTGAGCCAATGCGTTGGGGAAGTCCGTCTTCGCGTGGAGATATGACGTGAGTGGCACAGAGCCCTTCTCCTGCGGGGAGAGGGCTTCGTAATTATCCACCATTCGCGCCATATCGCGTAGCGATAAAAGGCATTGCGGGGAGGTGGGCCCGCGCTCGTAGCACAAGTGGCACACCAACGTCACTCCCGCATTTCGCTGCACGGCATTCCGAGCATCGGTGTATCTTCCGGGTTCCCGGTTTTCAACCCATCCAGGTCGCTGACTTTGTGTCATTCCGTTCGAGTACGGCATACGGGGGGCCGGAGTGTGGCGGTCATTAAGATAAAAGACCTGCCCGTTCACCGTGTCCCTTGCGGTTGAGTCAACCGAGCCATCATTCGTAGATGGTAATTCCGTTGTCGGAATAGATAAGCCATCGTGATGGATGACATTCATATTGTCATAACCCTGTTTGGGGATGCCATCCGTCGCAAATGATGGTGAAGAAGAGTCCGACTCAAGCAGCAATGCCTTAGCGGCCTTCGACCGGGTTCCCAGATTGCGTGCACGTAGTGCATCTCCCTCTGCGCGGGCAAACTGTACGAGTTCAAGGTAGGTCACCTTCGGCTCTTGTTCCCTGTAACGGGCGACAAGAGTCTTGATGGCTGGATCCAAGCCATCAATGAACATCTTACAGCGTTCCCCAGCGGGGTATACCTTACCACAACGGTGGAAAGCCTTATTCAGGCGTACTGAGTAATTGGTCTCGAGCTCGCCGGAGCGTTGTCGAGTGTCTCGCAAAGCGAGTATCGCCGCTTGTATCGCGGAGTTGGTTGCGTAGGAACGCAGGAGGTACTGCACAGCCTCGGGCCAGCAGGTCACACCTCCTTCGGAGGCTCGCGACGAGCCCCGAACTGACAAAAACTGATCTTCAGCGACACCCCGTAGAAAGTAGGGTAGCGCCACGTAAGCTTGTCCTTCGTTCATTCCGAGTATATCGGCTTCCGCTACAAAGCGGTGTAGGAAATCCAAGACCAGAATTGGATCATCCCCAGTAAACGACTGGTTACGAAGTGAAAGCTGCATCCGCTTGATGCAGTCTTTCACTTTACCCGTGTCACGCGGTGTCCGACCTAAAGAAGAATCTTCTAGCCGGTAATACCGGCAAGACAGGAGTGTCCTGTACAGAGCGTTGGTGGGCTTCAAGGGTTTGAGGCCCGGATGTCGCCGACCCTTGGGGCGCGGTCGGATGGCCCCGTAGGTGGCAGAGGACCGCTTTGAGCGGGAAGAGCGCCCATAACGATCCTGTGGGTCCTCTCTCACCGACGAATCGGAACCCTCCGAGTCACTGGGTTTACCGTCCGACTCAGATGATGAGTCGGACGGGTGTCCGTGCTTACGGTTAGAATCCCGGTTCTTCCGGCTCTTCAGGTTCCGCGATTTGGTCTCTCGATGAGAGACAACCGGTCTAGCCGCGTTCGCGGGCGAGGTTAACGTCCTCTCGACCGACTCCAGTCGGCTTCGGAGACGCTCGAAGCGATTCTCCATACCTTCTGCGAAGGAAGACGGAGCGCCAAAACACTCGAGTAGTGTATTGACGTCCGACCGCAATACGCAGATATCCTCGGCTAACTCACTTGGAGGGGGGTTCGCGAGGCTTCCTCGTAAAGAGGTGAACTCCCTCGAAAGGGTATTGTGAGCAGCCCGCAGGGAGCGGAGCTGCTCTTCCAAGCGTACAATCCGCCCTTGGTCGACCAACCGCGGAGGCGGAGAAACCACTGTTGCGACGGTCGTTAACCCTGAATCGGGCTGCGGGTCTTCAGTGCCGGTGACCGGTATCTCCCAGGAATCCGGTGTTGGAGCCAGGGCCTGTGGAACATCAGTGCCCCTGGCATCACCGCTTTGGCGGGAACGGCTGCGTGTTGCAGGAGGCTCCATGCTAGGCGGTTTCCTTGGCATTGGCCACACCGTCTCGACGGAAGAATAGAAAGCAAACCGGTGAGACCGGAGAAAACCCGTTAAACGGAAAACAGCTCCAGAGAGGACACAAGCGGTCTTGACTTCTAAGTCGGGAGACCAATTTGTAGGACAATGCCCCCAAGAGGGAAAACCTACGAAGACGTCCGGATCTTCCTCTCACGAGGTAACCGGCGCGGTAGAGCCCTCCCAGGGATCGGCGCGCAATGCCGGGTGTAAGCCGGAGACGAACCGTCGCGACGGGCGCAGGGAGGCTGAAAGAAGCCGAGAATATCCGCCGAAGCGGTGCTTGCGTATCCTCTGAGGAGGCAAAACCAACGAGAGTGGCGAACACGACAGGTGTCAGTGCGAGCCGCAAGAGCGGAAATTGCCCAATGAAGGGGAGGAAAAGGGAAGGAAAATGGGAACGGAGGCAAGAGGGCGAGGTTGACCACGAGTCGCAAGAGAGGCCTCGGGAATAGCCGGCACTGCCGGGTGTAACAAACCGTATACACGGGCGGAACCACGAAAGTGGGAATAGATACCCAACACACGAAGGCTGCTTGAACGTCCAAGGGGGTTGGGAAGCCGTGCACCACGGGAAATCCCTCCGTAATGAGTTGTATATCGGCGCAGGCGGTTCGACCCAGCGCCAAGATCTGGAAGACCAAGATCACCCTTGTTGGGGAGACTTTACTGCATCGGCGGCCGCGAGGCCGGCGGCCTAAGTACTGTAGTCACCGTAGAATAGAATAAATAAAGTCTATCCTAAATAGCTAAATGTCCGTCTAACAAAAAGGCCAATCTGGCGGCCACGTGTCGCGCGGGCGCTGCGGCCACGTGTATGGGACCCGGTCCCGCCGGTGCATCACCGGCGTTCCGGCCGTCGCCGTGAAAACGGACTACTCCTACTCATAACGAGGTTGCACGCCGGAGGCTCCGGAAAAAACTTAAGTCCCCAAAAACCTCCCTGGAGGACGTTGCTCTTCACCAACGTCATTAGCTGCCACACACTGTACAAACTGAAGCACAACGACGATAACAGTTTGAAACTGAAGGCGCGCATCGCACCTCATGGCAACGAAGACGCACTCAAGAATGTCCTGAGTACTGACTGCTCTACGTGCCCGCCAACCGGTCTGCGCGTACTAGAGTCTATTGCTTCTCTGTTGGGTTGGAAATTGTACAAGGCCGATGTCAAAGCCGTCTTTTTACAAACCGGCGCAGCTCAGCGTGATGTTTACGTTCGCCCGCCGAAAGAAAGCGCTATGAAGTCCTCCCATGTTTGGCTCTTGCTCACTACAGCCTATGGTTTGGTCAAGGCCAATGGAAAATGGCAAAGTCAGTCCGATGCAGTAATGATAGACCTCGGTCTAACACAGTCCAAGTTCATCCCGCAACTCTTCTACAAGAAAAGAGATGGTAAGCTAACACTGCTCGTGGCAAGAATTGTGGATGACCTCAAAGCTGCCGGTACTGAGGACAACGCTCTCCGCTTTCTAAAAGATTTGACAAGAAGTTCAAGTTTGGCGAAATCAACAGCGGCCCTGGGAAACTCAGCTATTTCGGCATCAACCCAGTACAACATGATGACTTTTCGATTGAAACCAACGCAGAAGACAAGCTTAACGCTCTTTCTGAATATTCTCTCACCCGCATTCGCCGAAAGCAGTCCGAAGACCCGATGAACAAGTTAGAGATGTCAGCCTTTTCTTCAACCAATAGCTCGATCGGATGGATTGGCACCGCTGCTACACCTTTCTGTTCATTTTATGCGAGCTACTTCCAGCAAAAGGCACCCGAACTCAAAGTCTCACACCTCGTTGAGCAAGCCTCAATCGTTCAAAAGCTCAAGAAGCTTGGCACTGTGATTGCCTATCCACGCCCTTCGCATGACAAAGCCTACGAGCTCTCTGTTCTAGTTTTTGCTGATGCATCGCGCATTGACGACGTCGGCCAACTCGGCATTGTTACTGGTTTACTCCTTGGTTCGATGCAGAAGGACGCGATCTACCATGTTGTATCCTGGGTTTCCCACAAAGCCAAACGCCCCGTTCAGAGCATCCCTGCTGCTGAAATCTTTGCCGCCGCCGAAGGAATTGACGATGGAAAGATTATCTGCAATGCCTACAACGAACTGCTTCCTACCCGTGTACGTCTACGCCTCTGTGTCGATTCGAAAGATCTGTTCAGTTCTCTTTCGACGAAACAGAACTCTATCGACAAGTCAATTCAAGGAGACGTCAGCTCGCTTCGCTACGAGTTTCAGACTGGAGCAGTGGATAGTATTTCCTGGATACCTGGGACTACGAACTTAGCTGATCCGCTAACGAAGCGCGACAGCCCTCTTACACAAGCATTGCAGTTGACTCTTTTCCTTGGCCAGCTTTCCATCGTTTTCACTGCAGTTGCTGAGACCAAGGCGACAAAAAAGAACTTCGGCTGAAGAAGGAGTAATATGAATGTTTGAATGTTGCTCTCGTGGACTAGTGAAGTTCACTGTATTTGTATTTGTATTTGTATTTGTATTTGTATTTGTATTTGTATTTGTAATGTATATTCTTGGCGACTGTTTGTGTAACAAGTTCTCTGACTACAAATACCAGACCGCCGCATTGTAAACGTCGGACGAGACCCCCAAGGTGACGGACGAATTTTTGTACTCTGAATACACCCAGCACCTTTCACTCAGACTTTCCTGTATCTGACACTGACTATCCTTAGCGGAATTCTTGTGTGGGGCACCAACAAGCGCTCCTCCGTGATGTGGATAAGTTCCAAAGTGTGGATCACATGTGTTCTTCTCCTTCTCTAGGTGTGGGACACTAGTGTTCATGTCGAGAACATATTTCACTGCAACCAACATTCTCTGTGCCGCGTTGTGGACAGTACATTCACCACCCGATAGGGCAAGTAACGTCCAGACAAGTTACATTGAGAATACCTTGGTACCAAGCGAAATGGCCTGCACCACCCCCTCCTCGTTCACGTAAGCACGCGTTCCCGACAGAAGCATAGTGTTATCGGTCTGATACCCGCCGCTCCAGCTGTCGATGATAGAATAAGGGCGGCCTTCCGGACGCTGCTTGGCCCAAAAGCGGATCACAAACGGAGCAACTCCATCCTTTCCTGCGGCGTTGCTGTTCACCCACATGAAGTCGCCCTTCAAGGAGGAAATGGACAACGATCCAACTGGGCTCGATGAGGAGGCGTACTCACCGTCGATTTGACCATTTGATGAGTTGGTGGCGAGAATAGATATTTTCTGCACACCTTCGTCCGAGGTGTAGGTGCCTCGCTCAGGAAGACCCATCGTTTTGTGTGAGGATAGATGTGAGACACAGTGGACGGTCGGTGAGAACGGGTTTCAAGTCGAGACGATTGATGAGATGTAGAAGGTGAGGCGAGGAGCACAATGTGCGGGGGGTGAGAAGGAATTTATACCGCAAGATATTGAAGCACAGACTTGGGGTGGGGTGTTCTACAGCTATAATCGGTCATCTACTGTAATTCATACTTGCGACTGCTTTGCCGAACATTGAAGCTTGGGCAGATTATGATCTCTCTTCAAGGTATTTAGCTGCACGAAACTGCTTCCATCACATTCCGTGCTTCGCAACCATAAATCCTTCTCACTGATATCATCAACGGTGGGAACATTGCGCGAGGCTGGTGCTTGCGCAAACCTAAAGTATATAGCTAGGGTTGGGGTGTGATGTTGTTTTTGTCAATTTGCCCTTGTTGGAGAGAGCAGGAGAAGGATTACTCAATAGAAGACGTTGGCACTTTTTCTCACAGTAGGGCGCTCGGGAGATACCGCCAGAAAGACAGGGGTTGTGCTCCACAAAGGTTGTTTCTGATTACCTATTGAGCTACCTTTTCCTCTGATGCAGGATAGATGTCATCAGTAATTGTTAACTGAAGCTATGGTTGGGCTCTAAAAAGATTTCAATAAAAAAGCACTACCGAAGGGAGCGGCCGTTCGCCTCTGGCTGAGTTCTCGCTCGAGCCGTAAACAGCTAAGCTGCGACTGTAGCCGGAACTTTGAAACTCCGGCTGAGCGTCAACGGGTGGCTGCTGAACTTGGTTAGCCGACGTCGTGCGTGGTCTAGTACGGAATGCAATGTATGGATGCAGCGGCTGATAATCTCTGACGATTATTTGACTGCTCGTATTCACACGTACTGTGCGAGTGATTCTGCGTCACAAGGAACGGTATTAAAGAACAATGCATGCAATGCCATTTACCTTTCATTTTGGGGTCACACTTACGCAAAGCACATAAATATGCTACATTCTGGCTTGGAATGTTGCGATTGGAGCGCTGGAGCCTCTCCTCGCCTTGGCCCGCCTGACAATGGGTGTCACCACGTTTGTCGTGCTGTGCCTTCGCCTTGCATGAGGCGCACGGATATTGACACCGTCCCTCAAGGCGAAGCGCCAAGGCTTCAACATTCACCACTTTGGAGATCGCACTCAGGATCAATCCAACAAAAATAAACAAAAGAACTTAGACATCTCTCATCGAGAATTGTGTCTTCCCTGCGCAGCATCTTTCAGAAATCAAAATCAAGAAGATCACAAATTCATACACAAAACTGTAAAACAAATGGTTCACGTAGCTACCACACGCTGTAACAATTTCATTTACACCAGTAAACTTTAAAATCCAGAACACATAAAAAAACCTCTTGGGACACAAATTAAGCGTTCCCTTAAAGAAAATATGAAAAATTGTGACAAAAAAACAAATATTTCAATGTAGACAAAACAATTATTCGGAACGAAACACTGTAATAAAACAAAAAAAATAAAAAGAAATAAAAAGTTAGTGTAGTACGAGATAGTTATTTTTACAATTCTTCATCAGAACGAGTCAAGTTTCATCAAGCCAAAACTCCTCCTTACACCTTGAAGAAACACATAGTTATTCAGTATGTGAGCAATATGTAGACGTTTGAGAATATTTTCGAGTTCCACAACTGCTATACGAGAAATTTCTCTCACGTGGTGCATCTTTAAGTCAATATGCTGTTTTAAACCCAGTATCTGCAGGTTGGTGTTCATGATAAATGCAATCGAGGTGTTAATCAAAACCTAGCTAGCATCATACAATAAGTACTCGCTCCAAGGCTTATGGTAGGCGAATTCATCAAACATTTTTCTCATCCAAGTAACACTCTTTGCAAATGTAGAACGCACGACATATTACAATTCTGCTGAGAACAGAAAAATTATAGTTTTGAAAGCGCAAGCCTCATCTATCAGACATGTACTAAGAAATATCAGAAAACATTTCAAACCGCATCTAAACGTAGTGAGTTTTACTATGCAACCATCCATACAGCAGAGAACGGTTAAAGTAGCAGAAACTCTACATTTTAAAAAGCAAAATCAATCCGAGTGTGACTGGTTTATACATAGGAAAGAAAGTTTCATAAGAAATCCAAATGGGTACCGAAGTCAGAAAGTAGTATAAAAGGGCCAATAGCGTAAGCATACATTTGAACACGAAACCATTAGCAAACCTTACGGTTTGATACTATACTCATGCGGAACTATTGAAGAAAGAAGAAACTTTTAGGAACTATAAATACGCAGTGGTCTGGACGACGCCCTTTCTGAATTCTTTGAGAAAAGAGGACGTCGGTTCTGCAAATATGGCGATTTGGCTTACAAATGTAGGTAATACTTGGAAGAACTGTTTGAGGGGAGTTAATTAAGTGCAGCATAAAAGAGGTTTCCTACATCTATTTTATCGATCCGAATAGGCGTGAAATGATTCTTTAAGAAAATAAATATGCAGTTTAGTATTATACACTTTAGACGTGAGATGAAGATACTGGAGATTTCTATTGGATTCGTTTTTTGTTTGATTTTTTTCAGCAACTGCCGCAACTGCGTTACACCTTACCATATATCGCAGTTTTTCGATTGCACGCCCCCTCACCTTCGAAAACTACTTGAGCAAGCTCAAAGATTGCGCATTTATATTGTTCTATCCAACACTCGTTTAGGATTTGAGAGTCTCAAAATCTTGAAGAGGATACTCAGATGGAAACAAGACAAAGAGAGCTGAGGTCCATCGTCCATCAATGATAAACTTGCTGCCCTCATCTTTATAGACATAGATAGCACACGAGAGCATATAGAATTACTTGTATGCTTTCGTAAAAAATACAAATACAAAAAAAGGTCAAAACGAACTGTCGTAAACAATACAAACACAAACGTGAACATTAGACGAGATTCAAAGTCACTGAGACTCCCCCTCGACCATTATGGGAGGAACATGGAGAGCTGTACGATGAGTATTGAAGAGATCAACAATCAGAGACTTTGTAAACATGTCAGCCTGGTTTTCCTCTGATGATACATGATTGATAACAACGACTCCATCGGCCACAGCATCAGTTACATGATGATGCCTCAGTTCAATGTGTTTGACTTTGCGCATGCCGAAATCGGTTTGCGTCCACGAAATTGCTCCAAAGTTGTCCTGAAACAGTACAACAGGATAATCAAGAGGAAATCTGAGTTCCTGCATGACGTTCTTCAACCAACTGATTTGTTTGATACACTCAGAGATAGCGTAGAACTCAGCCTCAGTCGTGGAGAGAGCTGTGGACTTCTGTAGCTTGGAGCTCCGAATGACAGGAATTTCTCCAATAGTGATGACGAAACCCCCCCTGGATCGCCGCTTGTCCAAGTCACGACCCCAATCAGCGTCAGACCACGACGTAACCGAGGAAGACGCATTACGAGGTATCTCCAAGCCGAAATTCTTAGTACCAATCAAGTACCGAATGACTTTCTTTATGCATTGCCAGTGTTGTGGTAGCGGCTTAGAGGCATACTTGCCCAACATGGAGACAGCTGTAGCCAAATCAGGGCGCGTGCATGTGCTCAAAAATAACAGCGAGCCAAGCACCTCCTTATAGAGAACATTCATCATTTCCAAAGCCTTTGCTTGAGATGGGATTGTCATAGAATCATAAAGACAGTGTGATTGTGGCAAAGGGTTTGACAATGAAGTGGAGGAGTCCATTCGGGCAACACGGATAATCTTCTCGATAAGTGGGCGTTGATGAAGAAAGATGCTGTTTGTTTCTTCGGCAATAGAAACACCCAAGTAAAGGTCAGTTTTGCCCAAATCCGATACTTCATAATGTGCGCAGAGCTCAGATTTCACCCAGGCAGTGCGTTCAGAACGTCCGAAAATGCTGAGGTCATCTACATAAGCGAGGACAATTACGGTATCCGTACCAGTTCCATGTATGAATACACAGGGGGCGGATTGGAGCTTTCGAAATCCAATAGAACAAAGATATTGAGATATGTTCTCGTACCATAGTCGCGGTGCCTCCCTGGTGCCGTAAAGAGACTTGACAAGTTTGACGATCCGTCCATCTGCTTCCCTGACATTCGGAATTTATGGGAGCTTTATCCAGACAGGATTATCAACGGGCATTGAATCATGTAGAAAGGCTCCTTTCACATCAATATGCTGGCGATCCCATTGCATAGCGGTAGAAAGAACCATCATAACGCGAAAATTTTCAAAGTTCAACACTGGAGCACAGAGACTGTCTTTGTCGTCAATCGCCTGAAAATTTCCTCTGGCAACAAGTCTGGCTTTAAACCGTTGTGGTTTACCTTCATGATCGAGCTTGAGGCGGAAGATAAACCCAAAGGGGATAGGTTGTTCATGATCCGAAGTGGATTCTTCGTATGTGCCAAGATTACGGATGGTCTCAAATTCAGTTCGGATTGCTTCCGTCCAGTACTCAGATTCAGGCGATGAAAGAGCCTGACGTAAAGTGGACTCATCAGATGTACTAATTTCGTCTGGTAGGGCTCGAGTGGTATTCGCCGACTGAGTTTCAAGGTCGGACAAGTAGCCACCCAAATCAGGGTCATATGTCGACGGTTTTTCTTGATAATGAGTCAGTCCACTGCTGCTGATCGTGGAATGTGGACTGGCGCATTGATCATCAGCTGTGTCGTCAGGACGGGGCAGTTGCGAAAGGGTGGCAGTGTTGACCACTGTATCATCTTCATCATCACTTGAATCATAACCGTGTTGGGGGCTGGATGGAGTGTGATCTGATGGAGACAGCATTCCAATTAGTGACAAGCCAGGAAATTGATTCTCAATGAAACGCACATGCTTCGTTGTGAATGTGCCTTGGCTTGTTAGAATCTTGTACATACCACCTTGCATATGACCAAGATTAATTCCTTCAACAAGAAGAGGATGCATCTTCTTGCGACTTGTAGGATCTCGTTCAACAAGGGCCCGGCAACCAAATGGGCGAAGATGTTTCACGTCATGAGGTGGTTCTTGAAGTAGACGGGTCAAAGGGATACGATCAGTGCTGCTGTGAATGTTAACATTTCGACACGAGACTACGTGAAGTAGGGCATTGTTCCAGTATGAAAGTGGCAGATGGGCTTGTTCCAGGCATGCGCGTATCGGTCCCATGGGAACAGCTATATTACGTTCAGCCAATCCATTTGATGAAGGTGTGTGGGTTGAGGTGGTGCTGATGATAACTCCCTTGCGTTTCAAGGTTTTCTGTGCTTTGAAGAGCTCAGAACCACCATCGGAGTGCAGTGAAAGAACGGTTCGTCGAGATTGGCGTTCGAACCAATTCACAAATTCTATGATAGTGTCTGATGCTTCCGATTTTCGGACAAGGGCAGCCGCAAACAGGTACCTTGTACATTCATCGACAATTACAATGTAATATGCATGACCGCTTTCCGATTCAGTTCCAACAAATGTGATATCCGTGTGAAGATGGCCAGGCCTCGTTGCAGATGTTAACGAGCCTCCAAAACTTCGACGGAATTTATCACGGGCACAGGGCAGACAGTCAAATGTTGCACTTCCAGTCTGGGGAAGTACTCGTAGTTGGAGTAGCTTCTTGACTTCTGTCTTAGCTGCAGTTTGTCCGAGGCGATTGTGCCACAAAGATACGGCTGCAGGAGAAACGTTAAGCTTGGGTTGCTCCTCTGCAGAATCAATGGAAGTATCATCATCCATATCTGTCTCAGTATTGATTAGGCCTGAAATACGAGCCATCATCGCCGTCATTTGTGGAAATGTGTTAACACTGGTCGGCTCGGAAGGAGTTGAACAGTCAGCAGATATGAAATAAAGCCCATCATCGTGTTTAGGAGCACTGCCAATGATACGTAGGTTGTCTTCCAGATCAATGATGAGTGCGGCTTCTGGAAGGAAGAGTACTGCAATTCGTTTGGCTGTCAATGCAGGAATCGAAAGGAGACTCATTGCTATGTTGTTAGAAACAAGATTTTTGCTGAGAGTAACAGATGTGGTGGTCCCTTCATATGACCAGGTAACAGGTCTAGGTCCTCTTTCAGTGGCGGTGATTTCCGAGTCACCTCCCAGAGCGATCGGAACACAACATTTGTAGCTGTGTGATAAGTGATTTGAAGAGAACGTCAGATGGGTTGTTGAGCCAGAGTCCAACATCAACAGATTAGCCGGAGCACGAGCTGCCATGGCTCGTGGACGTATAACCGCTGCACGGATGCTAGTTCTCCTGGGTTCACCGTTGTTCTGTTCATCTTGCTGGTTGGTTCGTTCGCCAGATTGTTGACCCCCGATTTCTCTGGATATCTCCGAATTTAAATTCAACTTGTTCTTAGGATTCAAAGGATTTAAATAGCAGCGACTTGTGGTGTGATTTTCTTTACTGCATATTGCACACTTTGGTCTTGCAGCCGCAACTCGTTCAGAACGATGAGTTCCCAATGTTCGTACTTCTTCCAGTAAACGAGCTGATACAATGTCCCACTTAGTCTGCTCCGTAGAGAGTGTCTTGATCGCTGCACACACTGGATTTAGTTCTGGAGCAGTAACAGAGGACACCAGAAGGGCGACAGTGAGCTCTTCAGGTAGTTTGGTTTCCATGGAGGCCAACTGTTCAATGACACTAGCCATTTTGTCAATGTGGAGACCCATGTTCTGGTTCGTGTCGGAATACCTCATGTTAATTAGTTCGCACATCTTGACAATACGAGACGCAGTTGAGGTGGATGCAAATCGTTCATCCAATCTCTTCAACATTTTGCATGTGTTTCCAATATCACTTTGGATAACACGTAAGGCTTCATCAGAAAGAGCAGAGACAATTAAACCACTAGCTTTCTTCTTATTGAGCTCCCATTCGGCTTTCTTCTATTCATCGCTACTGAAGGGATTCCGGTTCTGAGTTAAAACTTCTCCAATACCTTTAGACTGGCAGGCAGCATCAATACGAATTCTCCATAGTTTGTAATCATGCTTTTCGTCAAGGGGAAGGATACCAATCTTCCAACCGTCGGACTCCATTGCAAAAGACGAAAGGCGTGGATTAAGACGAAGCAGTTTCTGATATCAACAAAGATAATACTACGAAAGGAACAAATCAGGGAGAGAACGAGTTTGCAGGCTGACGAAAACTGGGCCCATAACCTCTTGAAGAGGATACTCAGATGGAAACAAGACAAAGAGAGCTGAGGTCCATCGTCCATCAATGATGAACTTGCTGCCCTCATCTTTATAGACATAGATAGCACACGAGAGCATATAGAATTACTTGTATCTTTCGTAAAAAATACAAATACAAAAAAAGGTCAAAACGAACTATCGTAAACAATACAAACACAAACGTGAACATTAGACGAGATTCAAAGTCACTGAGACAAAAGCGCAAAGTATAGGCAGAAAAAGTCCGCAAAACAAGGCCCGAGTGATCCACTTTTTGCATTTTAAGGGTATCTTCTGTAGAACGAACCACCTAAAAACGCCCTACTCAGACCTCTTAGTAAGCACTTCCATCATCAACCTCTTCTTTTCGAACTACAGATCATTGCAAGCGTCACGCTTACTTTTCGGTTACTTTCTGTCCTTGTTATATGCGATACGTGTAGCATTCTGGATGCACCTGAGTGCGACCGATCGAAATACTACGAAGTAGCAATACGGCATTCATAAGCTATTGCTTGGGCTATTCTCGATTAAGAGAAGTTATGAGAAGAATTACTTCATGGAAAGATTTGGACAGGAAAAATTAATTAGGAAGTACTGTATATAGTGTACAATGTAAGGTGCCATCACCAAATATTTTATTTGGTATTATTTAGATAATTATATAGTGGCACGCCACGTGTATGCCTTACTGTACAGTACTTCCTTTGCCTCTTGGAACATTAAAGGGCGCGAGACACAGGTGAAAACGGCAGAAGACCAACCAAAAACTAACCTAAACACCATCTTGGTAAGATCTAGAAATCTTAAAGTGATTTACAACAAAACGGCACCTACAGTATCAGTTCTTAACCATTCTAAGCTATAGCTCTTGTTTCGAGAATACCCTCTACTGTTGCGCATTAACAGCCCTTTTTCTACAGCTTTCTGTGTGTATGTGTGTGTTGTTTTCTCTACTGTTACTTGGTTATTTGTGGTGTCAAAAGGGTTTTTGAGCCGATCTGGGGTGCGTTACGTACCGACGCATCTAGACATCCACCTCAAGAATACACGTATAATCTCCTTTGTTCAGGAAAACCTGGTTACCTTCCGCACACTACCTTCTTAGCTAAAAATAGTCGCTCGCAAGAAAACACCCGCTCTTCGCAGTTATTTCTGTAGATAATCACTGCCCCGAGATACCTACAGTCTTCAATGCAATATCATAATACGCTTCGGAGCGCTTTATGCAATCAAAAGACCAATTGCAAATCGTAGCGCTAAAACGAGATGTAAACTAGGTCTGACTCTTTCAAAATCTCTTCAAAGGCAGCCAACCTACCAATAATTTTTAATTTGCACGCTTCTGTGCGCTTTGATTTCGCATATGGTCTTTTAGAATCGATGTAGCTTCCTAATTGCTCTCTTTTGCACTCGACAGCTTTCTTTATCGTTACAAAGAAGCCGCGAGGCAGTTTTAACGGACAACTTCTTTGTTTATCTCTTTTTTTTTTCTTCCTTAGTTCCAGAATTTTTCTTGCTTCAAAAATCGTCCTGTACTTCACTCTTCTGGTCAAAGAGCTAATTGATTTCACTCTAATGCCTTTCCTTACATTTCCGAGCGGTCATGCGTGACCTCATCATTCTTGTCGAATGTTATAGAACTATTCGGTTCTGGTTGGTTGCTTTTGGATGCGCCCGCTTGGTATTTGAATTTGTATCTTTGATTCAGTTTGATGAATATGTTCGTTGTTAATTACGGCCGTTTATATGTTATGACTTTGTGTATTTAGACCTTCATGATTATGAATTGTAAACCACGGTACTCACACCGAGAGTGAACAACGACTACACTCAAGCAATTTGCACGCTCTACCTCCTCGACAAGGTCGACACTGAACAGTAGAGTGTCCATAACTCTTTCAGTTATGGGCCCAGCGCCCAATTCCAATTTGCCTTCCAGGCCTAAGTTGTCCTGGGATGCCAAGTCCCCGCCATGGACAGATGGCAAAGGTGATCAAGAAGAATATCGTGATGCTGTCAATCTTTGGCAGACATTTCACAACGCACTGCCCGCCTCAAACAGTCACAAGATCCCAGCTACTCTGCAAGCAATTTGTCTTAAGTCCCAGCTGTACGGGCGTGCTAAAGACCTCTGCTCCGGAATTTCAGAGGCTGAGTTGGTTACTGAAGGTGCCGTCAATGTTATAGTTGGCAAAATTTATCAGAAAGACGCTCTTTCTGTGGTGAGTGAGGCGTATCGTGACTTTAACCAACTCTGGAATACAAGACGTGGTAATACCGAGACCATGAAGAATTTTGAGTCTCGTTTTTCTGCACAGGTTGCAAGATTCAACTCTATTTCCACGACAACTAAACTACCGGAATGTATTACAGCTTTGATGCTACTGTCTAATTCTGCAATTGATGACTCTCAGCGTGTGTCTGTCATGGCTGCTGCTGCACCGTCGGACGAAAACCTAAATTCACAGTCTTCTAACGAACAGTTTTTAAGTGCCATCACGTATCAGTCTGTAGCCTCTGTAATCAAGCAATGCGACAAGACTTCGCATCCAGCGCAAGAGTATGGAACCTTATCGGCCAGCTCTGGTGGTACAACTCGTCATGAGCGACACCGGTTCAATCAAAAGGGACAATCTCCTACAATGAAGTATCCATGTGATCTGTGCGGTAAGTACGGACATTGGAAACGCAACCACAATGCTGATGGATCACTTCCCTCACATTGCAAGTCTTTTGACAGACCCCAAAGATCAGGAGCCAATGGCTTGAGTTCCTCGCGATCTAGGTATCACGAAAGCTCAAGACGTGACACAGATGACAAATCGCATACAAAGACGGTTCGATTCAATATGGCAACGACTCTAAAGCCTGTTACGTCTAGCACGGCAACATCTCCAGCCGCTCCACATTATAGTGTGACCACAAACCGTCTCTGCAGTTCCTCTGCTACTACAAATATGCCAACTGTTGAACTAGGACCTCTTCTTGATGATGGAGCGCCATATGCTGGAATTGGCTCAGTTGAACTTGGCCTGTTGGGTGAACATCTTGGAATGCCAACAAACCCCACCTTAGGGCCCATTCCCGACACGCTCAATGGACACACCCATTGGCAGTATGGGACAGGAGATCATGCTAGTCCAGCACGCCGCATTTTAGGCTCCATTGTTTTGACAGCCAGATCAGACCAAGGGTCTCTGATCGAAATCAAGCATTTGGTATTAGACGGTTCATCTCAGTGGGTCATAGGAAGGAATGTGACCAGCAAGGCCAACATTGAGCACATTGGAATAAATGCTCTGGTCTTTCTTGCAAATGGTACAAGGGAATCTATTTCTCTCGTCAACCGTGATTTTTTGAGCTACGTCGAGCTCAATCGCTTTACTGGTAACTGCAGTAAGAGCTCTGTGCTTTCATGCCTTTCAGCTGTAACTGTCAATTCGAAACCATGGCCTGAGGTAAAGAGAATCATTGACAAGGTACACAAGCATGTGTGCGGACATGCTAGCCTTACCGACTACAAGCTTCTTCTAGAAAGAAACGGATTTTGGAATGACACGGTTGCATCTTATGTTACACAAATGGTCAATCGTTGTTCTGCTTGTCGTTCAACAGCAGTTCCGCAACCGAGCCGCAAGGTATCTATCAGCTCACTATCCAAGAATTTCAACGAGGTTCTGTGCGTTGACCACTTGCACTTGGATGAAATATTGCTTATGCATCTAATGGATCTAATCACGAGGTACTCATGTGTTCATGCGGTGTCATCGACAAACCTCAAAGAAGCTATTGTTGGATTCGAAGCAGCTTGGGTTTCCCAGTTCTGGTATCCTGAGTCTATTCGGGCAGACAAAGCCTTTCAAGTCGGTGTGTTTAAAGACTACATCGACAACCTTGGGATTCCAGTTCAGCCAGTGCCTCCTGGCAGGCACTCTAAGAATGCCATCGAGTCGAAGCACAATATCATACGCAGTGTCTTTCTCCGCTTGAAAGAAGCTGCTGGACAGGACTTTGATCCTATGCTTGGAGCATACAAGTCTGTCTCCATTTCGAATGACTTGTACGGGAATGACACAATGTCTGCATTCGAACTGGCCAAAGGGTTTACATGTCCCGTTGTGGCAAAGCCCACTGATACGACTGTACCCGATGATGTTCACTGCTCGCGATCAACTTCACGCTCGCAGGAAGCTAGCGCTCATCTTGCGCTCGAAGGCGGTCTCTGAACCACCTATCGCTGTCAGCGACATGGTCGAAGTATATCATAAGAAAGACCACGAGAAGAGAGGAAAATGGTCTATTGCCAAGCCAATTCTCTCCGTTGACCGCAGTGCTCGCTCAGTGACTGTACCTGGACGCAAAGGCAAACAAGTTACAGTTGCTTTCGAGGACACCCGTAAAGCCCTACCTCAAGAGAGCTTTGCACAACTAGTGCAAGAAGGTATCGACTCTATTGATGAGTCGAATGAGGAGAGTTCATTTGACCTCACCGGACATGCTGCAACTGGCTCTGATACTCCAGTGTCGTCGTCTGAAGACATCAAACCTGTTGATGATGATTTTTCCACTGAGTCTGCAAACGTTGAACCATCTGTCGGTGACAACATCTCAGTGTTCTGGCCTCTCGAAGATCAGTTCTATCCGGGTACTGTTCACTCTGAGGAGGAAGATGGACGTTTGAACATTCACTATGATGACGGAGACACTGAAACTTTGGATATTTCGAACGAAGTATGGAAGTTCAACAATGAGACATTCGCGGCCAGTTCTAGTTCTACGCAACCTGAGCTACAGGTAATAAGCACTGAGACTTCTGTTCTCTCATCGATGCTTGATCACTTTGGGAACAAGCCGTTCCTTAGACATCATGCCCAGGGTTTTGACCAATTTCCCTTGGTGAACGCCTACAAGAAGGAGGAGGAGACTTTTCTCAAGACTGTGCGCCCTGTTTCGCATAATCAAGTCCCGCCTAACGCCAACATCATTAACAGCCACACATTGTACAAGGTTAAGACCAATGATGATGGCTCGCTTAAGCTGAAAGCTCGCATAGCACCACATGGTAATGAAGATGACTTGAAGAATGCCTTGAGCAAAGATTGCACAACGTGCCCGCCCACAGGACTACGTATCCTTGAGTCAATTGCGTCTCTATACGAATGGAACATCTATAGAGCTGACGTAAAAGCGGCATTCCTGCAGACCGGGGAGGCTCAGAGGGATGTATATGTTCGCCCTCCGAAGGAAAGTCACATGAAGGCTACTCATCTTTGGTTACTACTCACAGCTGCGTATGGCCTCGTCAATGCAAATGCCAAATGGCAGAGTCAGTCTGATCAAGTTATGTTTGACATTGGACTCACGCAATCAGTGCATGTGCCACAGCTGTTCTTTCAGAAAGAAAACGGAAAATTGGTGTTAATTGTGGCAAAAATTGTTGATGACCTGAAAGCTGCCGGAAAAGGAGATCGGGTGAATCATTTCATGAAAGAGTTCGACAAGCGTTTCAAGTTTGGCGATGTCATGAAGGGTCCAGGAAAGCTTCGGTTCTTTGGTATCAACACGGTGCAAAATGGTGACATGACAATTGAGACGGATGCAGATGACAAGTTGGATGCAGTCGTAGAATATCCATTCACTAGGCAACGTCGCAAGCAGTTCGATCAATCTCTGAACAAGATCGAGAAATCCGTGTTTGCCTCAACCAACAGCTCGCTTGGTTGGATTGGGACTGCAGCTTCACCATTCTGCTCATTCTATGCAAGCTACTTGCAGCAGAAAGCACCGGAACTTAAGGTTTGTCATCTGGTTGAACAGATAAATATTGTTCGTAAGCTTAAGAAGCTTGGGACAACCATTGCTTATCCGATACCGACGGATAATAGACAGCACGAACTGAGCGTGTTGGTTTTTTCTGATGCTTCCAGGACGGACGAATGCGGACAACTTGGTGTGCTCACTGGTTTGTTGGTTGGTGAAATGAAGAATCAGTCCATCTACCATGCCATCTCGTGGATGTCCCACAAATCGAAGCGTCCTGTTAAGAGTGTTCCAGCTGCGGAAATCCTCGCCGCTTCTGAGAGCATTGATGAAGGTAAGACTATTTATAACGCCTACACCGAGCTACTTGGGAAGGAAATCAAGTTGCGTTTGGCTGTTGACTCCAAAGATCTCTTTACTTCACTATCCACACAAAAGAATTCCATCGACAAGTCTATCCGCGGTGATGTTGCATGTGTTCGCTACGAATTTCAGACTGGTGCTGTGGATAAGATCTCTTGGGTTCCTGGACATTCTAATCTGGCTGATCCTCTGACGAAGAAGGACAGCGCGCTGACTGATGCACTTCAGTTAACTTTGTTTACTGGAAAACTTTGTTTCGACTTTGACAAGATCTCGGAGACAAAGCACTCTGAGAAAAACTTTGGGTGAAAAGGGAGGAGTATAGAACTATTCGGTTCTGGTTGGTTGCTTTTGGATGCGCCCGCTTGGTATTTGAATTTGTATCTTTGATTCAGTTTGATGAATATGTTCGTTGTTAATTACGGCCGTTTATATGTTATGACTTTGTGTATTTAGACCTTCATGATTATGAATTGTAAACCACGGTACTCACACCGAGAGTGAACAACGACTACACTCAAGCAATTTGCACGCTCTACCTCTTCGACAAGGTCGACACTGAACAGTAGAGTGTCCATAACTCTTTCAAATGTAAGCTGGAGACGTGTGTACCAGTTCTGGACTTGATTTAAAAAACAGTCCATTTCAGGCGGTTTTTGGTTTTGAATTTTTTTATAGTTTGGAAAGAGGTCGCCGGCGGACTCGGTTTAATTCTCAATAGCTTTCGATTCGAGAATTAAGTTGGGTTGGTCTTAACGGAGGAGCTTTTCACTGGCATCACGGATGTTATCGGGTATCGGCTTGAGAAAGTTCGATGAACCAAGAGGTCAGGTGCATTCTTTAAAAATCTCATGAGCCGAGATAATATCATTTCCATGCAGATCGTTAGAAATGAGCTCAGCCTGTTGTGCTACTAGAGTAGTATAACTTTCAGAGTCTTTGATATTTTTCAGAAGAAGTTATATCTCTATGGGTTTGCGGTGATTCGACTTAATAGTATTCTTGCTGTGACGTCGAGAGATCCACTTTGTGGTTCAGTGCCCATTTTCGAAAGGAAGGACGTAAAATTTGATTTGTTGAAAGCAGAATCAAACAAAGCGGAAATACCAAGTCAAAAAGAAGAAATCCTGTTCAAATTGAGAACTACAGCAGCTCTTCAACAAACCAGGGAGACGTAGAACATACTCTTCGCAGGCGATCATGCGAACTATCGCTATGGAGACTTAAATACATAGCGCTGTCCACTCGTCTAGATCTTTCCGGTCCGGTTTCTGTTCTTTAAAAAACGTTTTCAAAACTCTTATGAAAAAAAATACTTCCTACTGAAATGATTTTTCAGAAACTTTGTCGATACATTTAACCATAGAAATCACATTCCATCTGGTCGTTCTACTTACTCTGTTTCTCTATCTGGGATCGCTGAATCTGATTTATAGGGATGAATTCGGACAAGTAAATACACATTTACGTACGTAAGATTCGTCAACGATGGACCAATTCTGTGGAATTCTATGCGGCAAAATGTGATTGCTCTTTTCTCAGCGGAAGCGTAATATGTCGTGCGTTCTACATTTGCAAAGAGTGTTACTTGGATGAGAAAAATGTTTGATGAATTCGCCTACCATAAGCCTTGGAGCGAGTACTTATTGTATGATGCTAGCTAGGTTTTGATTAACACCTCGGTTGCATTTATCATGAACACCAACCTGCAGATACTGGGTTTAAAACAGCATATTGACTTAAAGATGCACCACGTGAGAGAAATTTCTCGTATAGCAGTTGTGGAACTCGAAAATATTCTCAAACGTCTACATATTGCTCACATACTGAATAACTATGTGTTTCTTCAAGATGTAAGGAGGAGTTTTGGCTTGATGAAACTTGACTCGTTCTGATGAAGAATTGTAAAAATAACTATCTCGTACTACACTAACTTTTTATTTCTTTTTATTTTTTTTGTTTTATTACAGTGTTTCGTTCCGAATAATTGTTTTGTCTACATTGAAATATTTGTTTTTTTTGTCACAATTTTTCATATTTTCTTTAAGGGAACGCTTAATTTGTGTCCCAAGAGGTTTTTTTATGTGTTCTGGATTTTAAAGTTTACTGGTGTAAATGAAATTGTTACAGCGTGTGGTAGCTACGTGAACCATTTGTTTTACAGTTTTGTGTATGAATTTGTGATCTTCTTGATTTTGATTTCTGAAAGATGCTGCGCAGGGAAGACACAATTCTCGATGAGAGATGTCTAAGTTCTTTTGTTTATTTTTGTTGGATTGATCCTGAGTGCGATCTCCAAAGTGGTGAATGTTGAAGCCTTGGCGCTTCGCCTTGAGGGACGGTGTCAATATCCGTGCGCCTCATGCAAGGCGAAGGCACAGCACGACAAACGTGGTGACACCCATTGTCAGGCGGGCCAAGGCGAGGAGAGGCTCCAGCGCTCCAATCGCAACATTCCAAGCCAGAATGTAGCATATTTATGTGCTTTGCGTAAGTGTGACCCCAAAATGAAAGGTAAATGGCATTGCATGCATTGTTCTTTAATACCGTTCCTTGTGACGCAGAATCACTCGCACAGTACGTGTGAATACGAGCAGTCAAATAATCGTCAGAGATTATCAGCCGCTGCATCCATACATTGCATTCCGTACTAGACCACGCACGACGTCGGCTAACCAAGTTCAGCAGCCACCCGTTGACGCTCAGCCGGAGTTTCAAAGTTCCGGCTACAGTCGCAGCTTAGCTGTTTACGGCTCGAGCGAGAACTCAGCCAGAGGCGAACGGCCGCTCCCTTCGGTAGTGCTTTTTTATTGAAATCTTTTTAGAGCCCAACCATAGCTTCAGTTAACAATTACTGATGACATCTATCCTGCATCAGAGGAAAAGGTAGCTCAATAGGTAATCAGAAACAACCTTTGTGGAGCACAACCCCTGTCTTTCTGGCGGTATCTCCCGAGCGCCCTACTGTGAGAAAAAGTGCCAACGCTTTCTCTTGAGTAATCCTTCTCCTGCTCTCTCCAACAAGGGCAAATTGACAAAAACAATATCACACCCCAGCCCTAGCTATATACTTTAGGTTTGCGCAAGCACCAGCCTCGCGCAATGTTCCCACCGTTGATGATATCAGTGAGAAGGATTTATGGTTGCGAAGCACGGAATGTGATGGAAGCAGTTTCGTGCAGCTAAATACCTTGAAGAGAGATCATAATCTGCCCAAGCTTCAATGTTTGGCAAAGCAGTCGCAAGTATGAATTACAGTAGATGACCGATTATAGCTGTAGAACACCCCACCCCAAGTCTGTGCTTCAATATCTTGCGGTATAAATTCCTTCTCACCCCCCGCGCATTGTGCTCCTCGCCTCACCTTCTACATCTCATCAATCGTCTCGACTTGAAACCCGTTCTCATCGACCGTCCACTGTGTCTCACATCTATCCTCACACAAAACGATGGGTCTTCCTGAGCGAGGCACCTACACCTCGGACGACGGTGTGCAGAAAATATCTATTCTCGCCACCAACTCATCAAATGGTCAAATCGACGGTGAGTACGCCTCCTCATCGAGCCCAGTTGGATCGTTGTCCATTTCCTCCTTGAAGGGCGACTTTATGTGGGTGAACAGCAACGCCGCAGGAAGGGATGGAGTTGCTCCGTTTGTGATCCGCTTTTGGGCCAAGCAGCGTCCGGAAGGCCGCCCTTATTCTATCATCGACAGCTGGAGCGGCGGGTATCAGACTGATAACACTATGCTTCTGTCGGGAACGCGTGCTTACGTGAACGAGGAGGGGGTGGTGCAGGCCATTTCGCTTGGTACCAAGGTATTCTCAATGTAACTTGTCTGAAAGTTACTTTCCCTATCAGGTGGTGAATGTACTGTCCACAGCGCGGCACAGAGAATGTTGGTTGCAGTGAAATATGATCTCGACATGAACACTAGTGTCCCACACCTAGAGAAGGAGAAGAACAGATGTGATCCACACTTTGGCACTTAGCCAATTCACGGAGGAGCGCTTGTTGGTGCCCCACACAAGAACTCCGCTGCGTAATCTCATCAGTAAACTGCAACGTTCTTTAAGTATTTACTCTTCTTGGTATGGACCTCGAAACCCCTCTGGCACACAAAACCATGTAACGTCGGACCCTGCTCTTTCAATCTTGCATCTGCACTGGAGAGGTTCAGTATTATCTCTCTCCTTTGAAGAACACACAACAATGTGAAGGCATGCGTTGTGTATAAAGATGCACGACTTGCTTAAGGTTTTCGTTGCAAAATCCATATATCTGGTCGGTTGTTTGTTCAGTATTAGGAGAACCAGTAAACGCATCTGGTGATGCACTTGAGTTTGAATATACTGTGAAACATCACTTTGAATCTATTGTGGGCCTTTTTTCACAATTAAGATGTTCACGGATGTCATAAGAAATCTTCTGCGACGGCAAAGATAAGACTTCCCTTTGAAAGCAATGGAGAATGAAATGCTTATCAGGACTACGAGATTCCCGATGTTTTCTTAGATCCGCACGAAAGCCTGCTGATGTCTTGACAAAATGAAGAAGGAACTGTTGTCTTCCATGAGGCATCAGTTTTCATACTGACAACCAGAATATAGACTCCTGCCCTGCGGGCATGCGTACATGTCCCCATAAAGATTCAGCAATGCAATGTTGCATTTTTCGTCATGTTTTTTCCTGAATTTTCAAGGCGTACGGTCCCAAATAGGTGCCACATGAATTCAAATATCTAGAGTAAATATATTTGTAACCTACTAAATGATAGCCTAATACTAGACTATCCACGCAATAACAACACTTGCGTTCCACTTTCTCACGCGAGCCTCACCATCCGTTAACACGTGAGTCACTACAATTTGCTGATGCATTTATTGGTGGAAAGTCAATCTACTTCTATGAAACTGTCGGTGCATATTGCTGGAGCCGGACGAGAGCAGGAAGAGGGTATGCCGACTTCCGCTTGATTTTGCTAAAGCAGAGAATATGTCACACAGCCTCATTGAAGTACGTGGCGGTGGCAATTGAAGCAGTGTGATGTTTTGATGGTCTTGCTTCCAAGTCATGAAAGCCGAAAACAACCTCCATCGTGCCCCACACATAGAAAGTTGTGCAGAGCCGTAATGACATGAAGCAAAGAAAGCAGTGCAAAACAGGTAAGTATGAGTTATATCGAAAACTGAGTGACGCATCATCGCACGAGGTTTTCGAAAAAGCCAGCTTGGGTCTCTGAATAAAGGCCCGATTTGATATCACACTCCAGGCGCGAGATACCCAAGGGCCGCTCAGAACAGTCCTCTACAGTGCGATATTTAGAAATCTGTGCACTGAAAGGCCTTTGTGCGCTGGGGATCGTAACAGTGCCGTCAGCACCGCCATCAACTCACCGTGCACCAGCACGATCTGGTTTGTTCTAAATCCCAAAATGCGAATCTACTCTACTGTTTGTGTGGCTCTGCTTTCGTTGCTTCTCGGCAACAGGGCCCAGCGGAAGTTCCTTGATGTGGGGCACGAGGGAGTCTGGATGCAAGAGCATCAAAACATCGCACTGCTTCGATTGCCTTTGCCACGCACAGCAGTGAGGCGTTGTGATATATTCCCGGCTTCACAGCTTATGCTCAATCTTTATGTCTGAAGAGGTGTGAAAGGCAGAGCGTCTCTGTCCGTAGATCCCACCTCATGCGAGACTCCTGATGAAACGTAGCTTGTAGCCTTGATAATAATACTTAGATACACGTTCTACCTTAGCGATAGTCGTTTCACTACAACAATAGAACAGTACGCACGACGAGTTGCAACCTCGCAGGGCGTACTATTACAAGCCTTGAACCGCTACGCGCTCGGCTGGAGCCACGGGCTCTAGCCTGTGTCGCACTATAGCCATTCAAGGCTCAAGCTACTATAAAGTAAAACGGCTGATCCCCTTCGCAATCCAGAAAGGGTGGCCACTCTCTGGCCAGCCCATATCTGTGTCACATCTGACGGTGCGGAATAAAGAAGAAGCCGTCCAGCTATGCGCTCTGTGCTATACGGCGGGTGCAAGGGCAGCTCCAAGATTTTCAAGGTCTGATTGGGTAGACGGAAGAAAGGATCAATTCTGACCCCGAGTGACACTTTAGGCGGGGCCGTAGCGAGAGAATGAAAATAGGGAGCGGCCATGGGTAGAGATTCCTTCACAATCTAATCATTTCTTTTCCTAATGAAGCGCCGACCATGAAGATTAACTTGAACACAGCGACTCACCTCTCTGTTACACAAATTATCCACCTTATGGTCGCCATCTCCTTCGATGAATCCGACATGCGCTGATATTCCGTCCGCGCAAACATACTTGCCGAAGGCCACCTCATCAACTTGGTCCTCCTCAAGGCTTATCTGGAGCGGGTTGGCGCTAGTGTTATGTCCAAGCAGTTCTCGCACAACATGGAAACTCATATGCATTATATTGAAGCGCGAAGACAACTTGGCGGCTACAATCTTATTTAAACAGAAAGCAATTACTAACCCGATCGAAAGCGGAACCATGTTCACCAATGGACGCGATACAGATATTTCAGTGGCGCATTTCCATGTCATCCTAGCTCCTGGAGTCGTTAGTCGCAAAGAAGGCCGGTGTTCTTTTCTAAAGTTGAGGCTGTGCACAACTGCGACGGGGATTATTCCGACCAAGCCGACGACCGAGCAGTTCATTAAGGCATATGAAGAATCATCATCCTCAATATCGGGTGGCACGTAGGGCATTGTACTACACCCAGGTCCATAAAACTGTCTCATAGCATCAGCAATAACCCCAACATGAACTGTTCCATTCCAGTCGGCAACTGTTGATATCAGTACTTCTTCGTTTACCAACCTCCACTGTACATATGTCCCAATAATCGCAAACACATCTTTCGAATATAACCTCGAAACCAAATAACCTGAAGTTTTGTTATACTTTGCATGGAGAATAGTTCCCTGCAGACCTTCGAGATCCTTTTTTGTTATACTCGGCCCATCTATGTCACTGGGAGAAAGAAAAGTTGAACACATCCCAAGTATAGATCTCACAGTGCCAAGACTGGAGCTTATATTCAACGGAACGCATAATTGATCAGAGAACGGTGTTGATGAAGGAAGCGGGCTTTCCAAAGACGTCTGGAAAACAATATAATCGCCTCCACTACATGCATCTAGGCGCTTTTCAGATGGTATTGCAATAGCAATGAAGCCGATATTAATCGCCAGTATCACTCCTCGAGCAAGCAAAAGCATGATGATATGTTTTCTATTCAATCTGAACTTTTTGGAAGAACCACTGCTGGTATCCAGTTCATATCGACCTCGGAGCCAGGATAAGAGCTGTACAGGATCATCTGAGGTGTCGAAAACAAAAGCGCGAGTATATGAGTCGAAATTGAAAACGCCTTTCTGACATAAAGACACCAATCTGTTTGTGAAGCTTCCTACGTTAGCGATGATCAGTGCGGTGAGAAGCGCCACGATGATGTTGTTTAATGTTTCACTCTCAAACTGAAGTGTCGAGAAGGTTGGTTTGGGAGTCCAATGAATGCCATTGATCGCTCGCATTTTTCTATGGGTGGGGAAGTATAGAAGCTAGGTAGTACCGCAGAGTATTAGGCATTTTGAACGAATAAGACCCGCGAAAGATCTTTATGGGCAATTAAACATATGTCGGCGAATTTTGGTGTCTCGCCAGATAGCGAGACACGCAAGCACACGACGAGCAATAGGAAGAAAGGAAAAGGTGAGGTACATAGAAACGTGCTGTGAGACGACTTTCCCACTGAAGTGTCTGGCTAGACAATGGCACGTTGGCAACTAACCTTTGTAGTGACCTCTCATATGAAATTGTCGTTTCAAAAGTAGGCAGGCACATACCAAGGGCATCTGACTCTGTTTTGCGGAAAACTGTAGCATGTCAGAAGCGGTGTAAATGAGACCATCTGAAGTATCTTGCACCGTAGGAAGTCGAGAAGGAAGACGCCCTGAAACTGCTGGCGAAACGTTTATGATACAACCCTGCATACACCTTTTGGGATGAGATAGCTTTGTGTAACATTTTGTGACAAGGAAAACTACAATATCGTTAACCTTGGCATCAGATGTGATTGGTACTAGCTATGTAGTTTCAGTATGTCGAAGAGCGAGTGCCGCGATATCTGCACGTGGTCATTAGCACAACACATGACACATCGCTGGCAACATTATAGCCAACAATGACCATCGAGCGATGGACGAATCACCTGCCGTTCTACAAACCTTATACCCTTATCTGTCTCACCTTAATTTGTGCTCACGATGTTGACGAATTCCTTCTATCTCCATTCTATGTTAACGAGCCAATCTCAATCCCCGCCTGCACTTGACATTTTTCCGCCCTTGCAGCCTCATTTTTCCTGAACCTTTGCACTGCTTTTTTTTAGCCGACAGAGATGGTGCACAACATTTGTTTGAATCACAGCACGACGACGAAGCGCAGCATAAAGACGACGAGCACGTTCCCCCAACCCCATTGCCCACCAGTCCAGGAAGGGTAGTACCATGTACTCCTTCTCCGGACGTTGGTCCTCTTGGGCTTGGCTATCAGCCTGAGGTTGCACAACTTGACCAGACGATTGTGGACAAAACTCGCACATCGAACGCTGATTGGCCACTGTGTTCAATGCTGATATAGAGAAACTGAGTTTGGCTAAAGTATATGACTGTAGCATTGGAGATTTCGTCATGCAATGAAATGCTTGCGGTATTATAAACGTCGAATCGTCAGCAACTGTTACTTGTGGTGCACCATTTGTGCTTGAAATGTATGTACATACGTTTTTCGCTGCTTGTTCTTTTTGAAATGTGTAGGAGGCACAGAGACTTTTCATTCTGAGCAAAATCGTTAAGGACATTTCCGGTAGATTTGCACTTTTGACTGAGGTATCCATGTGACATACCATGAGTTTTGCACCAAACTTATCGAACAAGCACCAATTGCTGGCGATTTATTCTGCTCACTTTCTCGAGACGAAAGAAAATCTTTTGACCTGCTAGATAGGCCTCAGCCCGTCTCATCGCTCCGTCTTCCGCACACCCTCCGTCCACCCTGTACATAATTCATTCTTCTGAGACCAACTGTTGTCCCGCTTGTCCCCTTCTCCTCGCAGAATGTCAATTATTACTGGCGTTCATTTCGCCCCGAAATCAACCTTTTCATCCATTCAGTTTGAAAATGAAAATTTGAACGTTATCACGGCAGCCATTCTCACAACGTTGATCATATCGAACATAACTTCCATTTTACACAAATTGTTGTCAATAAGCAAGAAAAATGTGCTTTGTTTCAACTCATTTTGTCGAGCTTTTGTGTTTAGTAGTTCGGACGACCCGCTTCAAATTCTGTCATGGATGAGAGGCCGATACGAGTTTCATAGCAACGATGGAAAATTTTCAAAGCTAAAACTGAACAGAAAACTTCTATCAACGACCCTTTTAGCACGATTCTTTTTACTTGCATTTAGCATTGTATCAATTGTTTTAAGTTTACCAACGGAAGAAAGCATTAGAGCATGCAGTGGTGGAGATTTCGCTGTTGTTCAGGAACCACCTAAATCGCTACTCCCGAAAGACTCAGTGTTTCGTCATCACCTTTGTGTTCCGTTGAATATCAGCTCCAGTCTTGGCAAAGTGAGATCCACACTCTCCATGTGCTCTTTTTTTATGACAACGGGCAGAACAGAAGAAATGGGTAATACACTGGAATCCATCGATCTTTTTAAAGGAACCTGGCTACGGGCTTCCTACTATCCAACTTTGGGATTTTTAGTCTCCACTATTGTCTCCAAATCATCTTTCGTTATATTAGGAGCTTCGATTGACTGGCAACAAGTAAATGGTGATGTCATGCGTTCTACCATTTCAAATTATAACGCGAAGGTTCACCTCAATGTCATCGCCGATTCCATGAGCCAGGCATCCGGTTTAGGTTGTCAAATCACGACATACAATCTTAGCAATGAGGAAAATGAACATACTGCGTCTGGACATGTGGATTGTTCTGTGCATCCGCTGGAATTTGTACCTGATATATTCAGTGCAATTGCACATAGCTTGAAGTTTCGCAAACAGGACCATATCCCCTTACGAGTCATGAAACCAATCAACGGATCAACATTTGTGGATTATTTGTGCGCAACGGAGGTTACTGTATCACGTCCATTGGTTAACATTGTTCCGCTTTTTATCGCAATGATAACTTCGTTCTGCTTAAACAAGATCATAACCGCGAAGGTGGCTTCAAGTACCAATATAATGCAACTGAGTTTTCATATTCTGCGCGAACTTTTTGGACATAATACCAGCACAAATCCACTCCAGATGAGTACGGAGAAAGACCAAGTTGAAGAGGTCGCATTTGGAAAGTACATATGCTCGGATGGTATATCAGCACATGTCGGGTTCATTAAAGGGGAAGGCGATCAAGAGGTAGAAAATTTGCAGGAAAGAAGAGTGAGTCGCTGTTGCCAAGTTGTTCGTCGAGGTCGACGTTTCTTTCCAGAGCCCATCGCCCAATACAGTTGCTTAGAAGTTTGACTGTGTTGTGGTGACTTGCTTTCATTTCAGAAAGCGTGAATAAGCCGACCAGCAGATGTTCAGAGACGGATATTCGAGTTTCACCAGAATTGTGTGTAAGTAGATCTACATCACGCTCGTATGCGAGAGAGCTCAACGTGTATGACCAATCATCTAATTGGAATGGTCCAAACACAATTGGATATTATATTCTACCGAACGCAGGTACGAGATAGGCGCTTCCAACCAGGGATTGACGTACTCTTGTTCAACATTATTAGAGCCCTCACACTTGAAATCCCTGAGCCACGTCAAACCTGAAATTGTCTTGTTCAATCCCTGCCTATATTGATCTCGTGTCGAGCCCTGCGGCCATGCCATAACCCTTTGTCTCTGCTGTTCTTCATCGCAAATGACAAATCCCCTGTGCGAAGGAACGTCAATGTAAGGGTAATGTATCATCATCGGTGCCCATCGGTGCATCTGAAAAACATAGTATTCGACGCAGAATTGACCAAAGTTAAAGTTAAAATGTTCAGGATAGTAAATTATGTGGGTGTCATTCACTTCCAAGACGGTGCTTGATGTCCAGCGATTCGGAAAACACGGCAGGATTTGTGTGTGGCGTCGGCCTACGATTTCTGGCGCCCATGGGGACTTGGGGGGACAGCTGGCAGCGGATACTGAACTCAACAGAACGAGAAGACAAATGCTAATAATGGTCATAATTAGGAAAGATTATATGATTATCCTTGACAAATGATCTCTCATTGGGTTGTTCGGAACGTGCGGCCTTCGTAAGATCTTTTATAGAAGAAAGTTCTTGTGGTAGAGTAAGTTTTATGTGTTGTAGACAAATTCAAACGCCGATGAGGGGATTCAACAACTTGGGGGGGGGGGTAGAAGTGGGTGTGCAAGCTTTGTGTCGCAGGCTGAATTGTTTGAGACGTAATTTGCTTCAGTTACGGGAGACAATAGTGATATATTGCGCAGCTGAGCGCTTCTCAGCCCGAAATCCGAAGCTCATCCTTGCTGTCACAGTGCAATCTGCACTCCACGGCGCTGCCGTACACGTGGACTTGCTGAATCTCCCGCGAATATTCAATTTTAAACCTCAAATGTGAGCGCTTCATCAGAATCTTCCACTGCCACGGCTTGTATGCATCGTTTTGACATGGTGTTCATACAGCATATGCGTCTTCTCTCACTACCTCTAGGCTGATAGCAAAAGGGTCCAGCCCTCATCCCACCTCCGGTCTTCTTTCGTCCGAGAAGCTCTCCAGGCAAAAAACACAATTCTTAGCTTTTATACAAGTATATGCTTCCCAGCGCACGCGAAACAATGTGAGCGCTAATGAGCAACAATCAACAACCTTTTTGATGGAGGCCCATCGCCTCACCGCTCACCATACCGCAAGCGCTCGTACGGCTGTTACAGTTCCTATTTACAACTTGCAGAATGGCGATCATACATTTTATCTTTTGCACACACGCCGCATTCGTCAATATCAGCGAGGTATACCATGCCTTCCGGGCACAAAAAGCATGTGGAGGATCCACGACGAGCAAAGCTCCCAGCGAAACAACTCTGGCAACGGTCTGGAAAGGATCCTCTGCTGAAGTAATTAAACCCACATTCCGCACATGCTTTGATGGGAAAATCGTAAAACAGTCCTTCCCCGCAAACGCCGCACTTTTCTGTACCTGTAAAGAAGATCTCTCCATCTGCACACTCAATGCACTTACTAGACCCAGAATTGGAGTATGAATTCTTACCGCAAATGTAACACCTTTCCTTTGCGTTCGGAACATCCATGAACTGGTTCGCAGGGCACGGAGAGCATTTCTGTGTAGGAGGGAAATAGTGACTGCCAGGCGGACAAGAGCCGCAGACTCTGTCTTCGAGAGGAGCTTGATTCTTGGGGCAAAATATACACTTTTCAAACCCTATGCCAGAGTGGGAACCGGGCGGGCATGGTAAACAGGGCGATTGGCCTTCCCCGGTTTTGAAATATGTTGGTGGACATCCAAAGCAACCAAATCTTGGACTGTACGTTTTCCCCGGAGGACAGATTCCACAAGAGGTATCGTTCACCAACACTTGACCTTTTGGACATGGAATGCAAGTCGATGCCCCACTTCTCGAGTTCGTTCCAATCGGGCACGGCAGGCAGTAATTCTTTCCTCGGAATGGCTGGAACGTTGTCGCCTCGCATAGCATACATGTTCCAGCATTCTCATAGAAGCCTGGATCACAAGGTTTGCATGAACAATCGTCAAGAACCTCTAATCCTGGAGGACAGCACGAAGGATTTAACTGCCCCTGGTGAGATGATGAAGACCACACTGTGATTGGAAGGATGATATAGATGAAATGGAATGCTTTCATATTTGCTCTTGGACAGATTCTTCTTGTCCGAGAGTGCAGAGTAATGGAAAAGAAAAGCATGTAGAAAGAGATAGAGGTTTTATTCTAACTTGAGCCCATCTGAAAGTGGTTGTAAGGAAGATGTAGCTGCCGAAAGAAAAAGAATATCTCAGCGGGGACTAAGCTGAAGGGAAGTGCCCCGGTCGGAGCGACGAAGAGGCGGAGGCGACTGAAATTGTGGGTTGCCACGCAGCCTACAACGCTGGCGTACTTACAGTACTGGGCAACAAAGCCAAGCACAAAAAAAAGGTGTAGTGCTGGAAACGTGTGGGTGACGTGCCATGTAAAAGCCGTGCAATCCTTTCAGAGCGACTGCATGCCTATATTGCAGAGCGACTGAGGCCACTCCCGTCCGCCGCCTTCCTCATCGCTAAACCCCTGAACCCCTTTTACACAAGATGTTCAAGTCACGCCTCTTCCTGTGCCTCGCCGTTTTCTTCATCCACTTTGCGGGGATATCGGCCGAGAGATGTGCCCCCACCACGCCTTTTTCCGACGACCTCATTGGCAACACCTATTGCAGTTCCGGTGAATGCTACAGACCAGGCTCGCAAAACTGTGTCTCCATCTATAACAAAATCACTGTGCTCAAGATCAACAACGGTATTCGGTTTTTCAACTGCCCAGAGACCTATATCATCCGCTATCGCAACCCGTCAGTCACCCCCATGATTATCAAATGGCCGCCACTTGACTCTCCGCCTTTCATTCGAAGCACCGATGAGAACAACAGGTGGTGTATTCGAAATCAGAGCCAGAAAAGGATCGAAATGTTCCCTGTTCATTCGACGCGCGCCAATTTCACTCGGGCGGTCAAGGAAATTGTGCCGCACTTATTGCGAATTCGAGACTTTGGTTGCGAACTTGACGAAAACGGATATTGGGGTCAAATACAGGGCCGTGCATACGTCAATGCTGATGTGCAAGCGGTTATGACGTACCTTGACACCATTGCGTTCCAGTACGCGTTGTGTGTCTAGCGAGCCATCCCGGTGTGACCTAATATCCAGCTCCATGCCAAGTAACGAAGTGAACAAGCTATGAGCGGGTTCTTTTTCGGCCACCAAACCCCTTTTTCTTTAGTTCAAATACGGTTGTTTCTGAGTAAAAGTAACTATCAATGAGACTTTTTTCCAAGATGATCTAAGCTACAGCAACCTGCATCGCCGCCAACGCTTCTCTTGGCTCGGCCCAGCCTTCCTCTCGAATTCGCCCATCACCGTAACACCCACCGTGTACTGCACCCGTTTGACGCTTTTACGCCTGTGGTTTTTGTACTTATGACAAAAAAAACCACTAAATGAAGTGACTGTTAATCAAACCCCACCAAATCATGTGACACGTCATCGTGAAATGTGACAAGTCATTGTGAAATGTGACCTGGTAATGAGATCGTTCCTGCACCTCAAACGACTGAAAATTACACACGTGTGTACGTGTGTCTCGTGTACTATGATCCAGCGGGAACTGGGAGAGAGTGAGTGTTTCGACAGAGTGTTGGAAACCCGGCACTACCTGTTAATAACAGTACACTTCATGCAAGACGAAGGCACAGCACGACACACGCATTATTACGTTCACACTGCGCCTTGCTCCGTAGCTTGAACTGAAACAAATAAAATGCACGGCCACCAACAGTGGTCACACCCACTGTCGGAGAGGCCAAGAAATCGATGCGCCAGCCCTCCAGTTTCGACATAATAGCCTTCGCCTGGGTCTGCGCACCACTGCAGCGTCCCGATGGGCTGCCTTGGGCACCTCACCTCCGGAGATATCTTTGTCCTTGCACCTTCCAAGCTTCATTTCTTTCATCTTCAGTGCATTCTTAGCCTTTTGACATTCGTGCTTCTTAGCTTTCAGTCTCTGTGATTCCTCAGCGTTCCTACTTTTGCATTTCGGCGCTTCGTAAGAACTTTGGGCTTCTGCACATCGTAAGCATTCCAGCTTCCGCACATCAACACTTCGTAAAAACTCTAGACTACTGCACATTCTCTGTCGTTCAGACTTCGCCCTTCTGCAATTCGTAATGAAAATCGATTGGAATTCTCGGCCTTTTGGTCTCTGTCCTTCGTCAACTATCTTCTTAGGAATTTTCCCGGTCCCCAGACTGCGCGAGTTTTGGAAGCTGGCCTCTGCGTTTCTTCCACATTACAGCTTGATCTCTGCGCATAGGTTGCATGCCTTGAAATTCTTTTCTGCACCTTTTTTTTCGGCTTGCGCTTTATCTACGTGCTTTGGTTTTGTTGGTTTGCTTCTCCTGTCTGCGTTTTGGTTCCTCGGCTTGTGCCTCATCTCCTCACACCAGTTTCTTAGCTTTCGCGTCCCCTCTGCGCTCTCGTTTCTTGGCTAGCGCCTCATCTCTGCGCGCTGGTTCCTTGGTTTGTGCCTCTCCTCTGCGCCTTGGTCCCTCTTGGTTCTTCGGCTTGCACTTCATCCCGGCGCATCGGTTTCTTGGCTTACGTTTCTCCTCTGCGCCTCGAATCCTCGTCTGGCGTCTTTCTTGCTTCGATATTTGACTGCCTGTTTCTATCGTGCTTCTAAGACTCTCAAGTTTTATCTGGCTCTCTTGAGAGATGAATATGATCAACAGCATACATCCCTGTACTTACAGGTCTAGGAGCTCCCTACATTCGAATGTTGAGAATGAAGTCCTTCTATCTCTTTGGAAAGCTGCGCAAAAATATGATTTAGAGGTGGTGCAACGTTACATATGTCTCTGTTAAGAGCCTCCGCGACTGGACTGCTGAGAGATGCTTATATAAGTCATGCACTATCATCCGGGTACCTACATAATCAAAAACGGGTACCCAAGGCAGCATGGACTCTGATGGGGGTTTGTGACTGCCATGCTGAGAACCGGTTCGGAAATCAATCGGGGACTTGGACTAATCCGCTTGGGGTGCATCACACTGGTTTACTAGCTCTGCTGGGGTGTGCTCTGCAGACCTTCAGTGACAGGTTTTCTCCTCGTTCATTCTCAGTCACAAACAATCATTGAAGCGTAGAGAGAATTTTTTTCAAAGGTCGGGTTTTTGTGGTGCGAGGTTAGCCGCTTAATTGAGGATACCCGTACTGCATCGTTCGCCTAGCTCTCTGTGTTGGGCTAAGATCACCTTAAGTTTTAATTACTCCCTCCACCCGTAGGGGACGGGCGAAGTTCAATTCAAAAACGAAGAAGTTGAATTCAAACAAGAAGAAATTGAAGTCAAAGAAGAAGAAGTTAAAGTCACCGAAGAAGAACTTGAAGTCAAAAAAGAAGAAATCGAAGACAAAGAAGAAAAAGAAATAGTTTCTACTAAAGAAGTCGCGGACTCCTTTCCGGCTCAAGCAGTTTGATCACGCAGACTTCTTTCCCGCTCAAGCCAGTTAACTGATATATCTGCTCTAACAGAGAAAGCAGACACCTGCAAAAGTGTTCGAGACTTCCGAATGGTTGCTCGCGGCTGAGAGGAAGATGTGGTAGAGCACAACACTAGCGAGCTAGAATGGGGGTTGTAAGGCCCCACTCCCCAATACGGATGGTTGGTACTATGTAACGGACAAGTACTTGTTGTAGCTCGTTTGGATCTCCAGTTAAGGAATGCTGAACAAGGAGCAAGTCAGTTGTGAACCCTTTGTTGTCTCCTTTACTTTGGAGTTGGCACTCCCCTCTGTGCCTTATGTACTGTGCACAGGAGTGAGCGCCGCATATAATAATATCTAGATATAAACTTGGTTAGCCAATTAACCCCTCTACAGTGCGGGATAACTAGCTCTACATGGGCTTCTGCCTACGAAGGGTAGGCTTGATTGGCACTTGGCTCCCACTATATACGCCGTTGCCAATCCGGTGTTTCCCTACAAAGGGTCTAATCGGATGCGCCTTTGCAGACCGAGATCCCACGTGTAACATACGACCTCACCGGCTATCTGTGGGATGCCGCTTCATAACTTCATCCCAGCCGTTTCACTAACTTATGAGTATCATCATACTTAGACAAAAAATTATTCCATCTGCATTCCGACAGTAGTAAAATACTACACATCCCCCCTGTTAGGCTCGAAGCACAGGCGACGAAAGACTTCTTTATATACCCGAGCATACATCGGCATTCCGAAATTTCCTCGCTTTCCTGAAAGTACACCAACATCTGCTTAACGTCAGACGATTTACAGTATTTTGTTTTGACTTGATCAGCGATGAATCCTTACGTGCTGCACAACTCCAACAACGGAGACGTACCATCATAGGACCCTTTTGCCAGCAGTGGCTTCAACTTGCAAGCTGCGGCGCCTTCGGCCTTCCGATCAATGGGGTCTCCTCGCTTGAGTTTCCACTGCTAGTCCTTACAGCCTTCGGCTTCAGGTGTAATGTCGAATGCGGCTTATTTATCGTCCTCTGGGATCATTCGAGCGCTTTCTCGTCGGGCTCAACGCAGCTATCCACGTCTCGCGGACTTTGTGGGACGAGAACCTCTCGTCGATGCTGACCTCTACTCGCAGGCTCCCTGGTTTGACACAGTTGTAGTATCCGCTCTAACGGAGAGAGCAGACACTTGCGACAGCGTTCGGACTGCCGATGGGTCGCTTGCGGCGAAGAAAATGTAGTATTTGCTCTAACGGAGAGAGCAGACACCTGCGACAGCCTTCGGACTGCCGATGGGTCGCTTGCGGCGATGGAAATGGGGTGGTAGAGCTACAACACCAGCGAGCTGGAAGTGGGGTGTAAGGTCTCTACTTGCCAGCGAGGGTGAACAGTGCAACTGTAAAACGTTGATGGAACGTACGTACGAGACGGCTCGTGAAGTGGTTGGGGGCTGACTATCTATTATAGCTCGTCCGGATCTCCGGTTAAGGAATCCTAAGCGAGGAACAGAATAGTCATGATGTCCATGTTGTCTCCTTTACTTGGAGTCGGCGCTCACCTCTGGTACACTATATACTGTGTACCAGGGTGAGTGCCAAAATAAACATATAAATAATACCCAATGGTCAGCCACTTAGCCAAACCACTGTATGGGTATGGTCCCTAATGGACGTCTAGCTACAAAGGGTAGTAAAACCAGCCACGTGGATGGCCACTACATGCACCGTTGCAAACCACTCTACTCGTGATACCACGTATTCCAACAATGTACCCTGCCTTCTGGCATCCTACGCGGGGTGCCGTTTCATATCACAAGTCTGATGATATCACTCACTTATGAGTTCCAACCGCGACTTCGCGAAAAACCAGCCTATCGGATTCCCCGACATAGTAGAATACTACAACAGTCACTCTTCGCGATGACGCGTTGATCAGCTAGTACGTCTTCAGCGGTTTCCTTCCAGGTGGACTTCCTCATGCGGCTATCCGCAGCCACGATTGGCATACTCACTGTGCTTTGCCAGATAACGCGATTGCCCGGTACACCAATAAACGTATGGACGAAGCCCGAACTCGGTTCATCAAGCTCACTGTAGATTGGAATCTAGATCCCTGGATGGCTCGCATGAATGGCGAAGGATACTGGTACATCGAGACCATATACGAAGTCATCGTCGACAATTGGCGCGGGATTACGCGTTGTACGCGACGCGGCACTCTGCTTTCGCCGGCCCTTGCTCCGTGCGGACTTCCGCTTCCTCCACAAGAGAGGCTTTCCTCATTGGGATTATCCTCGTTGAGAACGACGTACGAGATCCCGCTTGGGGTATCTGTTTCCATACCAAATGATCGAGATTGATCGAATGAGGCGGAATTCTCGCGTTGAACGTTATGTTGCGCAGCCAGAACACTGGGCGGAGATCGAGAGCCCTCGTGGATGTCCGGAGGAGCTTCCTCCTGTCATAACCTATATCGGTTCCGCGTTGATTAACGACCCGTTCTTGGGATACTGGACGGTCGTGTTCTCCGATTTCATTGCCAAGATGACAGCGTATATCCTCTGGGATGCATACGATACATATTGTGTTTGGTAAATGTCGCTAACAGCGCGGAGATATGCGAGACAAGTCCATCTTTCTCTTGTGTTGGGGTCATGTGCCAATTATGAAGAATTCCTACTCTTAGTATACTTTATCGACAGTATCGACTGGCATGGGATTCCATTGGAGCAGTCAGCTAGAGCTCCCAGGGTGCGTCATCGAGATCACTCGCCAGGACGCACAGCTAGTGCTGGAGATTTTGTATGGTACAATCCCTGGACCAGCCAGATAATCACGTCCGATCAGGCTCGTGACTTTCGTGCGAATCCTAGAAAGTTCCCTTCAAATCAGCGTACTGGAAATGTGCACGAGTCGACACCTTCCGAGTTTGCAGATCAGGAGTATGAAGAAGCTCCAGATGCTAATGCAGAACTTGATTTCGAGGATGAATCTGAACTATCCGGTACAACGCCTGTGACGGCTGCTTCGCCAACAACGGCTACGACATCTGGTGTCAATCCGTCGTTGGGATACTACCATAGGTTCGCCCTACAACCGAGCGATGCGGAGGATCCCTTTTTGGCACCGTTAAGACAAGTGCTCTGAGACGTGGGTTTCCGCGAAGCACAGCTGCAAGGCGATCGTACTGCGCCTACCTCAATGCTGAATCATCATATCAGTGGGTAAGTTCTTTGACCTACCTTAGAGGTCGTCAACCTTGAGGCGATAGTATAAACCAAATTCTTCTGTTTCCGTAACTTCACGTTTCCCTAAGTACTTCTTCTTCTTCTAGAGTCTTCTCCTTATTTAATTTCGCACTCTTTTTATGAAGGGAAAGGGGATTAGCAGTTGCTCCGCGAAGTCGCGTCTAGAAAGCCCATTATCGCGGTGTCGATCTCTGCAGGGAGTGGTAGTCGAATGCAACGACGATAACTCACAATCTGCGAACGCGGGATATGAGATATAGGCTCCCACGTATCCGCTTCCGGAGGAAAATCGTACCAACAGATACAATACAGTAGTATGAGGGTGTATTTGTCTTCGCCGTGATCGATGATGCGATATATGACGTATTCCTGGGCATTTCCCAACGTTTCGGCAGATGGCGCGAGGTTCCGGTTCACCGGCTTTTACCGTCTGACAAACGAACGCGTTGAATCCTGACGGCATATGAAAACGTTGTAGTTTCCTTGAACCTCCCGAGAGAGCCCTTAGGAACTCCCTACATCTTCAGGTTGAACCTGCGTAGTGTGTTCGTACAGCTGAGGGCTTTTATGTGCCACTGTAGCGCCGTTCTCGGCTTCTGACTGCATAGTCATCGGGTCTACGGTTATGTAATGCAATGACTGGTGGGTCAGCGTACGGGACTCGACCGGTGGTAGCGTGGTGGAGCGGGTCTTAAGGTTCGAATCATTGACGGCGGCACTCCCAGAGTACTTGGTGCAATGGGATGGCGTTTACTGCGTAGTACTCCATGTCGGAAGTACGGAAACGAATGGCTTGAAGACCAATTGGCGGAACTAATATACCAGAGGGGGTTATGTAGTATCCTAACGGTGTCAACCTGACTCTAAGGGAGAAGCGTCACTCGATCCAAGTATATCACAATGGCAAGACGCTGGGATCTTCCTGGCACTGTAATGAAAATCTTTTACACTAATCAAAAATATATAATTATCTAAATGAGCCCAGCTGAGGTCAGCCCGTCCACGTGTCGCCTGTAAGATACCACAGGCTTCGGCGGCATACAAGACTCAGCCTCAATCGCTGCTCCTCCTCAATTCGGCATACGTTCTGAAAGAAATCAGCAACAAACTTCTTTCCATTATATTGTAGCAGAGCTTCTGGCGGTCCGTACACATACACCCAGTGTTTGATGAAAGCCTGAACTATTACCGAGGCGGTCATCCTCTTCAACAATACAGTCCGTACAAGTGTTGAGAATCGATCCGTACTTACCAATAGGTAGCGATATCCTTAATTGGAACGAATTAGCTCTTCAAGTATGTCGATGATGACGAATTGTAGGGCCGCCTTCGTCGGGAATAGGGTCATCTTTTTCGTCTTATGATAGAGTTTCTCGCGATTCATCGCACACGTTCGGCCTAGGTTTACCATCTCATGGCAGTCCATTGCCAACGTTGGCCAATAAATGTCCTTTCTAAGGGTCATAAACAACTTTGTTCCTCCAGGGCGTCCAGATAGCTTTGCGTAATGGGCTAAGTAAGGTACACGACTCTTCAAAACGTGCGGAACCACGATCTGATCATGCTTCTCGACATGTACGTGCAATATACCTCTTGAACCGAGTGAAAAGGGCAGATCCTCCCCCCCGTTAGTACGAGATCGTATCGTTGTACAGAAGTTATCTGTGAGTTGCTCATTGAAGAGCTCAGTGATCGAGATACGCTCGAGTTGATCAGGAGGTTCTGTTCCATGGTTTTCCATGAGAGGGTCCAGTTGGAAGTAATCCCCTTCATATTTCTGACCTTCAAGTTGCGTTTTATCTTTGTTCATCTCCATTAAGAAACACGGTAAATTGTCTTCTTTTTCTCCTTGGGTTTCCCCTACATTTTCCATTTGGGATGAAGCGTCGGCCTGTATGTTGGCCAGTACCCTCGTATATTTAACTTCGAAATCGAAATCAGAAAGGCGTAAGCGCCAACGTGTCAATCTCTCGGGAGGGTCTGTTATTGATAATAATCATCGTAGGGATGAATGATCCGCGTGGATGGTAAACGTTTCTCCCTGGAGATAGGGTCGTAAAGTGGTCAGAGCCCACAATACTGCAAGTCATTCCTTTTACGATACGGAGTAGTTCTTCTCTGCAGCGTTCAGTGTTCGTGACCAGTAACCTATTGGTTTCCTCTGACCGTCCGGATGGGTCTGAAAAAGGCCCCACCCTACCTGATACTCACTTGAGTCAGTATCCAAAGAATGGGGTAGGTTAGGTTTGGGCATGGCCAAGATTGGTGTTGTGACCAGTGTTATCTTCAAAGTCTTGAAGGCTTCGTGTTCGGCGGGTGCGAATTCCTCGAGCTTAACAGGCTGTCCTTCACGCAACAATGCGTTCAATGAAGCTGCAACGTGCGAGTAGCGCGGCATGAATTGTATGTAGACGTTACATAATCCAAGGAAGGATCGAAATTGAGTCTGTATGGACGGTGGTTGCGATTCGCGGACTGCAGCTGTCTGAGATTCATGAATTGAAATCTGACCAGGCCTAGATATATGGCCCAAGTACTTTAAAGTATTAGCGAACCATTCGCATTTCTTGAACTTCAAGGTTATAGCTGCTGTCTGCAACGCTTTGAGGCTCTCCTTTACATGTTGCATATGGTTTTCCATATCTTTAGAGAAGATAATGACGTCGTCCCAATAGACTAAAAAGTTCTTCCATTTATACTTCGAAAGCCTTATGTCCAGGGTGCGTTGGAAAGTTGCCGAAGTATTCGTAAGTCCAAAAGGCATCCACTTGAAACGGTATAGTCCAGCGTGTGACACAAATGCAGTCTTATCCTGATCGTTTTTCTGCTACCGGAACCTGTCAATAGCCAGTGTTGGCGTCAAGCGTGCTGAACACGTTCACATCGCCTAAGCTGTCTATACACTCTTCCATGCCAGGCAGTGTATATGTATCTAGTATCGTCACTGCGTTGAGTTTCCGGTAGTCGACACAGAATTGTAAAGAAAAATCAATTTTTGGGACTAACACCACAGGTGAAGCCCAAGCAGATTGTGCTGCTTCTATTACTCCCACTTCGAGCATCTTGGCAACATTGTCCTCCTCGATCTGACTAGTTCGCAGTCCTGCTCTGTAAGGTGCCTGAGAAATGGGACGAGATCCCGGGATAACATCAATATGATGTTCGGTGGCGGAGATCTCTCTTAGTTTTCCACTTCACATGAAGGCATACCTTTTCACCTTTTTTGACTCTTTCCTTATATCCTTCGGGATCATTCTCGAGAAGTAGATCTTCGACCAGCCTGTCTGGGTCCTTCTGTTCTTCTGTCGTTTTGGATTGCTCTTTGGGACCTTCATGTGCGCCAGTTGATTCGTCTGACACATCAGCAAACCCTAGCACTTTTGCAGTAGAGACATGAGTCGGAACCACTGCTATAGGGTGCGGCAGAGCAGCTGAAACTATCTGATTCTTCGGTAAACGATAATCGCTATCGATAAATTTACTGATAAGTATTCGGAAGGGTTTGTCAGGTTCAACTTGGACAATTCCATTCGCTGCAAGAAGTTTGCGATGCTCGTACATAGCTGCATTCGGCTGGATTACCACGAGACCGTGTCATTGTGGTATCACTTGTACCCAGGTTTGGGATTGAGCCTTTATCACTGTAGGTTTTGACACACGAATATTTGGTGATGTACGACCCCGAGCCAACTCGTATTCCATTGAGGGTGAAAGTGGAGCAGCTGTAGGGACTCTTCGTAGTGGTCTTCACATTATAGACACTGTCGATCCATCGCCTCACGTGACTAGTCGACTCCGAGGGCGGATTGCTTCGACAAATCTGTCACAATAATCACACCCCAGAACAACTGGTGCGGCCAGTGACTTGCGGACAATAAACATCTCCTTCACTAAAAAGTGTCCGAGTCAAACGAGCAACTTCAGTGTTCTCAGTGTTCTCAATGCATTCTTATTAGCATTTCGGACATCCGGCAACGGACCATAACGAATTTGTTCCTGATCGGTGGGTCCTAGTTCGGATATCCGAATATAGTTCGGTCCGGAGCCTGTATCAACAACTATGAGGCGACGGGTCAATAAATACTAGTCCCAGCCGATGTCGGCATAAACTTTACAGTTCCTCTTCTGCACTATCATAATAAAGATTTCCCGTTCCGACGGACAAATGTAACGTCTCCAAGGACGTTTGAGTTCACAGTCAAACTGTAATCGCTTTCCAACGGACGGATACAATCCGCTGGACGGAAGATGATAAGTCCTCATCAGGACCTTGGGTCTCCAAAGGCGTAAACAAGAAGGCGTGTACTCCCTGGTCGGCTCTACGCGATGGAATGGGGCCGATCCCGTAGGGGTTCCCTCACTTAGATTCCCAACTGAGGCGGGTCGTTCGCCCTTGGGGCGTCGCTTCCAACTTGCGGATTAGCCTGTGGTGCTTCAGTGTTCTGACTTACTGGAGTTCCAAATTGATGTCCAGGATGGTAGCTAAGCCATGCTTTCACCTCCCAGTAGGTACCAGCTGGCACTCTGGTTCTTTCCTCCACAGAGAGAGTCTCGTAATTCGTGAGGACGAGAACTAAATCCTTTGCAGGAAGCGTACATTCTGAAGACAGATGATGACGGCCATAGCACAGATAGAATACTAACGCTTCAAAACGTGCTGCCGACATCGGTTGTGATCGATACGCTATTCTTGAAATCTGCCTCCGCGGGATTCATATGTGCGTGGGATACTAGGCGTCTGCCCTCCATAGCCATTAGAGCTTCTTCCTCCTGGGATTCTGAGTGAAGTAGATCCTCTGTGGGACCCGATGAGTGCCAATAATACATAAGGTGAGTAGCATGGTGTTGCGATTGGTTATCGTGTCTAAGTAACGACGACTCTCGAGAGTCCACTAGATATTCCAGGTGGAACACCTTTCGAGTGGGTTTATTTGGCTTGTTTTAGTCTTTCCTCTGCTTTGGAAACACCAAGCGTTGTGTTGTTCAGCGTAACTCCACGAGCTTTCACGGCGTCTCCTTCAGCTTGCGCAAACTGTAACAACTACAGAAATGGGGTTCTTTCATGCTTCTCTCGAAGTCAAGCCACTAGAGATTTGATATTAGGATAGATCCCAACGATGAACAAAGCAATCTTATCCTCCGTTGAGTGAACGTTTCCGCAGCGCGTGGCCATTTTGTTAAGCCTCGAGCCGTACTCTGCTTCTTCCTCACCAGGTTTTTGGCTCACATCCTGAAGATCCAGGATAGCCTGTCGGATTGCGTTCGATGTCGCATAACTTCGCAGTAGGTACTGCACTGCCTCCGGCGACGATGTTACATCTCCTTCGTCAGCTGTCAGGGATCCGGAAATGGAGCGATATTGCTCAGACGCAAAACCCGTCAAGAAATATGGTAATGAACCCCAAGCTTGAGGTTCACCTATTTCTAAGGTGTCCGTTTCTGCAACAAAACGATTAAGGAACTCGATAACGAGAATGGGCATTTTTTCATCAAAGACTAGATCATTTAATCCAATCTTCAACCGCTTAATATGGTCCTTAACTTTTGCAGTTTCGCGACCAGATCGCTTCTCTCCTCTTCTCTTCAGGCGATAATACCTGTAGTCCAAGACCTTCCAATTCAACGGATTCGTACAAGGTAGTGGCCTGAGACGCTTGTACTGAGGACCTTTCTTCTTTAATAGCCAAGAAGACTTTTCCCCTTCCTGGAACGGGAACTACGATGATCATCATCACTAGAATCGTCAGTGAACGTATTCGACGAGTCAGACTGATCAGCACTGGAGTTTTCATCCTCCAATCATGATAAATCATCACTCATGTCCGGCTCGGACTTTCGCTTCTTGCGACGTCTTGACTTCGATATCTTCGAACGCTCTTCCCTCAAGGGGATTTCATTTTCGTCTTTCACGGCTTGGGTAGCAATAGTCTCCGCATTCACTACTGCCTCCAGGCATTCCAGGCGAGGGTTGGATCGAGTGAAGCCTTCCTCAACGTCAACGGTCAGGTCCAGTAAAGCCTCCGGAGCGTTACTATGCCTTTCCATTTCTTGGTTCAAATTCTCTCGCAGGGTTCCCACAACCGCGGACATCGGGTTTGTTTCTTCTCAATGAGCGAGTACGCCTTGTTCTCAGCGCAAGCGCTCAACATCCTCGGTAAAGACCGTAATCTGCGATTCCAATCCAACGATTCGCTCAAGATAGGCATTTGACTCAGATATGAGACCAAGCACCTGAGCACGTAAAACTTTTTCTCCAGCAGGGATTTCGACCTGTTTGCCTCTAGGTTCATTATGGCAACCATCGGCCTCCGTGGTTGGTTCAATAGCCAACTCCACGGGCGTGGGTACATCCGAAAGATCTCGTCTATCGGTTAACGAACGAGAGCGTGTCATCGCCTGACTGTATAGTCGCTGTCCGACTTCTGTAGATGAGGCGGGCCTCGGTGGCGGACATGGGTCTGAAGGACCCGGGGTGCCAGTACTAAGGTGGGTCTTCTTTTTCGGCATTACGAACAAATCCAATGTTCGCAGACGAAATAATTGAGGTCTTCAATTGAATACAACAGCGTAGTTAAATACGGAACTCCGTAAAAGCTGGAGGTGTTTGGAAAGCGTTCACGAAATCGTGTTCCACTCGAATTAAATATCGGTATTGATTCCACGTTCCAGGGGCGAAATATTTGAAGTAGCTAACCATGGTGTTTCTAAGTCGGGAGACCCCTTGTTGTATCCGCTCTAACGAAAAGAGCAGACACCTGTGGCAGTGTTCGACACTGCCGAATGGGTGCTTGCGGCTAACGGGAAGATGTGGTAGAGCACAACACTAGCGAGCTAGAATGGGGTTGTAAGGCCCCACTCGCCAATTTAAGTGGTTGGTACTATGTAACGGACAACAAATTGTTGTAGCTCGTCCGGATCTCCGGTTAAGGAATCCTGAACAAGGATCACGTCAGTTTTGAACCTGTTGTTGTCTCTTTTACTTTGGAGTTGGCACTCCCCTCTATGCCTTACGTACTGTGCACAGGGGTGAGCGCAGCACATAATAATATCTAGATATAAACTTGGTTAGACAATCCACCCCTCTACAGTGCGGGATAACTAGCTCTACATGGGCTCCCGCCTACGAAGGGTAGGCTTGGTTGGCACGTGGCTACCCAGTATATACGCCGTTGCCAATCCGGTGTTTCCCTACAAAAGGTCGAATCGGATGCGCCGTTGCAGATCGAGATCCCACGTGTAAAAATACCACCTCACTGGCTATCTGCGGAATGCCGCTTCATCCTTCATCACAGCCGTTGCACTCACTTATGAGTATCATCATGCTTAGACAAGAAAATATTCCATCGGCATTCCGACAGTAGTAGAATACTACAATAACTTTGCCGACACCTTTCCCGCTTAAGTAGGTAAATATTATATCCATATCTACAAACAATTTCGGGTGCTCAAGAGGTTCTCTTTGGAAAGCTACCGAAGCTCAAGCTGTTCACAGACTACATTCTATGGCGCCGTCGTCTTCTAGCGTATCTTGGCTGAGACGACGTTTTTCTCAGCGATTTAGATCCTCGCCCCAAAGGATTCAATCTCAATAACCGTGCAATGAGATTTTGGTTCGAGAAGTCTGTGAAAGCCAATAGTACCATCATATTATGCCTCGGTGATTCCGCTCTTGCTCTCGTCCGTATCTTTGTGGAAGACGACGACAAAACTGCCAAGGCCCTTTGGGATGGACTGAAGCGATTGTACACTACATCCAATACACAAGCTGTTCAGAACATCCGTCATTTCTTCGACACTATCGTTTTCAGAGATAGTGAAGACTGGAACAAGCATGTGTATAAGTTCTTGGAAATTGTTGGGGAACTTGCAACCTTTGACGAAGAGCTTTCGGACAAAAAAAAAGTTTCAAAGCTCATCCGAATTCTTCCAAACTCTTTCGCCCCTTTGGCAATGATTTCCAACCTCACAGACGCCGGATTCGACTCCATCGTAAATGCTTTCGAAGCCGAAGTGGTTCGCTGTAAGAACCCGTACAACACGGAACAATCGTCCACCATTCCGCCTTCGTCGGTAACACAACCTAAGGCATACACGGCAAGAAGAAAAGGACACAGACGACGTACCCGGCGAAGCAAATAATCTTCAAGCAGAGATCGAGGCGATAAAAACTTCTACTAGTGCGGTCGTCGCGGTCACTACGCTCGAGACTGCTGCAAACGAAAACGAGAAGAATACAACGACAAATATACTTCTCGCAGATCTCACCGTCAACCAACTAGTTCGAAAAATAGTAATGGCAGTAACTCACACATTCGACCACAATACAGCCAAGGTGGAAAACGTCAATCCAACTGCAATTCACGCTTTGCACCAAGACGGAATGGAAATGGAGGTAAATACTTCAACCCTTGATCGTACGTTGTGCAAAGGGATGATGATCCCCCGCCTTCATCTTCATACAACTGCAATGTGGCAAAGTACAGAAGTAACATCGCGTTACTTTCCCAACATAGAGTCGATTTGGCCTACATCGACTCTGGCGCAACCCACCACTTATTCCATTCGCATGAGTCCTTTATCCGCTCCGCGCGTATGTAAATTGAGCTCTTACAAGTCCCCTTCGGCACTGCTCGTCTTGTTGGGAAAGGCCACGTATGGATACCTCTCCACAATGGTCCAGTCGTTAGAGCCTACGACGCACCGTCTTTCGAGGCCAACATTCTATCCATTGGTGTCCTTAGCGTTGAATTTATGGTGTTATTACATTATGACCCTATAATGGATGCTTCATTATGGACAAACATCGAAAGTCCGAAGCCATCTGAGAGACACAAATTCACAAAAGGCTCTTCACTATGAACCCCACTCTCCATGAAAAGGACAAACAGGCAATGATGATCAATGCCAACAACACCAAACAGGAACTTGCTTTGGAATGGCATGGACGCACTGGTCACCTGCACTCCACGAGATACCAAAATCTCTCTAGGGCTTTCGACTCTATTCCATACTGTCAACGCTCTATCCTCGAGTCCCTAACCTTTATTCCTTTCCTAACCGGTGAAATGAAGCGGGAGCCACTCGTTCCTACACCCAATTCCATGACAACATCTAACCAACTGGATCTGATACACATGGATGTATCTGGAAAGATTTCGCCTTCTTTATCAGGGGCAATCTATGCGATCGCAATACTCGACAACCGCACATCAAAGTCTGACGCTTTCTTCACGAAGGACGAGAGCGGTCACACTTTTCACAAGCACATTGAATGGTGCAAACGCCGATAAGGGTTGTAGCTTAACAACTTCTTTCGCTTGAAAAAAGATCGGCTTGACGGGGCAGGCGAACAAAAGAATGAAGAATTGGAAAGATATTGCTTCAAAAACCGTATCAACCTGTATTACTCTCCTGCATACACCTCTGAAAGCAACGGTGCAGCCGAAAGGCTCATTCAAGAACATTGGACCAGGATTCGCGTGCTCCTATTGGCAAGCAAGTTACCGATAGCGTTCTGGGCTGAAGCCATGAACCATGTGAACTGGCTCCGAAATAGAGCTCCGTCCTCGAGGATACAGAAAAGGATTCAAATGCTCGAGTGGGACCCAACAAGCCAAATCGATTTCTCCCCCATTCCCGAGCTTGGCCAACCTGGTTATGCTTTTGTCTACCGCTCTAATACAGTAGCAAATCAAAAGTTCCTCCCACGTTCCATATTTGCAAACTTTGTTGGAATGAAAATTGACACAACACTTCTTCGTGTGTTTTTCCTGGAGAAGAACTCGGTTATCACTTGTCGCAGCTTGGAATTCAAATCCGTCAACTCTTCCCCACTTCCCAGTATTCCGACTCTTATGGAAGGAGTAACAAGACAAAAAAGAGACCGAGGACACAGAACCTTACGAAAGCTAGTTGGACGGTCCCGACATGGAGAAATATCTCATCAAAGCATTCACCACCATGACTCACAACTTTCCTAACGTTTGGATCTCCAAGAAAACTCTGGACGATGCCTCGGTTACGAGCAGCTTCAAGGAGGACTGCACGGATGCCGGCTGGCGCGAGGAAATTGATCTTAAAATGAATGCGCTCATCCATCGTAAAACATGGGAACTAATTCAACTTAAATCTTGGTTGAAGCCAGTTCCCTTCACTTCGGTGTTCAAAGAGAAGATGCTCGATGCGATCGAGAAGAAGTTTCCGAAGAAGGCACTCTGATGTCTACGTGGGGAGTAGCAGAAGCCGTTCGTTGACGTTCATCCGTTAAACACATACGTTCCTGTGGCCTGCTATGAAGCCCTTCGCATTATCCTTGCCTTTGCTGCTGTACACGATCTTGTTGTAGAAGGTGCGGACATTTCCAACGCATACTAGTACAGCAACCTGGATGTGCCGGTTATCATGGAATAGCCCACAAACTCGTCTGGGATACTCGAAAAGCCACATCACGTATGTACACTGCTCAAATTTTTGTATGGAGCAGTACAGGCTGGCATGATATGGGGCTCTATCTTCTCGAAAACTGGCCTTTAATGGAGCTTTGAGACATCTGCATTAGACTCGAGAGTATTCATGTTCCAGAAACAAGAAAGTTTCGTTATCCTGGCTGTTATCGTTGACGATTGTGCGTTCGCTTCAAAAAGCTTTGAGCTTCTTAGTAACTTCAAAGAGAATCTGTCGGCAACTTTTGATGACAAACTATATGGGGAACTCAAAAACTTCAACGGATGGAGCATTGAACGCTCTCCACTCGGCATCAAGGTCTCACAGTATTGATATGCTCTGCAAATACTCAAGACGTTTGGCATGCAGCATTACAACCAAGTTGGGTCGCCTATATAAAGTGAAACAAATCTGCCAACAACCAAGAAAAACGAGAACGTACTCTCCGCAAACGATCATGCCAACTATCTCTCTCAAATTGGCGGGCTTCTCTACACAGCGGTATTCACTCGCCCAGATCTTTCTTATCTGGTTTCTGATCTTTTAAAACGTTTGCATAGTCCTTATGAACGACATTAATCCATACTGAAATGAGATTTCTAATACTTGGTGGTTACTTTTAACCATGGACTTCATTTCCCGTCTGGGGGTTTCATGTCCCTTACTTCTCTTCGTTCTTTCCCTTATGCCGATTAGAGTGAATGGATTTGAAAAAGGAGATCTACATCTGAGAATAGAATCGTCGTCAACGACGCACCGATTCTGTGGAAGTCTAAGTAACAAACTGTGATTTCACTCTCCTCAGCGGAAGCGAAATATGTCGCGCTTTCTAAATAAGAAAAGAACGTTATTTGGATAAGATAACTATTTTAGGAATTCGCAGACCATCAGACTTGGAGCAAAGACTTGTAGTTCGAAGCGAACAAGATTGTGATTGAGTGTTCGACTGCATTGTCCTGAAACACTAAGCCGCATATATCGGGTCGAAATAAGCATATTGACTTGAAGAGGCACTATTTGAGAGAGTTTCCTTTTATAGAAGTTGTTGAACTCGAACATATTCACAAGAGTCCACAGATCGCTGACATAATAAAAAAGGGGCGTTCCTGCAATCTGTAAGGAGGATAGTCTGCTTAATGATATTTGACTCGTTCTGATGAAAACTTGTGGAAAATACTAACTACTGCTACCCTAACCGTTGATTTCTTATAGTATTTTTGTTTTACTGGAGGGTTTGGGGTGGAATAATGATTTGGGTTCATTTTTGAATATTATTTTTGTTTTTCACAATCTTTCTTCTTTTTACCACAGCGAACGCTTCAATTTTGTCCCAAGAGGTGTTATACTTGGTCTGGGCTTTGAAGTTTACTGGTGTGAACGAATGGTTTCAATGTATGGCAGCTACGTTAAGTATTTGTTTTACATTTTTTGCTATGTTTTTCTATAGTCCTCACGCTCCTAACTTTTGAAAGATGCTTCGCAGGGAAAAGACATTTTTCGATAAGAAATGTCATAGTTGTTTTGTTTTGTTATTGTCGGATTGATTTTGAGTTCGATCTTCAAAGTGGTGAATGTTGAAGCCTCGGTACTTCACCTTCAGAGACGGTGTCAATGTCTGTGCACCTTATGCAAGGCGAAGGCGCAGCACGACGCCCGCATCATTACGTGTACACTGCGCCTTGCTCCGTAGCTTGCACTGAAAAAAAAAAAATGCACGGCCGCCGACAGTGGTTACACCCACTGTCGGGGAGGCCAACGGAAGGAGGGGCCAGCGCTCTAGTTGACTGCCGCTCGTGAAATGATGAAGATCACAACGTGATTGGAAGGACAATATAGATGAAATGGAATGCTTTCATATTTGCGCTAGGGCAGATTCTTCTTGTTCGAGAGTGCAGAGTAATGGAAAAGAAAAGCATGTAGAGGTAAAGAGCTGTGTTTTTATTCTAAGTTGGGCCCATCTGCAAGTGGTTGTAAGGAGGATGTAGTTGCCGAAAGAAAAAGCATATCTCAGCGGGGACTGGGCTTAAGGGAAGTGCCCCGGTCGGAGCGACGAAGAGGCGGAGGCGACTGAAATTGTGGGTTGCCACGCAGCCTACAACGCTGGCGTACTTACAGTACTGGGCAACAAAGCCAAGCACCAAAAAAAAGTGTAGTGCTGGAAACGTGTGGGTGACGTGCCATGTAACAGCCGCGCAATCCTTTTAGAGCGACTGAGGTGACTCCAGTCCGTTGCCTTCCTCATCGCTAAACATTTACACAAGATGTTCAAGTCACGCCTCTTCCTGTGCCTCGCCGTTTTCTTCATCCACTTTGCGGGGATATCGGCCGAGAGATGTGCCCCCACCACGCCTTTTTCCGACGACCTCATTGGCAACACCTATTGCAGTTCCGGTGAATGCTACAGACCAATCGCGCGAGACTGTGTCTCCATCTATAACAAATTCACTGTGCTCAAGATCAATGACGGTATTCGGTTTTTCAACTGCCCAGAGACCTATATCATCCGCTATCGCAACCCGTCAGTCACCCCCATGATTATCAAATGGCCGCCACTGGACTCTATGCCTTTGAATCAAATCAACGATGACAACAACAGGTGGTGTATTCGAAATCAGAGCCAGAAAAGGATCGAAATGTTCCCTGTTCATTCGACGCGAGCCAATTTCACTCGGGCGGTCAAGGAAATTGTGCCGCACTTGTTGCGAATTCGAGACTTTGGTTGCGAACTTGACGAAGACGGATATTGGGGTCAAATACAGGGTCGCGCATACGTCAATGCTGATGTGCAAGCGGTTATTTCCTACCTTGACACCATTGCGTTCCAGTACGCGTTGTGTGTCTAGAGAGCCATCCCGGTGTGACCCTAATATCCAGCTCCATGCCAAGTAACGAAGTGAACAAGCTATGAGCGGGTTCTTTTTCGGCCACCAAACCCCTTTTTCTCTAGTTCAAATACGGTTGTTTCTGAGTAAAAGTAACTGTCAATGAGACTTTTTTCCAAGATGGTCCAAGCTACAGAAACATGCATCGCCGCCAACGCTTTTCTTGGCTCGGCCCAGCCTTCCTCTCGAATTCGCCCACCACCGTACCACCCACCGTGTACTGCACCTGTTTGACGCTTTTACGCCTGCGGTTTTTGTACTTATGACAAAAAAAACCACTAAATGAAATGACTGTTAATCAAATCCCACCAAATCATGTGACACGTCATCGTGAAATGTGACAAGTCATTGTGAAATGTGACCTGGTAGTGAGATCGTTCCTGCACCTCAAACGACTGAAAAATACACACGTGTGTACGTGTGTCTCGTGTACTACGATCCGGCGGGAACTGGGAGAGAGTAAGTGTTTCGACCGAGTGTTGGAAACCCTGCACAACCGACCGCCCCTCAACACCCATCCTGGCTCAAGTCGATCTCGATTTATCCTCTACTGCGAACAACGAACCTGCTCAAACCCCCTATCACCGCCGCTACCAACAATGCCGTCCCTTCGTCTTCCATATCGTCCTCCCCTTCCAAATCCATCCCAACCGGCGCCTCCGCCTCTGTCCAAGCTACCTTAGCGACCAAAAAGAAAGGACGTCGCCCACACTTTACTCCAAAAGACGACCTCATAATTGCCCGACAAGTATCCGCTGCAAAAGCGCACATCGTTGGATATCATGAAATCCAGAAGAGGTTTGGGCAGGCGGCTGCGAAAGCTAACCTCAACAAACAGCTATCCCATGTCGTCAGTGCTAAGAGCATCCAAGACCGTTACAAGAAGATTCAAGATACATTCGAGCAAAGAAAGGCAGCAGGTAGGCGTCTTTCGGTAGTTGGCGGAGAGATTGAGGATTTAAATGCGTTGTTAGGGGCGATCAGAGAAGCTCGGTTCGATATGGAAAAGAAACAGAAGGCCCAAGTAGCCACCTTGGACGAAAACAAACATCGAAAGGAAGGAACGAATAGATCGTAATTTGGTTGCAAGATCGCTAGCAAAGAAGAAGAATGAAATAAGCGATGAAGAGGAGCATGCGGCAGATGGTAGCGTCGCGGGTTCTGCTAAAAAGAAGCGTAAGACTCGCCATATACCTTGGGATGCGTTGGATGAAGAGTTGGAAGGGTATGGAAATTCTCTAAAGGAAGCCGACCTTGCACGGATAGATTTAGAATCGAGGCGATTGGAGTTCGAGCAGGAGCGTCTAGAGGTCGAAAAACAAGACCATGAGAAAGACCGAGCGATGCGACGAGAAAAACGCGAGGCGTACAACCCACTAGAGCTTGAAAAGATTAAGTTGATCATTAGTGCCTTTGTACATGCTAAAAAGTAGCAGTAGTGGCGTGGCCTTGTATTACCAGTAAATGGAAAGTTTCGAGGCAACAACAGTAATGCCAATGACCATTATTGAAGTGAGAAGGCACCGGATTCTGCTCGCGCAGGGCGAACGAGAAGTGAGGAGTGCTTTTTACTGGTTATCCTCATGACTAATATAATCTTATAATGTTGGTGGGACGCTTTGGAAGTACTGCAAAATGATGTTTGGATACACATAGTTTCGGATATTTGTAAGCAAAAACGACGCTCTGTGCAAAACTGCTACTGGTGTCTCTCCTGTTCTCATCTTCCTCTTGGAGTCTACAGTGGACCAATATAGTTCCACTTCTTTGAGAAGCCACTCCACGGTTTCTCTCCCCTTAGACATGGCAGTGTTGAATGCCTTATTTTAGCTTATCAACCAATAGCCTTGACACAGAACCTTCAAAAACGGTTTTTCGTTATACCCTGAATCTCTGAATAACGTAAACCAGATCCCGTTTACCATTATTAGTTCCAGTAGAGATTCTTCCATCCCACTGCTACGATATAAGGTCCAATCATTCCAACGCTCTTTAATCGGCCCAGTGCTGTATAGAAGCAGTCCATACGGTGTTGTAACAGCTCCAAGCTGTGGAGCGTGCTTCCTTTTGTGACTATTATACGCAACATGCTGCACCGCGTTGCGTTTCCGTCTTGCAATTGCAATGATGGTTCCGTCAATGAACCCAATGCAATTATCGAGGGCTTGACACTTCTTTTATATTGCCGCTGTATAGATTGAAACTCGAGTAGAGAAGAGGGTAGGATCGATATCCCCCATAACCAGGTTTCCTCCCGCTTCTAACAAAGACTCAATTCCTTCGCAAAATATCTCTGAGAGGTGTTCAGCATGGCTACAGAACGTAAACTCCGTATCTTTTCATCTGTAAGGAGTAGTCAGTCTCCTCAAAAAAACGCATGCAACCAAGAGAGGATTACAAGAGTACAGATTACGCTCGGTATGCTCCCTATCCCTCCCTATAGCACCTAAAACTCGCAATAAATCCCTCTTATTGAAAAGTAACATTGACAAACAGCATGCATCTGTGTATGCATTGAAATTGAAAGTAAAGTTTGTCACAGAGATACAATTAAAGCGGTGAAGGTGACGAGATAATTTGTGCTTTTCTCGAGTAAATCGCCCCGTAGCGTATACAAGTACTTCCGTTCTGGCTCCCATCGACTGTGGCTGAGAAGCTCACCTCGGTGCAAGGCATTGCAATGTCGTACTCCATTTTTCCCCGCGAATAGCGGCGCTTGTTACAGAATGATCGCGTTGCCTTCCCCTTCCCATTGTTATGATGAAGTACGAGAGCGTTAAGAAGGGTCAATTCTGTATTACTCCCATTCCGTTTTTCCTGACATTGGCGTATGTTTAATATATTTGTGATGGGAAATAGAAATTCACCGTAAATATACTGAAGTATTTTAGTCACAGGCTTTGCAGAAAGCTTTAGGCGTAAAGCTTAAATTGAAATAAAAGTGTGGTACCTCTAATTTCAGTAGTAATTTCTAGATCTTTCCAGACATCGATAGTGGAAAATTTCTATTCGGCCAAATTGTTCAACTAGCCACTCCCTGTGCTAGTATTTAGTTTATATAAACAGAACTTACCCCCAACTTCTGGGTCAGCCAGGGGCAGAGAGCACCTCTCTTCTAATCTTCCTCAAGGTCATTTACGTCCACTTGCAATGGCCTTTTTGAGTCAGCTCAAAGAGCGGGGTGCACCGACCAGTCGATTTCCGCCGTTACATTCCCGACGACCAAGACGAGCCAAGCCGTGACGCGAAAGCCGCAGTAAACGAGACCGCTCCGCTTATCGGTCATCCAGAACCAAAAAGGGCCAAGAACTCTACCACGACATCAATCATCGACTGTTGCATCATAAACCAACACCAAACACAAAATCATATATCTCTATGAGTTTGAAACACTCTTGAACATAAGAGTCTCTAATTGCAACAAACCTTGTAGATAACGTTAAAACTAAACTACGTACACCAATTCTAAGGGTTCTAAAACCGTAATGGCGCGCTTTTTGAATTTATAATTGCAATGTAGTAGAATACCTTAAAAAACTGAACAACCCATTCCACATCTTGTCCATCAACAAACCAGAAATCAACCCACAACATGTTCTGTTCTCAACAAAGTACAGCATATCAACGACAAAAACTTTGTCATGCTCTAGAGGCCATGAAAACGCTACCTACCGCATAGCCGCACAAAAATTTAATGTGCCAAGATTGACTTTGAACTACCGCGTTACAAATACAAAGGGAAAACAGAACCGTAATGTGGCACTGAGTGCCGCTGGGAAAACAAGGTTATCGTCAACTTTCCGTTCCACTTTGCAAGCATATGTTTACCTCTCAACCATCAGCATTTTCTGGATGCTATACAAATATTGTGTCTGTCAATGTTGCCTGCACGACATGCTGTATTGTCATTACATAACTCGACACCAGAACTATACTATCCATGAAACTTTTACAACAAGTACAAAATTGTATTTTCATTCTGCAAACCATTTCGCCTGGAAGCCAAACGATTCGATGGAGTCAATGCATAGACATTGACAAAGCGTTTCACAACTGTTGAAAAGTTTGGTGTTGGATCTCAAAAATTCTGTCTACTCCGTAGAGATTGTCGCGGTTTTGTAGAGTCTTCATCAATTACAAGCACCGCATCACATTCATGGAAACAATAAGTGCAGCTATAGTCACTGACCCTTTGCATTCTCCTCAAAAGAACTCCAATTTCCACAAGTTCAGGGGTTTGGGGTGGAGTGAAGGTGCAAGAAACACCCGTTTTCAATATAACCTGAAGCACAATGGTTGCAACTTGAACGGTGACGGGTAGAATCAACACCGAGAATTTCCTTGATTGAGCAACTACGTTTTTTTAGTGTGTTTAAAATCTAACCAAAGACGACAGAAAGCTATTACTGACATATGATGGATATAGTTATCATCTAAGCTTACAAGTTTTGATGCTTTTTATGGATCACAACATCATTGATTATGCTCTGCCTGCCCATACTTTTGGAAAACCCCAGACTCTAGAAACAGTATTTTTTTGGCCTACAAAGAGGCGATGCATCATGTGACCGCAGATTGTGCGATGGCGCCTTCAATAGAATAAGTGGATACGTTTAGGTACTGTGGTATACTGAAAGACGAATACCTCAATTCATTTACTGTGCAGAATATAAAGGCAAGTGTTCACAGGGCTGGGTTGTGGCGTTTGAATGCAAATCGGCTTTTGAATGTGCCCTGTCCAACGTCTAGGGCAACATATAACTCGATTTTATCTGTAGCAGAACTTGAAAGACGGATTATAGAACGTTCAGAACAGCACGTTCCGAACTTGATTCAAAATCACCGCTTGCAGCAATTCGCGCATCTTACGACGACCACGTTCCGTATCGCATGCGTTATTCTACTGTCAAAATATTATCTCCACTGTTTTACTCGTTCTTTCCGCTTTTGTGCTAATCGTTTTCAGCATCATAAGATTTGAATCCTGCCTTGAAAAAGCCATCCGCTCTGTGATCGCCAGCCCAGTGTCCGAACTTTTTACATTTGTTTCATTTCGTTCTTCTCTTCTTCTCTGCCAATTGCTCCGTTGTCATTCTCTGCCTACTTTAGGGAGATCGATTGTTGCTTCTGTTTTTCTGAGTGTAGGCGGCACTACTGCTCTGTGTATTCGTCTGCAAACCGCCAGAGCCCTGACCTGGGTCGCATATTTAGAGAACTGAGGCCATCTCACTGTACGATATGCTTTCTAGAAATAGGCTGGTCGTCGCATTCGTTTCGAACGAATAATCCCTAGGTGCACAATTTTCCAAAACAGACACTCTGTGTGTGTTATGCACTTCGCAATTTCCCAACAGTATTAAAGCGACGAGAGCTTTCGAAAACTTCGTGCCTGTTCCATTGGCCTTTAGTCGTGATACGTTCGCCTTCAACCGTGACTCAAAGTTTTTCTTCAAACTCTCGTTGCGGTTCCTCTTCGCAGGCAGGAGAGCTAGAAAGTCCTGATACACTTTCGACACGACCGCGAGCGGATCTTGCATGTTAACAATGGTTAGTGTGACACACAGGAGAAACTTCAAAGAACTGAGGCTGAACACAGAAAGTCAATGTAACTCAGGCGCAAGTCCTTACTTCAATTTACAAGCAGCCACCTACAGAGTAGACTTATATAGTCCTCAAAGCTGAGGTTAGACAAAAGTACATACATTACAAACAACATATAAAATACAAACTGCATGGCAACCATTCACGTGATATGAATCTGGCAAATTCACAACCATTCAAATTTTATGACTCAGAATATCCGTGTTGGTCAAACATCATCAATACTCCTTTCTCTCTTTCAGCCGTAGTTCTTTTTTGTAGACTTGGTCTCTGCCATGTCTTCAAACGCAATGTTGAGTCGACCATTGTAAAGAGTAAGCTGTAAGGCATCAGTTAAAGGGCTATCCTTTTTCGTTAGCGCATCGGACAGGTTGATTTTGCCATGGATCCAAGTGATCTTATCAACGTTCCCGACTTGAAACTCAAATCTGATAGACGCGACATCTCCACGAATTGAACGATCTACAGAGTTCCGTTGCGTAGATAGGGACGTAAACAAATCTTTTGAGTCCACACACAGGTGAACATGTACATCTACGTTGAGCACCTCAGAATAGGCATGCGCTATACATTTGGCCTCATCAATAGCCTCAGCTGAGGCAAGTATCTCTGCTGCAGGCACACTCTTTACTGGTCTCTTTGATTTGTGAGAGATCCAAGATATTGGGTGGTATATAGAGTTGTTTGCCAACTCGCCAACAAGGAGACCTGTAAGCACACCTAGTTGACCATTCTCATCTCTCTTGGACGCATCAGCAAAGACCAGTACTGAGAGCTCATACTGCGCATTATCCATTGGGCGGGGGTAGTTGATCCTAGTACCAAGCTTCTTGAGCTTGCGAGAAATATTTTGTTGCTCTATCAGATGAAAAACTCTGCTTTCCGGTGATTTCTGCTGCAGATATGACGCATAGAAAGAACAGAACGGGGAAGCAGCCGTGACTATCCAGCCCAGTGAGCTATTGGTAGAAGCAAACTAAGACTTCTCAATTTCATTGAGTGGTTGGTCAAACTCCTTACGACGAGTACGAGATAAGGGTTATTCGGTTAAGGCGTTTAGCTTGTCATCAGCATTGGTTGAAACGGTAAGATCGTCCTCCTGGACTGTGTTGATGCCGAACAATCTCAATGGACCGGGTCCATTTGAAACAGTGCCAAGCTTGAACGATTCATTAAACCTCTCAACAAAGAGCTTAGCACATTCCCCAATACCAGCAGCTTTGATATCATCAACAATCTTAGCTACAATGAGCACCAAATTCCCGTCTTCAATCTTGCAGAACAGTTGCGGAACTTGTTGACATTGGGTCAATCCGAGATCAAAGAAGCACTTATCAGACTGCACTTGCCATTTTGCGTTAGCATTGACTAAGCCATACGCAGCAGTCAGTAATAGCCAAAGGTGCGTAGACCTCATTCGACTTTCCTTGGGTGGCTTCACATACACATCACGACTAGCAGTGCCAGTCTGCAAAAAAGCCGCTTTAACGTCTGCTTTGTAAAGATTCCAGCCAAACAAAGATGCGATAGACTCAACAATGCGGAGACCAGTTGGTGGACATGTCGTACAATCAGATGTAAGTACTTTCTTCAAGTCATCTTCATTTCTATGCGGTGCAATCCGTGCCTTCAGTTTGAGAGTAGATTCATCGTTCTGTTTGACCTTGTATAAAACGTGACTGTTGATAACATTTGCGTCGTGCGGCACGTCACTGCTAGGAACGGGACGGACAGTCTTCAGAAAAGTCTCCTCTTCGATCCTTTACGATTTCACAAGCGGAAACTGTTCAAATCCTTGTGCTTGGTGTCGCATAAAAGTTTTGTTTCCAAAGTGATCCAGCATTCGTTGCAGCTCAGTGGGTTCTTGGTCTATGTTAGTGACAGAGGATGAATTTGCAGTAACATGTGTACCTTCATACTGCCATTTTTCGTCGTCTAGGTTGAGGCGTTCTTTGTCACCATCATCATAAAGGACAGTAATACAGCCGTCACGATGCATCGTCTTCACAGTTCCACTGTAGTGCACATTATCATCTGGCCAGTACACCATCACGCGATCACCACGATTAAGTGAACATGCATCTGGGTTCTCATGAGGATTGGCATTGGTATGCTCATCAGAAAAGTCTGCATCTTCATGAGTCGCACTCGACCGTCCTGAGGAAGCATTGCCATTGTCAACTTTTTTCCCATCATCCTTCTTTGTGGAAGGAGACATATCATCAATGGCATCATCGACAGCATCAATTGCCGATTGCACAGTGCTTGCAAAAGACTCTTCAGGTAGTGCTATGCGGATGTCTTCGAATGCAACAGTAGCACGTTTTCCTCCTTTCGCGGGTATGAGAACAGTACGAGCACTTGAATCAACAGCCAACACAATCTTGGGTGTAGACCATTTTCCTTTCTTTCCCATCCCAGTACTAGAGTAGACCTCAATCATATCGCCAGTTGCGACTTGAGGTTCGATTGTAGACTTAGACTTCAGTATGAGCGCCAATTTGCGCTTCGCTTGAAGTCTATTGTGTGCATCTACGACTTCATTGGGCATTGAACAGATAGGTCCATCGGTCAGGGGCTTTGTAAAACCTTTGGCAAGCTCAAATGACGACATCACATCGTTTCCGTATAGATCATTAGAAATAGAAACAGCACGCAGAGCTTGAAGTTCCGGAGATTTTTAAGGTTCAGCTGTGCAGAGCTTAAGAAAAATGCTGCGTATTACGCCATGCTTGCTCTCGAGAGGGTTCTTACTGTGTCGACGGGGAGGTACGGGACGAAATGAGATGTTTTGTTCATCGAGGAACTTACGAAATTCGCCCTTCCCGAAGGCATCATCGCCCTGTACGGAGGCAGGTAGCCAGAAATGTGAAGTCCAACAGGCTTCAAAGCCAATTACTGCCTGATTCAGAGAGGTAGAACTGACTATAAATGCAGCAGAAAACCTTGTTGCGACGTCCATACAGTGAAACAAACAGACAGACTCGAGGTAGAAATGGTCAACGCAGACGATGTCATTAAATTCACGCGACATGGATGATATGGACACCTTCCGGTTAGGTTGTGGCGGGGCAGTCGCGCGACATGAGACACAGTTCTGTATCATCTGTGAAACATAGTCTGACACAGCATCGCTCCATAGTCCGTTACGTTCCAAGAGTATTTTGATATCAGTCAGGTTAGCATGACCGCAGACATGCTTATGCACTTTGTCCACAATGGCCTTGACTTGACTCCATGGTCGGTCTTTCGACAGGTTGCCATTGAGGCAAGAGAGAGCGGATGTGTTACATGTCTCATTACAGAAGCTTGACATAGGGAGGTAACTCAAGAAGCCTTGGTTGATCATTGTAAATTGGTTAGTCATGCCATCAGCATGAAACTGCAAAGCATTGCAGGTGATATGGAGAATGTTTGATTGCTTCGTTACATTCTTCCCGATGACCCATTGACTAGAGCCATCCAGTACGAGATGGCGAATGAGCACTTTTCGTCCGCTGTCAGATACAGCAGGAATCACAACAGATCCAAGAATAGAACGAGGAGCACTAGAATGGTCACCGATGCCGTACTGCCAGTGCGTGTGCCCGTTAAGTGACACCGGAATAGGTTCCATCTCAGATCCGACATCATGTCCAATGTGAACTGACAACAGACGAAGCTCAACATTGCCAATGGCAGAGTACGGGGCACCATCATCTACGAGTGGCCCAATAGCCTCGTCGTCAAGAGAGTCACATGATCCATTAGTCTCATTTGTCGAACAGTTGTTGCTTGAAAACACGGCCATATTAAAAGAAACAGTCTTTCCTTTGCCGTTTGCATTGTTATTACCGGAGCTTGATGAGCCGGCACCAGATCCAATTGACGAACTAAACTCAGCAGCAGTATCATAACACTTCACTCCAGGTTTCAACGAACCATCAGGGTTGTGGCTGTCCTTCCAGTGTCCAAATTTATTACAGGTGTGACAAGGATGACGTTTCAGTGCAGCATTTGAAGGACGACGAAAACCACTACTACGGCCACGTCTGGAGTGAGTCGTAGTACTTGCAGCACTGGCAGATAGTGCCGCACTAGAAGTGGTAGTCGAGGCCTTCTCACACTGTTTCACGACAGAAGCAAGTTGCTTGTACGTCACCGCTATTAGGTAATCATCATTGGAAGATTGGTCCGAGAACACAGTTCCATGAAGAGCAGCAGCTGCCAATGCAAAGATTCGTTCAGAGTGTTCGATGCTTGCGTTGCTCAAAAGCATTAAGGCAGTTATGCATTGGGGAAGTCTGGTAGTACTTGACAAAGAGTTGAATTTCGTAACTGCGGCAAAAAAACGGGTTTCGAAGGTCTTCAACGACTCATTCTGTGAGCGACGGGTATTCAATAGAGAGTTAAATCCATCAAATGCTTCACTAATAACTGATAAAAAGTCACGTTGATAAACTGCATCAACGATCAATTTGACACCATCTTCACTCTTCAGCTGCTCGTTCGTCAGTTCATCAATAAGGTCTGCAGCTTGACCATAAAGTTGTGACTTGAGCACAATAGCTTGAATTTGAGGGGGAAGCTTGTTTGAGCTGGTGTCTGGGAGAGAATCATGGTATTCTTTCCAAACATTGACGGCGGTCTTAAACCTTTCTTGGTTTCCTTTGCCGTCTGTCCACGGTGGACTTTTCGAGTCCCAAGCAAACCGTGGGCGGGATGGTAGCGAATTAGTAGGGACTGGACCCATAACTAACAATGGTTAGTGTGACACACAGGAGAAACTTCAAAGAACTGAGGCTGAACACAGAAAGTCAATGTAACTCAGGCGCAAGTCCTTACTTCAATTTACAAGCAGCTACCTACAGAGTAGACTTATATAGTCCTCAAAGCTGAGGTTAGACAAAAGTACATACATTACAAACAACATATAAAATACAAACTGCATGGCAACCATTCACGTGATATGAATCTGGCAAAGTCACAACCATTCAAATCTTATGACTCAGAATATCCGTGTTGGTCAAACATCATCAATACATGTACAACGCGTTTACGATGGCGTTTGCGCCATCAGCTGATTGAATATTGTGGGAGGGTATGCGTTTGCAGACGCCTCGTGCGCGACCGTAGAGCTAAGATTGCAGAACGATACCCATGACTTCGGGCTTGATCTTGTAAGGGTTGCTGTCTGCGAGAAGTTCGTGGTACGTCTTTCACTGAGCCACGCCGGAAGCATACAGTTCTTGATTTTTCTTCCCATCTGTCCAGGGAACAGTACGAGAATTCAAGGAAAAGCGCGGGCGCAACAGCAGTTTACTAGAGCCTTCTGGGCCCATAACAATAAAAGGAGTAGAACAAGCAACATTCAGCGGTGCTACAAACAATACGTTTACTACGCGGCGGTAGTTCTCGGCTGAGGCTCCCTTCTTTTCGCTGCGGTGCTCGCAGACCATACGACTTCAGTAGACTGTAGACCGCCTATAACCAGGCATACCTAACTATGTCAGTATCTGTGAAACACTACAGTACAGATCTATCCGGCGTGTAGGCTATTCGGGTTGCATTCGATCATTATCGATACAGTATATTTTACCATTAAAGATGCATTATCGATACAGTATATTATACCATAAAAGATGCGCATCGGTTTTCGCAACCTTCCACACAGGACCTTACACATCAGAACCCTTGGAAAACATGAAACTCTTGAACATTCGACTGGGAGATGGCACAATTGTGTCGGCGAACAGAAAGGGAAATACCTGAGTGGATATATTTCTAGATGGCAAAAAGAATACGCTTTCAGTCCAAGACGTCCTCTATGTCCCAGATATTGCAGGTAATATTTTATCTATTAGACATATCGAAGATCATGGACACAAAACACATTTTAAACACGAAAGACGCAGAATATTTTTACAGATATCAAACGAAACTATGCCAGAAGTTAAAAAAGAAAACTCGACATATTGCTTTAGATGCTGGAAAAATGAAGATATGCTTTATATCGCATATTGTGCGACACTGTCTCACCAAGAACTATGGGATGCAAGATTCGGGGATGCCGGGAAAATTTTATTGACACAAATGGCGTCAAAGAAAACCGCTCTGGGAGTCCAAGGAAAATTAGAACAAAAAGACATAAGCACATGCAAGCGATGTGCTCCAGGTAATGTGACTTCAAACCAATTTTCATCAAGTGGGGAATATCATCGACAGAAAACATTTAGCTCATCTATACAGACTTGTGCGGTCCAACGAGCACAATTTCAAAAGGAGACAAGTCATATTTCATGACATTCACAGATAACTGTACCAGAATTTCATTCGTATGTTTTCTGCGACGACGTGCGGCGTCGTGGCGTAGGGATGCGACGACAAGCGGCTTCTTGGCCTGGCGAAGCGACATCGTGCGGCGCCGTGTGCACACTAGCTAATGGTTAAGGAATATATATAGGGTAGTACGTAAATACCTACCTGTGTTACAGCTTCTAGTTTTACGATCAAGAACGCCATCATTTTATTAGAAGGGGAAAAAGTGCATACTAGTCATGCTGTCGCGCCTGGTACATTCATGCTAACAACCAGTAAGGTTTCAGTTCACTGCATCAAAGAGTTTACCCTTCGCGCCTCTATCTGTGTCTTAGAAAAGAGGAACAATGTCGATGTCGCCACCCGAGGACGGCACGGTGTTTCCACCAGCATCGGCCGCAACCAAGTTGTCACCGCTCTGTGACACCACTGTGAGAGTCATACCGTCCTGGGTTTGAAGGCGGGCAATGCGGATGAACGCAAAGACGGTAGTCGGGATGAAGCTGGTGCCAAAGGCCGTAAGCTCTCCGGAGATTTGCAGTTGCTGCTGCTGTACATTTGAGAGCACTTGCTGAGCAATGCTGGACTGCGTGTTGTAGTTCTCGCGCAGCTCAAAGGACCTCTCCATTTCATCGCGAGTGACCCGGCGGTTGTTGAGGTTGATCCCGAGCCACCTCAGGAATGGAATCCCGAAGCCGCTCTGATACTCGGAGCGCAGACGGCTGTACTCCTCCATTTCTGACACGCTGAGCGAGCTGGAGAACTCCTGATCCAGAGTAGCCAGTGTCTCGGCCTCGATGGCGTTCACAGTGAAAGCGAAGGTCAGGGTACCACTGGTGCCCCGCTGGACGGTTAGGCCGGCTTGGGAAGTACGAGCGAAACCTGTGTTCGAGCTATTAACTGCAAATACCGCCTCTTCTTGCTGCTGACGGACGAGAGGAATGACGAGTGTAGATTCCTGGATGTCGACGACGGGAAGATCAATGACTGCATCAGGGCGCGGAAGAACGGCGGTAGATAAGGCAAGCGTGTAGAGCGCCATGGAGAAGACAGCAACGATGAGCTTAATGGAGATCATGGTTCGATATGTATTGGATGGAATTGAAGCTTCAGTCTGTCTTTTTCTCCAGCTTGTGTTCCTTGTGATGTTTTAGTTGGTAGATAAGTTGAACTTCTTCCACATGCAGCTATGGTTTCCACGTTTAAGTACTCTTTCAAATTGTCCTGGCGACATATTTTCATGTCATGCGCCTCAATGAACAAATGGTCCTTTTGAGTGTACTTTATTTCGGTTTTCGAACATGTTAGAATGGCTTCCAAGTACAGAACGGGACTTTTCTAATATAAGTTCCATTAATACAGGACAAGATTATCAAATGTGGAAGGCGATAGAACGAGATCAATGAATTCGCACATGAGTATTATCCTAGTAGATACTTGCTCTTTGTTGTCCTCTTTCTCTCTGACAACTTTACTGTCTCCTTGTTGGTGTCATCTCAATTTCCTCATCAGAGAAATTTGCGTCAAACAGATCTGGCCTGCGCACGGACTCGCACGGTGTAACAATAAAAACCACGTTATGCTAAGCGCTCGGTTGGAGCTTAAAGCTCTAGCTGTAGTGGCATCATTGGCGCTCGAGCTTGATCTACTATGAAGACGAGCTGATTTTCTCTCCTCGACCGCAGAAGGACGGCCGCTCTTTTGCCAGCGCCACTGCTTTAAATTTCTTAATCTTTTCCACTGAAGGATATATCAAATAGAAAACGGCAGCCTTTTTTCCACTTTGCTGACGATCGAGTAAGAATTTTATCTCCCACCGGTATTTTTAGGTTAATTACAATCTTGCAAGAGATTCGTTTCCAGGTCTCGTGATCATTAAACCGCAGAAAAGAGATTCTACACTGGGGACTTGTCGTTGTATGGCGGTCAATCTGGTCATTCCCGCTTGCATTCAACAACGGAGCTTATATTCGTTGTGTAAATAATTATTATGGCTACTGTCTGGGAGGAGGGCTGCCACGTCCTGACTCGAGTCCAGCATTGCTACAGTACGAAGGGCGAACACTGTGACGCAATGTGACACGCGAACACTGGGTGCAAGTATCAGTGCCAATCACCGGGCCATTTTACAGTGGCGGGGCCGACACAAGCACCCACTTGGGTGTACAAATAAACGAGCGACGGCGGCGGTGCCTCGCCGGAGACCGGAAAAAAACGAACGACCGATCTTCACGCTACAAACACAGAACCGAGAGCGGAAGGCCGACGCAACACGTCACTAGTGGTTTTCGAGAGGACCGTTCCATTATCGGGCACACCACGTGTTAATTCTGAGCATTGTTGTATTCTAATCTGTTGTCCAAGAAAAGAAGTATTCGCTCACACATTTGCGTCGCAGATGACAGTGCCGAGTCGCTGATTCGGGCATACTGAAGACATTTTGTCAGGTGAACAAGACAGCATGCCACACCTTTTTCTACTCACCCCAGATAATTTAAATACTCATGGAAAATTGAAGGAAACTGAGATGACACCAACAAGGAGACAGTAAAGTTGTCAGAGAGAAAGAGGACAACAAAGAGCAAGTATCTACTAGGATAATACTCATGTGCGAATTCATTGATCTCGTTCTATCGCCTTCCACATTTGATAATCTTGTCCTGTATTAATGGAACTTATATTAGAAAAGTCCCGTTCTGTACTTGGAAGCCATTCTAACATGTTCGAAAACCGAAATAAAGTACACTCAAAAGGACCATTTGTTCATTGAGGCGCATGACATGAAAATATGTCGCCAGGACAATTTGAAAGAGTACTTAAACGTGGAAACCATAGCTGCATGTGGAAGAAGTTCAACTTATCTACCAACTAAAACATCACAAGGAACACAAGCTGGAGAAAAAGACAGACTGAAGCTTCAATTCCATCCAATACATATCGAACCATGATCTCCATTAAGCTCATCGTTGCTGTCTTCTCCATGGCGCTCTACACGCTTGCCTTATCTACCGCCGTTCTTCCGCGCCCTGATGCAGTCATTGATCTTCCCGTCGTCGACATCCAGGAATCTACACTCGTCATTCCTCTCGTCCGTCAGCAGCAAGAAGAGGCGGTATTTGCAGTTAATAGCTCGAACACAGGTTTCGCTCGTACTTCCCAAGCCGGCCTAACCGTCCAGCGGGGCACCAGTGGTACCCTGACCTTCGCTTTCACTGTGAACGCCATCGAGGCCGAGACACTGGCTACTCTGGATCAGGAGTTCTCCAGCTCGCTCAGCGTGTCAGAAATGGAGGAGTACAGCCGTCTGCGCTCCGAGTATCAGAGCGGCTTCGGGATTCCATTCCTGAGGTGGCTCGGGATCAACCTCAACAACCGCCGGGTCACTCGCGATGAAATGGAGAGGTCCTTTGAGCTGCGCGAGAACTACAACACGCAGTCCAGCATTGCTCAGCAAGTGCTCTCAAATGTACAGCAGCAGCAACTGCAAATCTCCGGAGAGCTTACGGCCTTTGGCACCAGCTTCATCCCGACTACCGTCTTTGCGTTCATCCGCATTGCCCGCCTTCAAACCCAGGACGGTATGACGCTCACAGTGGTGTCACAGAGCGGTGACAACTTGGTTGCGGCCGATGCTGGTGGAAACACCGTGCCGTCCTCGGGTGGCGACATCGACATTGTTCCTCTTTTCTAAGACACAGATAGAGGCGCGAAGGGTAAACTCTTTGATGCAGTGAACTGAAACCTTACTGGTTGTTAGCATGAATGTACCAGGCGCGACAGCATGACTAGTATGCACTTATTTCCCTTTCTGATGAAAATATGAGATATGTTTCTTAAAAAGTACGTAGAGAACCCAATTGCATCAGTGACGTTTGCTTTTGTCCCGGCACAGTTCTCAATCCGTTCGAGTTGTTACCTTCCATTTCGTGAGGCTGTCGCTGCAGGACAGGGTCAACTACAAACACGATGAATCAGTACAAATCCTCAGGACCAACTTCTGCAATGTGTGCAGATTCTAGACTTACCGTGGGGGCTTTGTAGTACATTCGCCGTTCCAAGCAGGAGATCGCACTGCAAATGCGCCGTTTACGACGGTGGTCTGGGAGGACCTGCGTTGCAGTCGGAGTGAGATCCGAAACCAAAAAGCAGCAGTGTACTCGTGCAGTGCTAACCCGACTTGCGAGCGGTAAAGTCGACGATAATTATCACAATACATCTACACTACCCGTACTGTTTTCGTTATTCAATCTCCCCGCAGGCCGTTCTTGACTTAGCAAACAGCTCTATCCACGGCCGCTATTGCGAGTATTTCTCCGGCTGTAGAACAGTCCTCTACAGGACCGGACGCCAGCTTCAGAGCTACACACCGTCGTCTGCATTCTGAAAGGCACTACAGCAGGCCGTCGGTCATCTTTGTAGTCAGGTGTAAACACAATGGAAATACTTGCCTTGTCTGAGAAAGTCAGGAAAGGTAGGTCAATTCGTCTTTAGAGATCAAGAGCAACACATAATGCTCTTGTGAGCGATCAAGGCTTACGGGGAGATTTCTATTACACACTTCAGTTAGAATACGAATTTCAAAAGCTTAAAATACGTAGTTTGAATAGTTTGCATAGCTCTGATACACAGCATCCGAACTTGCTACACGCCCCTCTGCTTCTGTTTCCTCTACCAAAAACTAGGTTCAAATACTACTGCTCTCTGCCTTTTTGCTCAGGCTCTTTTAGCAATGGGCGTTGATGCCCGGTCATAATTGTACTTAACAATATCGGTTGTACTTCATTCTCTGACATGGTATTCGTAGGTCTAGCGTTCACGATCAGTATTGGGCCTTTGTGCCTCATTATCATCTTATGAGTCATTAAAGGGTCTCTTGATCAATTCTGTTAGTGCAGATGTGCGCCCTGTTGTTTGAGTGAACCTGGGAGCCGCTGAGTGTGGGGATGTGCGCATATGCGCGCATATGCATTGTAAAAATGAAAAAGAGAGTGCTGGCTGCTTGTTCCGCTTCGCCCCAAGGTCGGGAGAGCCAGCGGAGGCAGAAGCTTTACTTTTAGGCGTTTGGGTAGTACGTATTTATGTTCGTTATGCTGGTTGTAAAGATGTTACAACCTATCGAATCGTACTAGAGCCTTGATGTATAAGTCTCAAAAAATTAACGTCTATAGTTTTTTTGCGTGACCTCTAGGAGCGCTTAGAGAATGTTTATTAGACAAAGGAAGTGTAGCTTATACTTCTAAAACACTTAAGTAAACAAAAAAACGTTCAATACTAAACGTTAACGATGATAGTATTACATAGGCTCCACCTTATTCTGCACATGTCCTCATCGAAGATGTAGAAAATAGAAATGCCATAACAGCCTCTTTACATTTTCGTAACGCGGTTTTCGGAAGCCAAACTGCGTCGTCTCGCGCTTTATTAACGAAAAAGACGAAGTAGTTAACGCGGCGGTTTGTTGTCTTGCCCGCGAGGATGGATACCACGTTCTGTTCCATGGATTCATCGCCATCCAAAAGAGCGTGGAACGGGAATTTGTTGTCGTTGTGAAATTGGCGGAGCTTTGCGGTTTGGATAACGTCGTACAAACTGCCTCAAATAATGTTTTTCTAGTGATTACTGCCCGATCCGGACAGACCACATCACAATGTGATGTTTGCTACGTTTTGGACGTTCTAGGACTACCTTCGAACACATTTATCGTTCTCAGTTGAATAGCTCGACCAAGCACCAAGGCGCAGTCTAACTATTTTTAACGTGGCTGTGGGAGACTGTTGATTGCTGCCCATGCTGGTAGCCTTTCTTACAAGAAGAATTATTATAGCATTACTGATTCGGGCTGAAACCTAGCAGTAGAAGGTCGCTATGTTTCAAATCAACTGGGTAGCACAAGGTGTCACTGAAAACATTATGTCAACCCTCACGCAATTTTGCCAGAACGAGGCGTAACAAATACCCGGTCTCCATGGGAAACACTAGAACCGGAGGAATCTTTGGAAGAACTTCCAAGGGTTTCGTGCCTGCTCAGTTGCCTTCTCTACAGTGCCGAACCACCGCGATTAAGTGCTGAATACTTCCTGTCCTGATCAACACTTTATGTTTCGTGATATCTTTCACCCTTCTGTGATAGAGATTATTGTTGACGAGGACCACGGAAATCAAAACATATCGGCTCGATACATCAACGAACCAGAAAACGGCATGTGCGCAACAGAGCATCGTAGCCGCTTTGAAAGGAAGTCACTTGTATAAAAAGACGGTTAGCTCTGTTTCTCGTTCCCGTTTGAGTTCCATGCCAACCTCTTTCAAATCTGCTAGAACTTCAAGTTTAGACACAACCAGTATTCATCGTGATCAAACGTTCTACTAGCTGCAGTATCAGGCAGTCATTGATCTTTTCGCCTTGTATCTCTAGAACCTTGGTGAGTCTCATTGCATTACTGCAATGCCCGCAGTACCGCACTGAGGCCCTCACGCATGCTTCCAACGAAGCCGACGGCTTAGCTTCGGTTGTCGAAGACTTCAAGATCTTTAAGAGCGGCGACAACAATGGCAACGCTCCGGTTCTACTCCCATGTGACCAGCAGTCCATCAATGAAGAAACCGACATTGTTCCCTTCAATATGATCGACTATTTCTTCAACAGAGTTAGCATCCGTGGCGCTTTCTTTCATTCTCGTGGAGGTAAATTTACTGTTTCCAAACTGGAGACAATAAAATATATGATCTAGGTACAGAAGACAAGCAAAGATGCTCTGGATTTGCTCAGTTGTTTTTATAGGGACCCCATTTCCAGAAGACGATCGGTTCTCGTCCTTACTAGCAGCTTTCGAGACCAAACAGTTCCACCGATTTTCCCTGAAAGGTTTGTTTACCCTCGTTCTCTCCAACCGTGTTACAATAAACTTCTAGATTCCGGCAAAGCCTGTTGCGGCGAGAGTGAGCAGTTTTGGAGCGATGGTCACCGATCTCGATCTTCTGCGCCTCATCTGTATGGTGTACCTGTATAAGGACGGGGGCAAAATTGCAAAGTTGGAAGTACTACCCAAGAACAAGGGCTTAGGCTTTGCTGGATTGGTTGTCTTGGATCCCCACGATCCCAAGAAAATTCTTCCCGATGTATCCAAGTGAAGGTGCAGCTGGGCAGTTCGCCCATTTGAGATTTTTCCCGCCACACATTGCATTGATTCTTTAAGGACATCGTCGTGATAAATGATCTTTTCTACGGCGAGCCAACGCATTAGGGAGTCGTTTATTGTGTTGTCTAACGAAAGCCTGGAAGGCGAAGATCACTAGAAAATGGGTAGCACATACGCTTTTGTGCTCACCACGGCACGCAGCAACCGGGATCTGCTCGTTGTATCTGAAAACAAAAAAGAAACAAACATAATCTTAGAATACAATTATAGAAGAATAAGGATTCTTTTTCTATGACGCTTTGGACACAGGTAGTAGTTTAGAATAGTAGTTTAGAATAGTAGTTTAGACTTTATTTGATTCAACATACCACAAAAGTTTTGACTATATTTGATTCAACGGAATACAACAAAAGTTTTGATTGTATTTCTTCACCGTCAATGTGGTTTCTGCTCACGAACGACCACCTCACTAGAGCATGCAGAGACCTTTTGTTTGTCCCGGACCGGAAAGCAGCTTAGATATAGGTGCTTCCGCCGCAAAATCCATCTGGTAGCATCCCTATGGCAGCATGCATGCACATCCGCGTAAATTATTTTTATTTTTAGGAGGTAAAGGCTGCTCTTGTTCGCGCTTAGACTTCTCGTTTAAGGACCAGAACGGAGTCGTGGGATTCTACTTAGACGTAGTGAATCGTGTGTGTTCTTTAGGGCTTCTTTTAGAGCTGTTATGTAGCTCAGGCCAAAACAATTGTATCGAATTTTTTAGGGAATCATTCATTAGATTTGAATGAATAATTCGTTTGGCTTTTCGAATACTAAGTAGAGGGAGTCTAGCTAGAAGTAAAGTTAAGTCTAAATGGCTGTTCTCTTACTAGCAGAAAGTGAGTATGGCTAACAGGCTATCTTGTTACACCCTACTATTGAAAGATACAATTAAGCAGTTCTCACCAAGTAAAAGAGTTTTCAATTGCATATCCATCGCTTTTCTTTGGAGTAACACGAATACTGGTGAGGGGATCCGATGAAAGCTCTGGGTGGATCTCTGAGGAGAATGCCAGACACTCCATTCTTTAATAGAGATCTAGTAAGTTGCTACGATCGAACCCAGAGCTTGAAGTGGATTAGAGGTTTTCAATCTGGCCACGTTGCTGTACTCATACCTCAGTGTTGCATTCGGTGTGGATGTGAAGATATGCATGAATTGGAATACATGACCCAAAGTAAAACGAATCGGCTACTGACAGTTGTCAAGACCAAAGTGAAGCGCGGCAATTTTTCCTGTTGAAAAATGTCATCTGGTTAATGGAAGTTAATAGAACTATTTTTATTGCTCAAATGGAAAAAGATTTAGTTGATATCAGTTACTCAATTCCCAGAACATGGCAAAAAAGTGTTAAAGTTTGTGTTTGCAAGGATTTGTCACGCTTCATGCACAACAAGACAAATCTATTGCCAGCATGGCACATAAGATTTCTTTTTGGGTTCAGTTTTGGGATTTTCGAATATTTGAGATTATCTTCAAAGCTTCTTTTGTTTATTGACGTGTTCGATTTCTAAAAGGACAAGTGCGAACATGTTCCGAATAAAGGGACGAGGGGATTGAGCGCCAACAGTGGAAACATTGAAATGGAGCCCGAGTTTTAGGATGGCTTGCGCAATGTGCGATGATCTCATCTAGGCTGGCACCAATGAATGCACATTGATGACAGAAATTCGGCCCATGGGATCCTCGCACATGATATTTCAAACCACCGACAGAGGTGTAGCGAAACCCATACGAGCAGTGCGGACAAACCAAGCCAGCGCGCGTGGAAGTAGCCCGGGCTTGACTAGGAACGGCTCCACTGGCACCGGCTCCAATGGCAGCAGCTCCACTGAGAACAGCACCGCTGGCACTAGCTTCACCCATTCTATTGTCCGTTGTTCCAATTTGAGACGAAGCCGCATTCGATGGACCCGCATCTCTCCTCGATAACGAGGGATCACGGTCGCTACTATTCGCTGGGAAACCAGTTTGCGGCGGGTTAAGAAGGAACTCAATTGAATGCTTGTTAACTGATTTTTGCTTCTTGCATGGTTTAGGTTCTTGAGAGGAATTCGAGGGAGCCGGGCGTTTTCTGTTCCTCTCCTTATCGTTGTTATCGTTATTATCGCTTCTGTGGCCTTTCATTTCTGCCGTTTGTAGACTTTTCTAAGTTGGTCAGGCTTAAAACTCTTTGATAGAACGATGAAAAGATCGGTTTTTCATCTATGTCATTCTTACTGCCTTCATTATGTATTGCGTTGACTAATTGAGTTATGTCAAGGAAGCACTACTTTTTTCCTTCTCATGGCCTTGTTTCCAATAGCTGGATTATTTCAATAGCGACTCTCCTTTTTCTCATATTGCGCTGTTTTGGAAACAGCCAGATTTTTTTTGACATATGAGTCCAACCAGTCACCTCCAAACTGAAAAGAACTCTTTTGAAAAGCGTCTACGCGCAGTAGATTTCACTAGGGCTCTGCGACAATTACCAAGTAACTGTGCAGAAACCCCGTCCCACCGCATTTACCACGCACTACGGTACGTGCACATGCGTTGCACAGATAAAATAAATAAAGCAAATCATACCAACTACGCGAGTAGACATATACATCGCAAAGACCTACACTCAAATTGAGTACCTTCAATTACGTAGCTTATTAGGTATTGCAGGGGTCAATGGTATCATTATCCAAGTCAGAATTTCCGAGCTTTGCGCTCATACGAGGCCTTTTGGCCTTTTTCTGTATGTTTCTGTTTTAGTGGTTATTACTGCCCTATTTCTTCGCCAATATAGTCAAAACGAGTTTCATACTTATGGTAAAAATCCAAATAGCTTGGTTTATGTACAAAATTTAAAATACTTCAGAGACTAATAAAGATTACCACGTGCATGGATGGTGACCATGTAGCTGCGTAAATACCCAGTCACGTGGTATGAACAACATCATCTATGTAGTTACTTTCTAATTGTTTCTACGATGATGATTTAACGCGACATGGCTGAACTGCACAAAATGATGACGTTAGTTGATTTGGAGGTCACTGCTTGGTCACCCATGTTGCGCTGAACTACAATGTGTCGCGAGTAGGTAATATGCAACTGCGTATACAAGCGTGTTTTATGTAAGAGCTCTACTTGATCCACCTTGAAGCAAAACGGCCAGACCAGCAGCTGCCACCCACCGATCTTTCGCAAATCGCGCAGTACAACGCATTTGCGGACCATACAGACTTGGGTAGTGATGATTCAAAAATGAATCGTTACCAGCTATTATACACAAATTGTAGGTGGCTGTCTAGCAGGGAAATACAATAAAAAAATACCAGACTCCTAATGGAGGTTTGGGAGCATATGCATCATCGTGGTATATCTTGTTGCCTTTTTTCTGTGTCCCTGCGTGAGCGCCGGCCGAGCAGGACCTCGACGTATCACCAGGTCGGCGGTTGCAACTGCTTCTGATTCTGAAGTTTAAAAAATATTATGCACTTCAGACCATTAGCGACAAGTACGCAGAATAAGTTTATTGTAGAGCCAGCTCTGGTCGTCGTACGCTGGCAATTCCACTCCCCACAATTCCCAAATGCTGTGCATCCTGTTGTATATCGCTGAGACCGATATTCAAAAGGCAATTACCCGGATGGTTGTTCCCCGTGTTTTCTATACAGTACATCCGCGCAATTGAGTCCAAGCTTACTACGTCTGAGTCCATTCTGTATTTTTGCCGTTGGTAAAGCTTCCAAAAACAAGAAACACCAATGGAAACTAAAAAGGTACCAATGCCCACCAACAAAACAACCGTTTCCCAGACACCGATCGTAATCTGTTCCTCAAATTCTCCCCTTGCCACAATTAAGTTCTCTCCTTCTTTCTGGGAGTAAAACATGCGATCAGAACGTACCCTTGTCCTCATCTCAAGCGCAAATGTTTCAGCGGCTGCGAATCTCGCAAAATCTGTTTCAGTAATCCATGCGAGTAGGTCGCCGTTCCGTTGCGTGCTCACTTGATTGCTCACTGGAAAAATTTTCAAAGCAATAGTTTGTAGTTCCTCTTCAGGGTTTCGTCTCATGGGGCGTGTGACGCCATCTGGACACTTGTAATCCGTTCCATTAAAACTCCAATTTCCAATGTACTTCAAGGAGGGGGCTTCGTCAAAACATGGATAAGCAGCGACTGTTGCACCTCGCTTGTACAGGCGCATTGCGACTCTATAGACGAAGGGACCCTCATCTCTAACCAGGCCGTACATTGACCACTCCACATTGGCATCGAAGTGAGATCGTAGCGTAATTGCAATATATCCTTCATAGATCAAATTCCTGTCGTCAACCACTTTCGCAGCATAAACTCCTGTTACCCCGTCTGTGCTGAACCCATCATCATTTTTAATTCTAGACAGAGAAACCGCAGTGATGTTGGCACCTGCTAATATAGTATCCGAAAAGAATTCACCCGCGGTACGTTTGTCAGAACCACCACTGCCATCCAAGCATTGAATTGTTTGAGTGCCCTTAGTTTTGGCCACTGCGCCGACATACGCAACGGTGTATGTGTCATTGATCTGTCTGACACAGGAAGAAATGTACTTGGAAGCAAGATTCGATTTCTCTCTTACGATGTAACTCTGATTGGAGTTTGTCCCCGTAGGAGAAAAAGAACTTATGTTTACAGCTTCTTCTTCGTTTAAGCCAAATGCCGGGAAAGGTGACATAAGTGTAACTCGACCTTCGATGTCAGACAAAGAATCAACGTGTAAGAGAGAAGTGGTCGAAACTTTTGAAAGTATTGGAACTCGAATCTGATTAACCGAGCGCTCAAACAGTGCAAGCGAAAAAATAAAGAAGATCATGAGCCCTATTCGTACTCCCTGGGATATGACTAAGCTGCCTCGTCGGCCACTGATGACATTTGGAATGCCTATGGCTCGAAGAAAAATCGGCGCGGTACGAACACCAACGGCGTTTCCGCGGACAACTGCAGCAAGTGCGGCACGGTGGACAATGTCATCTTTGAAGAGTTCTTGTAAAGGACGAAGTACAAGTTCGGTCATGAGGAAAACAATTAGCAAGAACGGGCCGATTCTGATGCGGAGACCAAAAACAGAGTTAAAGAGTGTGTTCATATCCGTTTCTTCCATTTGGCATGAGTTTCAGGAATCAAAATTGCAAAGAGGGGAAAGAAATGCGAAAAAGGAAATAGGAGCAGTGCGGTACACGAGCTTGGTTATTCAAAAGACGCTGATTGCAGAACCATATATGGTCTCGGGGTCTTCGGCAAGTTGTGGCGAGTGCGATATATCTGTCGTTTCTCCTTATATCTACTCGTGTTGGTATGATGATGATATCAACGCGTGGGATTCATCAACCGTTGGTGGCATCTCATACGAATACAGCACTTTGCACAGAACCTTGGTACGGCATTGCGGTTTTGTCACGCGGGATGTTTTTCGGGGGGTTAGAGTTACATTGTTTTCGTTCAATTGCGGACAAGAAGGAGAGCAGAACGGCATGGCTGCCCGACTCCCCGAAGACACAGGTAGGCAGAGGCTCTCAGAAGTCGTTCCCAATAGTTTACCAAACAATATGGCGATTGGACAATTGTAGCTTGACAAACTCCAATATTGGCTTTTGCATTGCTGGCATCAGTTGCAAGTTGTTGGCGCTGGCTGATGCCAGCAACCAACCTTTTCTCGTTGGATATTTGCTTCTGTAAATCTACCGCGCCAACCGCTGTTCAGAGATACATCTCGTTCTGTTGCAATTGTTGAGACACACTCCAAAATGGAATTTAACCTCTTTCCGCCAACTCCGCATTTACTTTTTTTTTCCACACGCTGACGTCTTCAGTAGCCGTCATTTTCAACAATTCCACGTTCAATACAACAAGTGCAACAAAAAGTAAACCTGATTATTGATGATTCTTTGTTTACGGAACCACCTTCCACAGCGAAACGCTCTTCCAGCGCTGTCTGCAGAGCGGAATATCCGAAGCGTCGCAACTACCTCTCGGTCTGCAAGGAACACGAGTTGCATCTTGTTCTGCTTGGCTTCGACATATTGTACATGGCGGCACAAACTGCTCCACGAAGACGTTCTTGTGTACAATAGGGCTCTGTGGCACTTACTGAGTAATGGCGCGGGAACCCCGTCACACCACATAGACCAAGCACTATAGCACGCCCACAATGCGTTGCACAGAAAAAATAAACCAAGCAAATGGCGCAGTCTCTAGGCAACTACATATGCTTACAACGCATAGACCTCAATCAAAAAGAGTACCTCCAACTGCGTAGTTCATGAAGTATTGCACGGGTCAGTGGTATGATCGCCCAAACCAACATTTGCAATCTTTGCGCTCATACTCTTTGCGCCTTTTTTTTGTATGTTTCTGATTTAGTAAGCGTTACTGTCCTATATCTTAGCCAATATAGTTGGGAAAAGCTTTTTACTAGTAGAAAGAAAAACGAATTACTCGGCGACTGGGTTTGCGTGGTGACCGTATAGTTACGTCGCTGCCCAGTCATTCCGTATGAACAATATCATCTGCTTAACATTAGTTGCTTTCTAGTTTTTACAACGATGATTTTGATATGACATGCTTGAACTATACAAATTGATGACGTCAGTTACTTTGGAGGCCAACTGCTCGGTCACTTGTGTCGCGCTGGACCACATGGCGAGTAGGTAGCAAGATTGCTACGCTTCGTAATATGCAACTGCATAGGCAAGCGTGTTTAACGGAAGAGCTCTAATAGACGTATTTCACTTGGGACTCCAGGGCTCGAAACGTCCACTCGAATACCGTATAGGAACAATTGGCATTACACTTTGGTGAACCGATGTGGGCCGCTTGGCACTGAGCGGCTTGGAATGGAAGGCCGTCAATCTAATCCGAGTATAAACCCTTCCCAACCAGGACATTTGGAACAGCTCGCAAGTTCAAACACGTTCTTCGAGGTGAAATCTACTGTTTTCAATCACACTTCTACTCAAAAAGGTTATAAAACTATTTGGAAATCATACCTCAAAGATTGCGGGGAATTTTATGAGTACCACGGGAGCTGTGCATGGGTTTTCGTTCTCTGTCTCGTCAACCCCCGCAGAAGGGGGCCCATACCAATGTAGAACACAACCTCTTCTGTGAAGACCACTGCTTCGTAACCCATGTTGCGCTGGACCACAATGTGTGGTACAGTGTTTTGGAGATAGGAGGATGTCGATTTACACCGCTTTAGTCTAGTACGGTTAAAACTATGATTTTTTGTTACCAAATTATTTGGATTAGTACTCTACTCGTACATATTTTGCTGTTTCTTGTTGCGGGTTTAAGCTCTTACCCAATTACTGGAGAACTGTCTCAGAGTCCTAATATTGCATGGCGATTGATTTTTTTAAAATATTTTTGGCCCTCTTATCACATTTTTTTCTCCTTTCTGACTGTAAACAAAACTACATCCCTTTTGAATTTCAATGATCCAGTTTCGAATGTAGGAAATACGAGGAAATAAACATGTATCTTTATTCAATGTGCTCTTTTTCTATGGCAGTTAGTATTTAGTTTTATCTGCATGCGGCCAAGCAAGAGCATCATATATGATTGAAGACTAACAATATGGTTATCGAATTTGCTGTTCAGACGACTGTTTGTATCATTATTGTCCATATCACTCAGGTAAACTTTTTTTTTGTAGTTCTACACTATACTACAATAGATTTCATTAACTGTTCTAGAATCAATAGACATCGTAAAAGGTCTATTGGGTTTGATAAGTATTGAGATGCATTGTCCTTCTCCAGCAATTTGTCTTAATTTTTGTTACGAATCTTAGCTCTCACGAAACGTATAAGCAGTTTTAGCTCTTTACCAGAGTAAGGTTTAAGAACTGGTCAAACGTTTTCCATTCCTTCGGTTAGAGTTCAGAACTAGACTATTTGCTCGCTATTTCCAGCAAGCCACAGCCATAAAAATCAAACGAACAATTTTCATTTCTCTTCCAAGAATCTTATTTATTACATTCAATGGCACTTCTCTGTCATTTCCTTTGGTGAAAGCGGGGCAAACCTGCCGCATCATGGTTCTTGGGTGCTTTTACATTTTCCAAACAAAGCTTCAGAGCTTGGCCCACTATTCACTGAATGGCAGAATTCAATGATCATAGAATTGACCTCAATCTATAAAACATGGTTCTGTATCGCTCTCAGAATCTTTTAAGTTCATCAATGAAATCGTTAAGAGGGCGATCTTTTGTGCACACGAGCATACTTGCAATGCGTTCGTAGTTTGGCAGGTTGCTTTCTGACATTCTTGCTACATAATTTAAGAGCTGTCCGTACCGAAGAAATAATTTGATTAGCTGTCACAACGAGATATTGCGAACGCAATATGAAGAGGTAGTGGACAAGAACTGTGACTACATTCTTCACAGAAACAAACATCACAGGAAAAGACATCACAGACAGAGACATAACAGTAATCACAGAGCGGCGCAGTGCTCAGATTACATCACAAGCGCGAACAGAAATATTGTTCTTAACCTCGTATAAGTAGGATAAACCGCGCGCGATGGCTGGAAGATTGTTATCGAAAGCCGTATATCGACGATTTGTACAACTACACTATCGATAAGCCTTTTTTCTATGCACCCCTTCACAAACGTAAACCATTTTTCTCATTTTCCTGGCGTTTGTAAATGATTTTGTTATGATTAGAAATAGATCTCATATGCATCAAACAGAAAAGTATTTAAAACACTCATTTTGTCTCGAAGATCTCAGAAAAGGTTCGCAGTTCTTTATTGTTCGCTTTTAAAAAACAGAGAAAGAGATCATTTTATCTCAAGGAGTATTGTTTCAAAGAATTCTTGTTCAATCCAACATGGATTTTTTGATGGCAGTCAGGACATCGCTTCTTGTGTTTTATGCCCTCTACGCGAGGTTACCAAGAAACTACAGAAACCGATCTGGATGAATTTTTTAAGGTCTCATAAAGAGAACTTTTGAGAAACTCTTTTTTCTGGCTACCAGGACTCGACAAGATATATCCATGGCAGTATATATGCTTGGAAAGTTTTATTCAAGCCGTCTTCCGATTCATTGGAAAGCAATGAAGCACCCACGAAGGTACTTGGGGGTATTTCGGATCAGGCATTGTCGATTCCAAAACTTCGTAAGACCACAAGTCAGGCTTCGTCAGATACCGACTGAGGACGTGAAAAAAACTCAAGACGCTCTAAAACTGGAAATCCTATTTGTATTAACGGGACTAGAATGACGTGGATGTCAAAGTTACCATAGTCTATGGCACTCTCTACCTGTGTAGCAGAAGTTTTTACATTTTTTGATAGTGTAAGAAATGTCATTTGACTTATACAGCTTCACGAAGAACTTGGACTGAACGTTGACTATCTCTTGCAGCTCTTTCAGGACAAATTGGGAACAATGAATTGGACGAACGAAGGTCAAAGGCTTCGCATCGTCGAACATACAGAACTCAGATACATTTATGTCAAAGAAGCTCTTCACAGCGGAAAAATTGTAGTTGGATAAACTCCGTCAGGAACGAATTACGCTGATTAGTTAACAAAGAGCCAACTTCTATGTGTTCTGCAAACACACTATCACGCTCTACGACCACTTTCATCATCTCTTCCAGGGGGCGTGTTAGAGTAAAATGTTTATCTATACAGCATGAAGTCGATGGAATTCTTACCTTCAATGTAATATAGTTTTATCAAAATATGTGTCATGGAATGGAATGTCAACTAATCTAAAGTTACCAGGATCCCTCAACACCGAACACCAATAACCTGTTTAAACACTTACGGACATTGAGAACATCTCAGTTTGTCCTTTTTACCAGGTTACAGTACGGCCGTAATTAGAAATACTAACACCGACATAGATATCTATATAAACCACTTGACAAACCGTTGCAATTCAAGATATGAAATATGTCAAGTCACAACAATCGACTTTAAATCGTAAAATGAACGGGAGATTTCAATGAACATAGAATTGACCTCGATCATAAAAACATGCGTCTAGCTCGCTCTCAGAATCTTCAAGTTCATCGATGAAAACGTTAAGCGGGCGATGCTCCATGCCCAAGAGCATATTTGCTATGCGTTCATAGTTTGGCGGCGTGCTTTCTGATATTCTTGCTACATAATTTAAGAGCAATTCGTACTCCGGGAATCGTTTGATTAACTGTCGCAGAGTGAGGTTGCCTACATCATATGGACCAGTATTCTGAAATTCAAAGAAACAGTAAATTAAGAAGATAATATCATTCTTGAAATCATATTCATTCGCGTTGTACACAAATTCAGTTATATCTCCCAACAGAACGATAGAATTCACTCTGGAATTAGTATTGTACATAAGGTCCCGAATGAATATATCCCCGGTACAGATTTTATGTTCATGAAGACGTTGCATAGTATTAAGCAGACAAAGACAGAATGCGGTAGATTCGTTCCGGGAAATGCTTCTTTCGGCCATGAATTCATGAAGCAGTGGTCCTTCGTCCTGATAAGAGATCAAACCCAAACTACTGGAAGAACTAAAATCCAAATATCTGACGATTGGAAAAGTATCCAGGTTTGGTAACTCAGATGTAAGATATTCGTAGCTTTTTTTGTGCTCTTCGAAGTTCGTTTTCTTTTTATCAATTCGTATGTACACCCTCTGATCTAGCACTACATCATATGCGCTGCATAAGATATTGGGATCAAATTTTCCAATTTCTTTTACTAACTTCTGAAGTTTGTAACGATCTAGGAGAGGGAAGCGCTGCCGTACATCAGATATCATGTTTTCGTAAGAAGTGTCTTTGTTGTCTGAAACAGAAGTTTTTTGAACAGCTTGGGTTCAAGTGGTGACTGAGCGGGAGATGGAGTGCGATCGATTATATAGAAGGAGGGAGGAGAAGAAAAGAAAACCAAACAGGTTTTAGAAGTGTGGTACAACACTAATACCTCGTCCAAAATTCATTGGCCAACTTGCTACTCATATACACTTATAATTGCTCAACGCTTGAAGGCTCCAACCATTGCCAATTCTGTATTTAATTATAAAAGAGAGTAATCGTATTGAAAATTTTCGTTATTATAAAAGATATGCCTAACGCTGCAGACAACTAGCATGAGAGCCAGAGCTGCTCACTTGTTTTGCATGATAATAGTATAAAAAAACCTTCTGATTTTTTTTTTCATTTTGTAGTCTTTTCATATGAACTCTTTTTTGAAAGAAAAGAAAATGAACAAGGATCGAGGAGATGTTTTATCATGCTATGCGCATGGTGACGTCAATGCATGGCTTCATAGATGACATAAACGTATATACTGTCAACATGGCCTTCATGAGGTAGCAACTAATGTGGACACGTTTACGCAACCGATACAATAGAGCGTCAGCGATCATTCTGCTGGATTCTCGTACCCACAACTTTCGTTTCAATTTTCCTCTCTGGCTGTGGCTGTGTCCGCTTTGCGAGTTAATACGACATCTTCCATCACATATAAACTTTTCATCTTCCTACACACTGACACCATCTCAAGTTAGGCGTTCGATAAACAGGAATTTTGAGCTAATCCAGATCATTCGACTGTTAGGTTTCACAGTAGAGATCGTTCCCAGAATCAAGCGTAGAACCAAAATCGTCGAATCACACGGGTTTTCTGTACTTTTTGCTGACGTTGAATATCATCGCAACTTTCAGGTAGTGAAGATATACCTGAATAGCGCCGGGCCAAACATTTCTCAAACCGCAAGAAGTATACCAGCTGACAATTGTACAAGTACCATCAAACATCTTTCATGCGAAACTAATTCATTTATTGTAGTTTGGGGGCTGACGGCCGTTGTGGCACTGCAGTTCCTTACTGTGAAATACGATGACTCATGTATCGCCGATATTGTTGAAGGCAATTGCCGTAAAAAGATGTGTTTCATGTCTCTCAACTACACTGCGGACCCAGAAAAGAAGAAGAAACAGAAAAACATGCATCTTTACAGGTTCGCTTGTTCGAGCTGCGTGGGATGCATTTCAAATCCGATAATCGTATTTTGGACATGAAATGAATCGATCTTCATACAGCAACTGCATGAAGAAAAGATAAAAAGTTCACGCTCCGCATGATCCAAGGTACATACAAATAGATTTCGTGTGAGGCCATGTAGAGGATGATACCAATCCTCTTCGTCATGGACTTTGTATGCCTTAGCATCTTGCCATCCACATTGGCTTCCAGTGGGACACGCTTTCGCTTGGCAGCTTCTATGTTATAGCTCAAATTCTTGATTAAGAAACACAGCGATGAGTTTAACAAACCGATCAGCGCCTCTACTGTTATCCTTTCATCTTTGACCCCACACTTGCCCTTCTAACGAAAAGTGCGATTATGGGGTCCCCTCAGTGTGAAGTTGTTCTATCAGATTTGTTTTCTAACGTTCAGGGATTAGCGAAAAGAGGCGCGACGCGATGCCTCGGACGAGGGCAGGCTAACCCGACGGAAGTAGACTGACCCGACGAAAGGAGGCTGATCCGTCGACGGTGGGCCGGGGATGCCGTCAAGTAGATCTATCCGTTAGCCATTCTAGATCCAAATTAAATCTACTTCTACGTGCCTTGAAATCCCAATTTTGAACGCGGAGCAGAGCCAGAAACGCTTGTTTATGTCCATGTGTACAAAGTTGCGTTGGCTGTGTTTTTCATTTCATCTCATTGTCTCTGCTTCTTGCATGTTGAAAACAGCGAGTAAGGACGAATAGTAGAATAATACTTCGAAGCCTTTCGATAGTTTTCAACTTCTTCTGTACAACGCAAGATCCATCTATTATTTTCAAAGGCAGGTGTAGGCTTTTTAGTTTGTTGTCAAACTAAGGAGAAACAAAATGCATCGCTGTGCATTCATACAAGATGTTTCAAAATGTGTATCTTCGTTCTAAGTATAGTCACTATTGGAGAGATTAGGTGGTCTGTGATGATTTCCTCCAAACTTACTTCATGGAGAAGATCTAAGGACTGCAACCAAGTTTGCCTGAACGCGAAGAAAAAAGAAATGTGAAAAAATGACTTCAAAGAAGAACACCTCTTCAGCATAAACGACAAATGAATGATTGCCTACTGGCACTTACTGGCATTAATTTGATAGTTCTTATCATGAGTGTGAAAAGGATTAGCAAACAAATAACTTCAAATATGACAAAATGGAGTGGGTATATATGTTTTATTCAACTGAAAATAGCACACAGATGATTGTACAAGAAAAAAAAGTATTCCCTCTCTCGAGTTTCCACTAATGCATCTCATAACGAATAATGACTGTAGTTTTAGCGTGGAAAGAGCTTATGGTTTTAAAGGTTATGATAACGAACAACCTGTAACGTAACAATGAGAGTAATGTATCGAACAAACGGTAGCGTAACGTGGTAGCAGTTTTTTTTACCTGTCGATGTCGTTCTTGTGAGTTCAAGCAACTTGGTAAGCTCTTATATAGAATTCTAGAGTATCTATGTAGCCTACGATGGTTCCAAATGCGGAAGCACTTCTAATCAGGTGAGCACCCTTTGAATTGCATGATATCCGAAAGGGCCGCACCCCAAACGAGATGCATGTGCATCCAAAACGACTTCGTAACCATCCCAAAGAGGTGACAGCAACTGTAGGTCTTGATATTCACTTTTTTTCCTTGTTTGAGTAGCTAGCCAAGGAAGACGTGAAACTGCGCGACTGAGCCTCCGGGAAACTCAACAGAAGCTTGCTGCTGAACATCAAAAGCTGTAAAGTCTGGCTTAACGGGCTATCCGTTTTTGTCAATGGATAGCTAAGGTTTGTCTTTCCGGGTATCCAAACCATACGACTTATGTTCCGTGTTTCAAATTCATATCTCATCTCAGCAACATCGCCTCGGATACTCTTTTCAGTAGCACTGTGACATGTCGACAAAGATTCATACAGATCCTTAGAGTCAACGCACACAACAAGATGTACTTCAAGGTTGAGTAAACAACTGTAGGCCTTCTTCAACAACTTCCCTTCATCTATACCCATATTCGCTGCCAAAGTTTCAGCTGCTTCAACAGAGCGAACTGGTCTTTTGAATTTCGTAGAAGATCAGTTGAGGGTGTGGAAGAAAGAACCAGATTGGAGCTCTCCAATCATCAATCCAGCAATAAATCCCAATTGTCCAGACTCTGACGGTCGACTAGCATCGGCGAACACTAGCAAAGATAGATGGTAGCGTTTTGAATCATTTGGTGTCTCGAACTGGATCGTACTTCCTAATTTCTTCGGTGAACAAAGTAGGTTCGTTTGGGTAATAAGATCATGTACAGTAGGGCTAGGGATTTTCTGCTGAAGAACACTTGAAACCAATGAACAGAACGGGCTTGCAGCTACTCCAATCCATCCCAAATAGCCATTCAGCGACCTGAATTCTGAGTACTCCAGTTCATTGAGATGTTAATCATCCTGTTTACGACGCATACGGGTGAGTGGGAAGGCCTCGAGAGCCTGAAGTTTTTCTTCCCCATGCATAGTAATCGTAAAATCTGCGTGCTGCGTGATTGATAGACCAAAAAACGTAAACGTACCAGGACCGTACACGATGGTTCCTAGTTCGTACGTGTTTCGAACTTCCTTCACAATAGCATTGAGAGCCGTCATGGTTCCAGAAAAGAGAATGTCATCGACAAGTTTAACTGCAACAGCCTGTAGTTCATCTTTGGCGCGAATGTAAAACAGTTGAGGAACGTAAGCGAGCTGCGAAAATCCCAAGTCCTTGAAAAAGGTGTCACTGTGCTTTTTCTATTTGGCATTAGCGTTAACGAGACCATAAGAAGCAGCCAAAAGTAACCAGTAGAAGGATCGGCTCGTGCATTCGCGCGGAGGTACAACATAAACATCCCTCTTCGCTTCACCAGTTTGTAGAAACGCGGATTTAACATCGACTTTCACAAGGGCCCATTTGTACAAACATGAAATGGACAGCAAAATTCGAAAGCCAACAGGAGGGAATGTAGCAGAATCTGTGCGAAGATTGTGTTTCTCTTTGTCCTTGTTTCCATGTGGGGCAATTCTGGCCTTCGTGCTCTGTGACCCATCGTCAAGAGACTTCAGTTTGTACAACACATGGCTCGAAATAATATTTGCATCGCGTGGAATCTTTGAGACATGAATTTCCTTCACTGTTCTCTTAAATGAAATCTCTTCTTTCGAATACGCGTTTTGTATTATATAGGCAGGTAGACCTTGAGCATGGTTGGCAAGAAACTCTTTGTGCTGAAACTCCTGAAAGTAGAGCTTGACATCATTCTTCTCATGGCTAGTGAGTTCCGTTCCGGGAGATAATTGAATCTCATTCGAATTTACTGCATCCAAACCAGACCCTGGAGCACCTCTCCAGGTCTCATCATGGAGATGAAGCGTTTCCTGTTCTCCATCTTCATAGTTGATTTGGTACCGGTCTCCATCTTCAATATGGCTCACCACTGTACCTGGGTAGTATTTGTCATCCAATGGCCAATAAACTTCAATGGTGTCACCAACAATAGGCATCAAGGGAAGATTTGTATCTGAATAAGTGCCATGAATCTGAAGGGGGCTGGAGAAATCTGCATCAAATGATGCGGGGTCCGGAAGGGTCCGGTCAAGAACTTGATTGTCATCAGGGGAAACAAGCTCATTGTCAATGTTCAGTTGCAGTTGCGAATCGAGTTCATCGATCGATTCTTGTACAGCATTTCCAAGGGAGTTGTCTGTGGAGCAAAACCCGGCGACGGGAAGTGCTCTCAAGGTGTTTGAAGCCTTGCTCCCTGGGGGAGGCAGACTCAGAGACAGAGCCCTCCGTTCCACCCGTAGTGTGGGGTGTAACTCCCACGGGGGATTCCGGCAGTACCGACGGAGGTGAGGGGTAGAAACCGTTGGATCGGGAATAGGTATGGGTATCCCAAAGAATGAGGGAACATCTGGCGAAGAGGAAAAACGGGGCGAGGGTCGGGCACTAACAGGCACCGGACCCGAGAACCAGAAAAGGGGCGAAACAACAGAAGAAACCCAATACAGGGGCGAAAACCTGTCCTCGAAAGGAAACACAAAAAGCGCGCAACAAGTAAGCAGAACCCCCACGGGGTATCGTGCACGCAGGTCGTCTGAGCGGTCCCAAGGGGGTGGTTGCACGGATCCCAAACGTGGGCACTCTCCAAGTGGAGTCGTGTCCCTACGCAGGCGTTGCTAACCAGAGCCCGTTCCGGGTTGTAACGCCGAAACGATGGCGACGAAGAACCTCTAAAGGTATCGAAGACCAACCTTGGTTACCATTTACTCTGAGCTTCGGACTGTCAGATCTCGTCTCCCAAAGTAGGACCCACTAACTAAACTCTACAGTAGTGCACACCTGCTCAGGGCCATACACGTGGAGATCCTACTGTCAGGGCCCAAAAGTCCAACGTTCTAACAAATATCCGAAAATCGGTGCCAAAATTGAGCCACGTGTATCACGGGGCCAATCCAAACATGGGCCATCCGAATTTTCACTTCATAGGCGAACTCTAACCAGAAAACAGTGCCACCTCAGCACACCTTAGAGGGAATCATAGTCATAACCCTCGGAGGGTTCAATCCTCATTCTATGAGTTGCATCTTCAAGTATCCCCTAACTGGGCGTTGCTCTACATCTCCCCCTCCTTAAGACGAGGAAGAACATTCCGAGCCGTGGGTGTCTCGCTTTCCCCTCACTATATATACTTCTCTCCCAATGGGGTCCTTCACCACTTCTGAGGATCGCCACAAAACCGGCACATCGGTACAACTTTCTTCTACTCCTCCCGACTTTTGGCGATAAGCAACTTCTCGCAACAGCAGTCTCAACCAGCCCTCTCAAGGGAATGAACCCATACGTCCTCAACCCACTCTCGGGGCCATCGGCCTCCGCGCCGGCGGACAACGAAGCTCCCCAGCAGGGTGGATATTTCTCCGGTTTGGATGCGGCTCCGTCAGGTACCTAACGTTCCGCCTTGGCGAGCAACCGACATCCTCAGGAGGATTTGGACATTAACGCGGTGGCGTGGAACTCCGCTCATGCGATGCCCTTGGTAGCAAACTCCAGAGGTTGGATCTCAAACGAATCCTTTCGAAGGTGGAGTCCCCTTACCGATCCGGTGATATATTCCCGCGCTCCGTGGTTCCATCCGACAGCGGTTCGCGACGATGAGCTCATCGACTCCTACGTGGAGGACGGCTTATTGCCGGGTGGCCTACCTGTCGAGGTTGTACGTTCTCTCGATTGGAGGGCGCGGGTAGCCATAGAGCCTCAGTATCTATACCGCGGTCGCGGGGAGTCCCTGGACAAGGCGCGCGCAGCGATGGCGGCTCTGGCCTACCAGCGATTGGAGAGGTCACGCTTTGACCATCTGGTTCCCCCGGAGTACGGGTTCGATGTCGCCTATTACCGCACGTACGGTGAGGTCTCCTACGGGGATAACCTGGCAGCCTTTCCCGAAGCCGAGTTCCGCGGACCGGGTTTTCCTCTCCGAGAAGATATGCTCCAATGGAGTCGTCCCATCCTTCGGGCTGAATTCAGGTACCTTCAACGGCAGTTTACCCAGTATGGGTTCGATCGACGCGATATTGGGCCCTCGTTGCAGCCAAGTGGGCAGCCCGCGTAGCGGCGCACCTCCTCTGGGATGCTCATGACCATTTCCGTATCTGGTACATTCCTCCGATGCTACGGACCATCATGCGTCAGATCGACCTTGTCCCAGCGTTGGGTTCGGCCAGCAGCGTGCAGGACCTGTATCCAATCTTGGACGTGATCGACAACACCCAATGGGATCGAGTTCCAGTGGAAAATCAGCCCGCAGGGGAAGGATCCGCGCGAGACAAGTCTCCTGGCCGGTACGATCCGGGCTCCGGTAACTGGGTCTATTACAATCCCTTCGAAGGGGTTCGCATCAGCGCGGCGCAAGCACGGGCGCTGATTGACTCGCCTCGACCAATGCCGGTGGGACACCCGACGGGGTTCATTTTTACCGACGATTACGAGTACGAGCCTCCGGTAGACCTGGACGATCCAGCGTTGGATAACGACATGCCAGCTCCTAGTGGAGTACTCCCTGTGGAGCCATCTGCACCCTTCCAACCAGTGAGAACGACCTCAGCTGCGGCGGCGAATGCATCCGGTGGCGGTCCATCTGCTCCCCCCGGGTGGGGTGTGAACACCCTTGCGCAGGCGCCAGTTGCCACTCCGCAAGCGGATAGTGTGCGACAAGGCCTCGTGAACGCGGGCATTCCGATTCCCCCGGGTATGACGGATATGAGCCAGATGTTGGCTTTCGCCTCGGCGTACCATCAGGGGCAGAATCCCAACGGAGGGCGGGTCCCTCCTCGGGCTTTCCGTGGTTCCGACTTCGGGCAATTGTGGAGTCCATAGCTTGGCGACAATAGTAAACTTCTGATATTTGCATAACTTTTTTTCTTCTTCCTTCCTAGGATCTTAACTTCTACTTCTTTTCTTTTTCCTTCTTAGGATCTTCTTCATCTTCGTCTTCATCTTCGTCTTCATCTTCTTCCCTTCCTAGGGTCCAATCTTCTTCTTAATCTTCTTCTCCACTTCGTGGGTCTTCTTTTCCTTTTTTTCATCATAAACTGTCCCGATAACCGGTGCTGTGTTCCCCAGTTAACGGCGCTAGGCCGAGGGCCAGTAGACATTCCCTCTCAATACGTGTTCTTCGGGATACTCTCCTCAATTCCTCTTCACAGGTCCAACATCTTCCTCACTTCGAGGTCTCATCCACACCAGTTCCTGTGGTGGCTTACCCGACTCGGACACGATCCAGACTTGGAGGCAAGGTTACCCGAGCGCGTCGGTGATAGGATAAAACCTTAGACCTCGGAAGGTGCTCAATGGGTTCCACTGTATCCTCATCAGGCGAGAATCCGTACCATCAGACTTGGTAGCGGACTTCTCCCTCGGGGGTGTAGATGTGACGCACGATGCGATCGATAACGAATTCCTGCGGGTACAATTTTCCCTGTTCGGGCTTCTCTTCCATCTTGGAACGCTCTAGTTCCCTTGAGGGTGTCAACGTAGGGTCTAGACACACTCCGGTGGGTTCTTTTCCGTGTTGCGAGCGGGTCTCAGCACTTCGTCCAAACGGCGCCGAGTGGCCTGTGGGCTACGTTGTAACTTCCGTCTACGGAGTCAAAACGGTCCAGTTTTCAGTTTTTCTTAAAGCTGAGATCTTCCCGATAACAACGGTGTTCTTAGATCACGTGACGATTGAGAAACCGCGACGCGGTAGCGTCTCCAGTCTCAGGGGGTAAGACTTCAACGTCAACCCGAGCTACGGGGACGAAGGTTGCTCCCGTGCAACGCGCCGTGCGACGGAGGCGGTTTGCGCGACGGTTGGTCGTCAGAGCCTTTTGATTGGCTCGGTGCCATTCGACGTGTGCCACACAAATGCGCGGGCGCTCCGTGTGGGGTGACCGTTCCTTTGTGCGGGAAAATCTGCCTATGCGGATGTGAGGTGGCGCTTTCGACACACGCTAGCACTCTCCTGAGCTGTCCCCGACGGATCTCACTCATTTCTTTCCCATTCCTGAGGGTTCCAGTGTCTCCATAGGAGTTCCTATTCCCATTCCATAACGGAGAGCCAAATTTAGTCAACCTCGTCGTCGAGATCTTCCCCGTGCAGGTCCGCTGACACAGCTCGTTCCCGAGAAAGCGGGGTTTGAGTGTGCGACACCTCAGTGTCTCGTCCGCGGCGGCGGGTGATCGTCGGCTCTGTAGGCGTTCCGGGTGCGAAGTTCTCTACACGACTCTCCCTAGGCGGGTTTTCGTCATCTTTTCTGACGTCGTGCTCGGCTGGGTCGGCGGTGACGTCGCTACCCATACGCTGGGGTTGTGACTTCTCTGTTGCCGACTCGGTCGGGCTCGCCGTCTCACTGTGAGAACTAGATTCCCTGTTAGGGCGACTGGCTGACGCCGAAACATCCTCCTGCGAAGGAACTAAGTCCTCCTCCCCCTCCTTAGGCGGAGAGCCAGGAGGCTTGATTACCTCCGGTGGGGGAGTAACTCTGTAAGAGTTCGTTGACTGGGCCCTTGAGGGAGCGGGCCCAGGTTCGGGAGTATCCGAAGTTTCCGGTAGGTCGGTTAAACCACGTTCCGGGTGCGGAAGTATAACGGGGCGGGTGATCGAATCTCCGCCTGACGGGTTCACTTCCGTTGAATCATCCCCTGTGGAGGCCGTTGGTGCCGACACCACTTCCACATTTGGGTTGGGCGCTCGTGTGATGCGGTCCCTGGAGATCCGTTCGTGGCGGTTAGCGATATCCAATACCACCGTGTCCGGGTCTACAGAAACCACACGATAGGGTCCGTCCACAATTGGCGAAAGCTTGTGCCTACGTTCCTTTTCAGGATTGTAGTATTCCTTTCGAAGGAAGACGAAGTCGTCGGGCTCCACCTGAGGTAGAGGTTTGCGAACCCGATTGTCAAAGTCCTTCTTGTAGGCGCGTTGAGCTTTGTCCATTTCTTTCCGGGCTATCGGCACCCTCTTCGTAAGCCACTCCTTCCAGGCTTCTCGGTACAATCCCGGTGACGGGTACGTCGACAGCGTCGGTTGAGCCTCGATGGCGACCGGCGGCGGTGTCCTCGACAGTACCAGTTCGAATGGGGATAAAGATGTAACCCGATGTACCTGGGTGTTGTATGCATACGTGATAGCGTCTGTGTACAAGTCCCAATTTTTGGGATGATCCGCAACATACGATCTCAAAGCGTTGAGTATCGTGCGGTTAAACCTCTACACCTGGCCATTCCCCTGAGGGTGATACGTAGTAACAAATAAATTCCTTACATCAAGGATTCGACATACATCCTGAAAGAACTTTGATGCGAATTGCCCTCCGTTGTCGGATAACAACTGCACCGGCGGTCCATATACGAACATCCAATGGGTCACGAACGCTTGCGCGACGGTAGCGGCGGTGATCCGCTTCAGCGGCACAGTTCTCGTTAACTTAGAGAATCTGTCAGAAATGACAAGCAGATACCGATGACTTCGGGGCGTTCTGATAAACTCCCCTACGATGTCTATGGCCACGAATTCGAGTGGAGCCCGTGCCGGGAACAGCGTCAACTTCTTAGAGTGATTCCGACGTTTGACGTCATTCTTGGCGCAATTGGCGCGGGCCCGTCTGACGGCGTAACAATCGAATGCCATTGCCGCCCAGTAAAAGTCCCTTCTCAACGTGAGGTACAGTTTTCTTCCCCCGGGGTGCGCGCCAACCTTCAAATAGTGAGTGAGGTGTAATACCCTCTGTTGTAGGGTGTGCGGCACCACTATCCTCGGGCGAGGTCCAACGGTCCTGATTAGGTAAACCTGATCGTCGTCCTCGAAAGGTAACTGAAATCCTCCGTTGAGGCGAGCCCGAATCCGTGTACAGAATGGGTCGAGCTGTTGCTCGCGTATCATCTCCTCTGGAGAGATAGGTATAAAAGAGCCGGTCGGCGAATCCAGACTCTCGTTGACGAGTATATCGTCACAAACATCATCCGTCAGCGGTTGAGCTCCTCCCTCGAGGTCCGATACCATAAAGCATGGGATGTCATCGTCCTCGTAGGGTTCCGTTTCCGCTGTTGTTCCCAAGCGGGATAGTGCATCAGCCTGAGTGTTCAGCTTCCCTTTCTTGTACAGGATCTCAAAGTCAAATTCCGACAGTCGGAGACGCCAGCGCATAACGTGGCCCGAGGGTTCGGAGATCTCCAGGAGCCAACGCAAGCATGCGTGGTCTGTATGGACTTTGAAACGAGTACCCATCAGATAGGGGCGAAGTGTAGCTAAGGCCCACACAACGGCTAAACATTCTTTCTCGGAGACCGAGTAGTTCCTTTCATGGACATTCAGGGAACGTGACCAGTACCCAATAGGGTGACGTTCACCATCCTCAGAGGATTGGAACAGTGCACACCCTACTTGGTTTGCACTAGCATCGGTGTACACTTCGTAAGGGAGCCCAGGATTGGGTAGAGCTAAGATTGGCGGTGATGCTACGGCATTCACCAGTGCCGTGAAGGCAGACGCTTCCGCGTCGCCAAAAGATTCTAGTTCAACTGGTTGTCTCTTCGTCAGGAGCCTGTTGAGGGGGGTGGCAATATCCGCAAAGTTCGGGACGAATCGGCGATACACGTTACACAGACCTAAGAAGGATCGCAACTCCGTTTGAGTTTTCGGGTGTTTTGCTTCCTTCAAGGATTTCACTCGTACTTCATCGATTGAAAGCTGTCCGGGACGGATGATATGACCCAGATATTTAACCGAATCGGTGAAAAACTCGCACTTCTTGAGTTTCAAGGTGGTTCCCGCGTCGCGGAGTATCTTCATTACGTCCCGGACGTGTTCGAGGTGATCATCCAGGTTGTTGGAGAAGACGATAATGTCGTCTAAATACACTAGACACGTCCTCCACTTGAAGGGAGCCAACAGAATGTCTATCGCCCGTTGAAACGTTGCGGGGGCGTTTGTCAACCCAAAAGGCATCCTCCGGAATCGGAAAAGTCCTCGATGACACACAAAAGCCGTTTTGTCTCGACCTTTTTCTCTAATAGCGACTTGCCAGTAGCCCGAATTGGCGTCAAGGGTAGAGAAAACAGTAGCGCTCCCAAGGGAGTCGATGTATTCGTCCATCCGAGGGATCGGGTACACATCCTTAATGGTTACCTCGATCAGGCGTCTGCAATCGATGCAGAAACGCCACGATCCATCCGGTTTCGGAACTAACACCACTTGTGAGGCCCAAGCGGACTGGGCAGGTTCAATTACGCCCGCTTTAAGCATCTTCTCCACCTGAGATTTCTCCTCTTCCCGAGCTTTCGGTCCAGCCCTGTAAGGGTGTTGGGCAATAGGCCGAGTGTTCGGTAACAAGTCGATGCAGTGTTCTGTAATCCCAATAGATCCAAGGGAACCATCCCACATGGGGGTAAATTCACGAAGCATGTGCCTCAGCTTCTCCCGATGAGATGCGGGTACATGGTTGAGATCCCATTTTCCCAATTCCTGAACAGGATCCGTCTGGTCTGCTCCTGTGATAGGGGCCGTAACCTCCTGAGGTTTAAAGTGTTCAGCGTGTGGAGCTGCAGTCGTATGCTCACCGTCTTCCGCGATTTCGGCAGTGTCCTCCCCCTCCTTAGGGTCCGCCACACCAAGGACCTCTGCGATAGAGATCTTTGTAGGTACGACCGCATGCGGGTGTGGAAGAACAGAACCCAGGATCTGGTGTTTGACCAAATGCTGCGTAGTCTTTCCAAAGTTGGCTACCAAAACCTTGAAAGGTTTATCCGGTTCCACGGAGACAACTCCATTTGCAAGGGCGAGTTGACGCCGCGTATACAGAGACCGGTTCGGTTGTACCACATGCACACCAATTTGCTTGGTAACAACTGTGACCCAAACCAGGGTTTCTGGCGGGATAGCCACTGACTTCGCAATCTTTACCCGTGTAGACACCGGGTCCTTCTTCACAGATTCTTGCGCGACAGGGAGAGGAACGCGTGTTCGCGCTGCTCCCTGTAAGTATTTACGAACGATTGGGATCGTAGACTCGTCTTCGAGTTCCACAGTTCTATTCCGAGGACGGATGGCTTCCACGAAGCGGTCGCAAAAGTCACAAGCTAGTATGACTGGTGCTGCAAGTGACTTGCATACAATAAACTCTAGCTGAACGAGATAGGAGCCTAACCTATCCATGAAGGAAATTGCACCGAGTGTCCGTAGCGGTTTGTTGTTTGCATCGGCGATATCCAAACGTGGACCGGTACAAACTTAAACCCGGAGCAGCGGGGGTAACAATTCAACATGAATTAAGTTAAGAGCGGCTCCTGTATCCAGGACAGATATTTGACGAACCATAAACTGGTTGGACAGAGCGAAGTCGGCGAATACTTTATAATTCCGCGTGGCCATTACCATAACTCGATCCGGAATACGGAGATTACGGGACCGTATCCACGGGCGACGGAGGACACTAAAGTATCCCGAGTTAACGTCGGTGTCAGCCGTTCTCCTTGAAAGGATAGTCACAGCTGGGGAGCGAAGCTGGAGAGCCTCGGGCGTCTTCAACTTCGGCTTAGAAGACGCCCCACCCGCAGGGGAGACTCCCAAGTTTAGTTTTTCGAAGCGGACCCCACCGAATTCGGTGCAGCTGCCTCGAAGGGGACCGGTTGTTCCCCGTTCGCGGGTACAAGTTCTGTATGCCTGTCAGCAAGGTGAGCTCGGAGTATCCTTTGTACCTCATAGGACTTACTCGGGACTCGAGCTTTCTCTTCAGGCGTCAGAGCCTCGTACTGAGCGATAATTCGTGAACCCTCCCGTAGGGGAAATGTGCAGTCTGGTGCTTTGTGACCACGGAGGTAACACAAATAGCAAATCAGCTCTGCCGGGTTCGGTTGTGGACGTGAATCCACGCGACGTGGTGCTGTATCCCTCCATCCGGGGCGAGAGAACCGAGCAGCGGTATTCGCAAAAGGTAGCGATGCGGCTGGCACCCTCCGTCCTTGGGTATAGAGCGCAGGGTTTTCATCCGTAGTCGGAGCGGATATCGACGGCAACTCAGACGTACCCATAGATTCGGGGTTACTTCCCATGAAGTGATTGTTATCATTGACCCCCCCAGGGGCAGGGCCTCCTGCGAGTGACAAAGACGAGTTACCTCCATCGGCGAGGAGTGCACGTGTCCGCCGACTCTTTCGGTTCTGCCGGGAACGGAGAGTATGCCCCTCAGCCTGGGCGTACTGAACCAGTTCCAAGTAGGTTAGCTTGCGCTTCTCTTCCCGATGTCGGGCAACCAATGCCCTTATCGAAGGGTCCAAACCATCCACAAACATGGTGCATCTCTCGTAGGCGGGGAATACATTCCCGCATCGGTGAAACGCTTTATTCAAGCGAGTTGAATACACCGTTCCGGTTTCCATCAGCTTCTGCCGCGTATCCCTTAATGCAAGAATTGCTTCCTGAATCGCATTTCCAGTAGCGTATGACCTCAAGAGGTACTGCACCGCTTCGGGCCAGCACGTGACTCCCCCTTCCGAGGCTCGGGATGATCCACGGACGGAGTTGAACTGGTCTTCAGCCATCCCCTATAAGAAATAGGGTAATGCAAGATACGCTTGCGCTTCACTCATACCGAGGATGTCAGCCTCCTGGACGAACCTCGCAAGGAAATCGAGCACCAGAATTGGGTCTGTTCCTGTGAACTCCCTCTTCTGTAGGGTGATGCTCAGCCTTTTGATGTAGTCCTTGACCTTACCCGTTCCGGGGGATGTTCGATCTCCCGAAGGGTTATCCAAGCGGTAATAGCGGTACGATAGCAGCTTCCGATAGAGAGGATTCGTCGGCTTCAGCTCCCTTAATCCAAGGTGTTTCCTACCCTTCTTCCGGGTACGGATTGCCCCTTGAGAGGTGTAAGTAGCCTTCGACCGAGTCGCCCGGGATGACCGGCGTCCATCTTCACTATCCGAAGATTCGGAGGACGAAATCGATGACGACCGAATGGGATCGGAATCCGATAAATCCTCTTGGAGGTGAACGCTTTTCTTTGACTTGCGGCGGTCCCGTTTAGCGGAGCGGTGTTCTTCGTCTTCCGAAACGTCGGGTTTATCCTTCGAGGCTTCTGTGTCTCCGTCCATACGGATAATGGCCTCGAGGGTGTCCAGCCGAGCTCGGAAGCGTTCCGCTTGCACGCGGTGTTCCTCCACGAGGCTCCGGTACTCCTGGATAAAGACCCCAGGGGTACCAAAGCTTTCCAAAAGGGAGTTCACATCCCTCCTCAGGGTACGAAGGTCATCGGCGACTCCCCGCACTTGGGCGTCCTCCACCCTGAGGCGGAGGGTAGTAACCTCCTGAAGGAGCTCGATGTGAGCCGCGTTGGCGATATCGATTCGAGTCTCCAGGCACTGTAATTCAGGGTCGGCCCGACTTCGGGGTGCTGCTGAGGGGGTCTCCACCACTGGAGCTGGGCCCACAGCCACGACCTCTCGAGGACCTGAAACCACTGAGGGTGCTCTCCGAGTGTCCGGATCGGTACCGGAATCGTTCCGACCTTCGGGAATTGAGCTCCTCGACCTAGGCGGGCCAGGGGCACTGAATCCGCTTGACGGTTCGATCCAGTCCTGGAACCACGGGTAGGCGGCGACATGCTGCAGACACGACACCGACGATTCGGGGTAACAATGAAATTCGATCACGAGATTCCCGGAGAACGGATGACGTAACACAAAACAAAAACAAAAACCAATTCCACCCTTTCCAAACGGGACCACTACAACAAATCTTCACGACGGTGCTTCCTCTTCCAAGAGATATTCCAACACGTGGATGACCAACCCAAAAGTCCGAGAACGGCTTCTTAGTCGGGAGACCACTTGTGAAGCAAAACCCGGCGACGGGAAGTGCTCTCAAGGTGTTCGAAGCCTTGCTCCCTAGGGGAGGCAGACTCAGAGACAGAGCCCTCCGTTCCACCCGTAGTGTGGGGTGTAACTCCCACGGGGGATTCCGGCAGTACCGACGGAGGTGAGAGGTAGAAACCGTTGGATCGGGAATGGGTATGGGTATCCCAAAGAATGGGGGAAAATCCGGCGAAGAGGAAAAACGGGGCGAGGGTCGGGCACTAACAGGCACCGGACCCGAGAACCAGAAAAGGGGCGAAACAACAAATGAAACCCAATACATGGGCGAAAACCTGTCCTCGATGTAGAGCAACGCCCAGTCAGGGGATACTTGAAGATGCAACTCATAGAATGAGGATTGAACCCTCCGAGGGTTATGATTATGATCCCCTCTAAGGTGTGCTGAGGTGGCACTGTTTTCTGGTTATATTTCGCCTATAAGGGATAATTCGGATGGCCCATGGTTGGATTGGCCCCGTGATACACGTTGCTTAATTTAGGCACCGATTTTCGGATATTTGTAGAACGTTGGACTTTTGGGCCCTGACAGTTGGATCTCCACGGGTATGGCTCTGAGCAGGTGTGCACTACTGTAGAGTTTAGTTAGTGGGCCCTACTTAGGGAGATGAGATCTGACAGTCCGAAGCTCAGAGTAAATGGTAACCAAGGTTGGTCTTCGATACCTTTAGAGGTTCTTCGTCGCCATCGTTTTGGCCTTACAACCCGGAACGGGCTCTGGTTAGCAACTCCTGCGTAGGGACACGACTCCACTTGGAGAGTGCCCACGTTTGGGTTCCGTGCAACCACCCCCTTGGGACCGCTCAGACGACCTGCGTGCACGATACCCCGTGGGGGTTCTGCTTACTTGTTGCGCGCTTTTTGGTGTTTCCTTTCGAGGACAGGTTTTCGCCCCTGTATTGGGTTTCTTTTGTTGTTTCGCCCCTTTTCTGGTTCTCGGGTCCGGTGCCTGTTAGTGCCCGACCCTCGCCCCGTTTCTCCTCTTCGCCGGATTTTCCCCCATTCTTTGGGATACCCATACCCATTCCCGATCCAACGGTTTCTACCCCTCACCTCCGTCGGTACTGCCGGAATCCCCCGTGGGAGTCACACCACACACTACGGGTGGAACGGAGGGCTCTGTCTCTGAGTCTGCCTTCCCCCAGGGAGCAAGGCTTCGAACACCTTGAGAGCACTTCCCGTCGCCGGGTTTTGCTTCACACTCGAAAGGAAACACAAAAAGCACGCAACAAGTAAGCAGAACCCCCACGGGGTATCGTGCACGCAGGTCGTCTGAGCGGTCCCAAGGGGGTGGTTGCACGGAACCCAAACGTGGGCACTCTCCAAGTGGAGTCGTGTCCCTACGCAGGCGTTGCTAACCAGAGCCCGTTCCGGGTTGTAAGGCCGAAACGATGGCGACGAAGAACCTCTAAAGGTATCGAGGACCAACCTTGGTTACCATTTTACTCTGAGCTTCGGACTGTGAGATCTCGTCTCCCTAAGTAGGGCCCACTAACTAAACTCTACAGTAGTGCACACCTGCTCAGGGCCATACACGGGGAGATCCAACTGTCAGCTCCCAAAAGTCCAACGTTCTAACAAATATCCGAAAATCACTTCCGAAATTAAGCCACGTGTATCACGGGGCCAATCCAACCATGGGCCATCCGAATCTTCCCTTCATAGGCGAACTCTAACCAGAAAACAGTGCCACCTCAGCACACCTTAGAGGGGATCATAGTCATAACCCTCGGAGGGTTCAATCCTCATTCTATGAGTTGCATCTTCAAGTATCCCCTGACTGGGCGTTGCTCTACACATATTTCGATCAGATGGTATTAGAAGGCCTTCTGAATGGGCCCGACTGCGGAAGTTGGCCTTCAATCCAACTGGTTTGCGATTTCCGTTTCGCGGACGGGCTCAGCTTCCTGAGTTCCGTCTGTGATCAAATTGACCTGTTGAAACGCCATAGGGGGTTCATTTGCGATCCTTACAGAGTGAGCCGCTGCGGGTTGGAGACCGAGGACTTCCCGATAATTCTGCTGCCGCACCTGTAAGAGCATGGATCGTATCTGGGGAGCTGCGCTGCTACATTGCGTATCCAATTGGTGGGGAGATAAACAAAACGAGCAAAGAAGGGTGCCCGGTGAGGGGTCTCTTACTGCCATTGTGCTTGTTTTTGGTTGGTACTTATTAGGAAATGGAATTTCCGCCCTGGATAAGGGGCGCCCGAAAACTTGAGTAGCATAAGATACTGCAAAAACCGGGTGATGTGGAGCGGACACCATCGTTGAAGGGGTCGACGGTGGTTCCGACGGTATTTCATCAGGTCCTCAACTCAACTAGTTGGAACTGGGAAACAAATTTTCTCCGACCTATGAGGTGTCGATCAGATGAATCGTTTGCCCATGAAATGTGTGCCCGGCTGATCCGTCATCAGTCGTTGATGTTTTTTCGATACCGAAGACTGAAAGTTTCGGTTTATCTTTTGTAATTATGGGTGTGAGAGACATTGTCGTTTTCCCCATTGGTAGCGTATCTCCTAGGCCATGCGCATCACGCGCTAGTGCGTTGTAATCCACCTCACGGTATGTACCAAGGTAATTCCTTACCTGCGAACTTATTGGTTTGTAAATGTTATCAGCATACATTGACTTCAACCGCGTGGTAGAAAAAACGCTATCGCATCGGGACGCTGTTGCCAAGAGCGAGCGTGCGTAATCCAATTTGGTTTGGTCTGCTCTTTGAAGGTGTGTGAGCACCTCAGAGTAGGGCTCCTGAATCACCTCATCGGTTGCATAGGTTTCCAAGAGGAAGTTCACCACCTGTGGGTATGTAGTCAGCACTTCCGTCTGTTCATCATCCACCGCAATGATATTGCCCAGGATGCGGCTGTGTACCATGTATCTGGCCTGATTTTTTAGGTAAATCTGAAACAACCACATTGTGGCACCTTCTGAAAACCCATTTTGGTCAGATGTTATCTTGAAGCTCTGAAGGAAGTCGATGATAGCTGTGGGTTCACCTCCCGAAAAACGGGTATCTCTCATCTGGAAACTAAGCTTCCGGTGATGCTTATTTATATTCGGAAAAAATCTTTGGTATACTCAGACTTCTTGTTCTCCAACCTCCTTTGTAAAAATTTCGTCCAACCGAACGATCACCTGTAGGTTGAGATCGGTGTCGGAATTTGACTCCGACGATTCAAACCGTTGGGTCTTATCTTTGGGGTGATTCTTCCCCTCATTGGGACGGGAATCCTTCCTACGCTTCCGTGAATCTCTTGATCGTCATCCGTTGACTCACCAGATTCGGTTTCTGAGTTCGACGAGTCAGTGCCAGACCGGTTTCCCTTTCTCTTCGCCCTTTTGGTTTTCTTTTTTCTTACCAGACGGTCGTCGGTGTCGCTCCACTTCCGAGCTCGGAGACCCATGTTTACCACCAGGGTCTCCGCCATTGGTTCCCTCCGCAGCTCTACCAACAGGTTTCTGTAGGTAATAATACCCTGGGCCCTCAATCGCTGGAGGCTCGATTTTGGTCGTGCGGCTTCCCATTAGTTTTTCAAGTTGGAAGATTGGTTTGGAGATCTTAAATAAAATAGGGTTTTTTAAAAGGGCTAAGGCCTGAACCTTGACGGTTTTTCATTTTGCCCCTACTTTGGGTTCGCAAACCGCACGGGTCTGTAGGGATAGAGCCACCAGCTGGTCGATTTGTCCTCTTACCTCGTTCTCGAGGTAATTGAGAAAAAATACCGGCACTTCCTGACAGGTCCGATCCACCACCGCACGGGTAATTGAAGCAAAATCTAGTTGGGAACCAGGAGGTTCATCCTGTTGTTCAACTACATTAGCATTTCGGGCTTCAGTCGAGGGTCCTTCTTTTTCTCGTCCTGTTACATCGACCAGAGTAGTTCTCGGCTTCCAAATAAGTTCCTCGGGGTTGTCCAGAATAACGTTTTCAAGTATTCGCCGTGAGGAGAAACCACCAACTGGTGCACTAGGCGACCTAGTTACGCATCTTGGAGCGTTTTTCGATGATTTATCCATAAAGGTAAACTAATGAGTCAGCAGTTGCTATTTAATTGACTCCTCCACCAAACGGTACGGATTCAACTCTAAAGCCTGCCTCTCAATTCCAAACGTGGTGAACACCAAATTCTAAGTCGGGAGACCCACATTTCGTAGAAACCAAAATGGTAGCGAGGGTGTAAGATCTGTCGGTTCTAGGGAGCGCGAAACGGGCTCGACCTAGGAGGCTGATATTGAAGATACTGTAGGGTGTGGCAGCACGAGCCACTGAAGGGTGCAGCAGGAACGGCGGGTGTACTGAGACCACGTTGGTAGACGATGATGCACAGTAGAAGTGGGTTTGGAAATCCATAAGGACACTTCAATTGCCTTTATGGTCGACTGTAGAAACCAAAAGAGGCGAAAGTATTCTAAGTCTAGTAGGTGTTTAACTTTACAGTAGTGATCGGGGTGCCTATGCTTGGTGAAGATATATATCTCAACGACCATCCGACCTACCGTGGCGCTTTTAGTCACAAAGCGATAGGAAGGTGCACTTAACGTGTGTCTCGTTATCTATTTAATCCTAGCCATCTAATACTAATAAGCGAAAAGCTATACTATTCGCCAACTAAACCACTATAGTATACATCACATGCTGGAAACTATCCAGGTCCAACACGTGGCCATATCTATTTTCTTGGTGTATCTCACTATACTAAAACATCAAGCAAAATTTCTTTGAAAGTATCGTTTCATGTCCACAAAACTGCTAAAGCAACAGAAAAGTTTTTCAATAAGGTTTATGGAAAAATAATAAATAATTTCATTCGATACATCGGAAACCAGTCGTCAATCATGCGATTCGTACAAATAGATCCGGAGTCATTATTTTTTAGAGCTTTTAGGCACTGATCCTTCAGAAATAATGAAAAAATACTTCTATGCTTGGTTATCTTATATCGTTGTCTGATTGCATCAACAGATGCACAGCCATTCAATGTAAGAGCTATAAGAGCCTGTGGGTTATATAAACAGTAATTTGTGGTGAGGTTTATGCTCTTTCAGACGCATATGATTTTTAATACACTCTAAAATTAGATTTGGGATGTATTCTTTAGAATACTTTGCCAATGAGAATGTTTATTGATTTTAAAAGTCTTTTTGATATAATAAAGAGAGCTTCGTCTACAGCAAGAAAATTTATACAAAATGACATTTCTGCTGCACGAGAAGCTCAAAAAAGAAATGAAATTTCAGACGTCGGATTTGTTGTGTCTGAAAACAACCCAGCTGATGGTTTCACCAAAGAGAAATCCAACCAAGTTTTTGATTAGGTCTATCAAATGAATCGATGTTAGCACAAACGAAAACAGCTAGTGATTCGCGAAGAATCTTGGAAAACTTAGTTTGCAAAAAAGTGCAAATGTAGTAAATACTGTAGGGATTACAAATTTTAAAGAATTTACGTCTCTCGTTAAAAGTGCGAACTCAAGAATCGCTAATGCGGCGGTAGTTTGATATAAGATTATCTACAATCTTGCTGACGACAGAGTTATTTGTAATTATTTAACTCTAACTGTAGGTATTAACGATACAATTGTGAACAGATAGTTTGCTTTACAACTATCGTAGTCTACAGAAGAGTATTTTAGACTGAAAAGAGACACTTGCTCGTATTCCTCTTTCATCATCATTGCCATCATCAATGAAAACTTTAAAGGTCTTCTTCAGCATCATCATCTACTCCACTGTCCTCTACACCGTCTACGCCGAATCCGCGGCGCCGCCGTATTCTACTGTGGCTACGCCACATCTGGCGCTCCACCATATTGTACGCCGCGTACATTGACACGTTTCAAACGCACTGCTGCGCCGTTCTCAGTTTGCGCCACAGTCTTGGCCACTCACTTTCTTACTTTAGACCAAATCTTCCTTGTGAGACTTGATAGGTAAAGTTGTAAAATTTGCAATGGGTTATAGCTGACACACGAGAACAACTGGTTGCTTCTGGTTGAGCGAGTGCTGCCAATGACTGGTGTGGAGCTCATGCCCGAATATCCTAGCTTCTTCAGGTACACACAAACCACTCACGTGCCATCAACTTGACCTGTACGGCTGAACAAAGCTGGGAGATGTATACTGCGCTTGCTAGCAGCGCATGAGAGCGTATCTGCTCAGCTGTAGAACAGGGCGGCTGACAGAGGTTTAAGGGTTTTAGAACACTTCGAACATCACAATCAAGCAGAGCTAGAGACGCGCAAACGATTGGATTAGAACGAAAAACATAGAGTTGAAAAATCACGAGTTTGATTTCTTTCAGGACATTCTCTCGACACTAGACTCTGATAAACGCGCATGCATCTCTCTTGATTATTTGTTCTTGCTGGATAATGTCAAGGGTATTAGGGGAATCGGCCGCATGGCCAATTAGGAGACAAGATAGACTGTGCCCACAACTGGTGAGTGAGGAAAAATGGTCTCGAGATCACAAGCTTATATTTCATTGATAATGAGTGGACCCGGACAAAGTCCTGAATTCGGCTTCTTGATTGTGTTTCTTCCGCCGTTCGTTTCTGCAGGTTTTTATGATAAAGAAAGCAACCAGGCTGATTTGACTGACACCTTGGATTTTGATGTGTCTTCTGAGTCCAACGAGAGTGCTACCGGAAGATATTGAAGCAACTAGGCTGGTTCGACGATTTTTTTTGTCGAACGAGAGGAGTTCTACCGAAAGTTATTGAACTTAAAAGCAAGAGTACAATCTCAATCTTTCCAGCTATCTGTGCGTCGAAGCGCAGTCGAGTGTCAAGTTTTTGCACTGCTTTGTCTGACATGGCCGATACTTCAGCTCATAACCGCAGTGTCAGTGAAAGGCATAATATTGCCATTTCCGTCGTTCCGCAAGAAGAGAAGAAAGAAACGTACGATACTTGGGGCCCCAATTACGATGCAGATATGTGGGTAGAGCCCATTCACTCTTGGAAAATTGGAGCCGAGATGATGTTGGAAATTCTCAAAGCCAATCGCATCGCAGGACATGTTCCCGTTGTGGTGGATGCGGGGTGTGGTACTGGAGGACCTGGGGGCGTGCTCCGAAAGCTCGTGGACGAACAGAACTTGCGTATTAGATTGCTTGGATATGATTTCAGCAAAGGCATGCTTGAACAGGCTCGAAGCAAGAACGTTTACGACGAGTTATTTGTCGGTGATCTCTTGGGTGAAGTTCCGGTGAAGGACCAAAGTGCTGATTATGTCATGGCCATTGGGGTGTTCGTAGACGGTTCTGATCACCCTGAGGCTTTGGCCACAGTTTTGGGGCACCTCCGCAAAGACGGAATGGCGTTATTAACATTTCGCCTAAATACATATGAGAGAATGGAAAAGAAATACGAAAAGGTGTTGGAGCAGGTTGGATGCAAAATCGTCAAGAAGAAGATTGACAAATACTACGGAGCTGATAATGCTCTTTACCTGACGTTTAAGAAGTCTTAAAGCTTTGGGTTACACAATTATTTTTGAAGTTCAAAGTAGGATAAGAAATGCCACTTTTAAAGACATCATGTCGAGCCCAGCAATGGGCGTTTCAAAGCACACAGTAAAGTAGTTTTAATTTGGATCTAGAATGGCGGACCGATAGATCTACCCGGCGACTCTGGGACTCACTGAACGCTGAACGCGTAAGGTTCTACCTTGTCGTGCAGCAACTTGTGATGGGCTTGTGCCTGCTCTGTGTCCCCTACATCTCCAAACCATAAAGATCTACAGAGCCTATGTCAGAGAAGGAAATAAGTAATGTTTCAAAAGGTTTCGAGTTTTTTCACATATTTATTCCTGCTACACTCGCTTTGCTTTTTTTCTTTTCTGCTACATTAGGCCTTCTGACTGAGGCCCGTTCTTGCAGTATCTGGTAGCGAAAATGAGAACTAAGAACGAATCTTAATCAAAAAGATCTTGCAACATAGCACACGTCCATGACGAGTGAGCACCACACGTCCGAAACCCTCCCCAATCTCCGCATTGTCAGAGAAATGCGCGGAATTTGCCATTTTAGAAATTTTAGCAGAGTATGATAGGGCTCTTTGACAGTTACCGAGAAATACCGCACTACTATCTCTATCTACGTAGTTCAGTTGGTCGTTGGTTAGTTTAGTTATACTACGGTTACGCGAAACTACATACTCATATTCGCGGAACAGTCTAGGACGCCACCTACACTCTACTACTGCTACTTACTGTGGCGTTCTAGGCGACGGGACCTGGTGTTCTCCTTCGTCTCCGTCCAACATGGCGAAAACAAGCTCGAAACGGCTACGTCGCCACGAGCAGTATTTTCTTTGGTGCGCTCGTAAGCTGGAATATGTTTGAAATGTTTGCTCGCACCTTTTGCATTGAGACGTTATCTTGTTAGCATTCATTGTCTGCATATGAGTTCTCAAGTATCGCTCTACCATGATCTCATTCTCGCACTGCCCACACTGACATCCTCTAGTTTGTTCCGGCAAGTGCATTCCTTGGTGTCGCAGTAAGTCGAAGAGTCCGGTCGTTGTGTATCCGCAGCGCATACAGGTTAGCACTGGCGCACTTAGGCTCTTTGTGTTTGGCTCCGCTCTATCTTGGACCACGCCACCCCTCGCAGCCTGCAAAATACTGCTTGGGCCTGCTGCACCTTGCTCACCAGATGCACCACTGGGACCTGCCGAGGCGACCTGGTCATTTATTTTGTTCCCCGAGAGCTCCCCAGATGGGCCTGGCATCGGAGACTGTCCTTCATCGGTTTGCTGAAGCAAAGATATTTCCTCTCCCAAGCGACACGCACGTTTGGCGACAGGTCTTCGGGTGACTTTACGTGGGCTCGTGACAATATTCGTAGAGAGACTTTCGCTGGAGCATGAAGACGTCCAACTGGCAGTTTCCCGAGACCGCTTATTTCCAAATCGGATTTCATCCTGTTGATTTTGATTCTGTCTGTCCATCGAGAGAATAGTTTTGATGCTGTGGCTAGGCAAAACTGTGAAAGCCGATTCTTCTTTGGGACACTTTGTTGAGCTAGGTACCGAATTCTTTATCTGTATTTATGAAGTTGAACCCAAAATCAATTCGTTGAACAGTTTGGCATTTTACATATGCTGTTTCTTGTATGAAAAGCTTTTTGTTTTGTCTGTTTCAAGTCAAAGGTGTTTTTGCAGTATCTTGTTCTCAACGCAGGTCTTATGATCGCGGTGAAAAGATGGAAATATATTTACAAACTCGCTACACGAGCAGTAAAATTTGCTGATTTGTTATCACTTGATGTTTAAAGTATAGTCAAAGTTTTTTATGCCTGTACATCTATTGTTCGTCAATTTTTCGCAGTGTGTTCGGATTTAATCCGACTTTGTCTATTTACAATTAGAATTGTCACGAATTAAAAGGTGGCTTTTTATGTAGTGATCAGATCCAAGAGTACCACAACCAGATAAACGACTCGTAGTTTTGCTCAGACATTTTTTTCTGACCTGCTGATAAATCGTTGCATCTACGCCATGAATTGATGGGGGAGCTCAGAAAACTAATGCGTCCCAGAGAAAAACGTTCGTTACCGTTTGTTCCGTTGTACACAATTCGGGCAATCGTCCGTCATTTCATGGGGCTGTCGTCGAAGGATGAAAACACCTTTAAACACGATGACCTATCGCAAGTCTTGGTGTTCTTCTTATCTATCCGTCCTCTCTTCCTTTTACTCGATCCAAGGCTGAGTTAATGTAACAATGCACTGTTCCCTTTCCCTAAGGCTGGTTGTTGACTCACCTTGAGCTCAAGGCGACCAAACCAGCAGCTGCAATCCATTGGGCTCTCGTGGAGGGTACGGAAAGATGCATTTGGGTACCATACAGACCTGGGTGGTGATGATTCAAAACAGGTCTTTACCAGCTACAACCTACAAGACGTAAGTTGAAGACATAAAAGAATACCAGATTTCTGAGAGAGAGAAATGGTCTGGGGGCATCTGCAGCAGAGCGGAGTTTCTTGGCGTCCATTCTATGTGTTACTGTGCGAGAGTGACTCGAGCAGAGCTGTGACGGACCAACACTCTGTCAAGAATCAGCAATGGACTTTGGTGCCCGTTCATCACTGTCTTAGTGAACAGCTTATAATTATATGACTCTATCTCAGATTCCCAAGGTATTACTACTAGCTTTCACAATCATCCATGGGCGTTTGTGCCCGTTTGTAGTAAACAGGGGAGGAGAACGGCTGGGTTGGAGTTTGAACTCTAAATGCATGGCCCACACAAAAAGCACCCTGAGGTGATAACCGACTGACTTTGGTTGCTCACACCGTGTGGTGACCCAAGCTACACCGCTGGAGGTGCCGTCGCGACTCTTTATGACTTTTATCTGCTGGTGACGGCAACAAATGCCCTCCATGATGCACTGACGTCTCGAATGATCATTCCCGGTTCACGACACAGTTCATCATCGTATTAGCCGATACAAAATTGTGTAACAGATTCAGTGCACTGCTAGTGCTTCAGGCCTGTTCTTATCTAGGCGTGAATCGCCTAGGTAAGAACAGGTCTCTGTTGTGTGGTGGAAAACAGAGTACTCACCCGCGCACGTCTCATCACATCAGAAAGCGACTGTAAGCGCTTCTTTGACAATAAATGGAGGACGAAACTGGTCAGAGGAAGTGTTAAAAAAAAGTGGACGTTGTTGTCAAAAATTTTCGGAGACACATTTTTCTCACGATAAACTTCGAGCTATCTGATCGTGAGAAAGAATGCACTCTCAAATTTTGAAATTTAAAAAGCGACAATCATGTCATGGTTCGGAAAACTGCTCAAGAAACCACTAATTCTAACGTGGAGATAAATGGTGCTTCTATTACTACTGAAGTTTTGAACAATGAAGAGCAGCACTGTCTCGGACGGTGATCATAGTCATAAAATTATTTCATTGAGACCTCTTACGGTAATAAAAAGTAACACGCAATAAAGCTACTTGAAAGATCATTCGAAGAAATTAACAACGGAAAACGTATCCATGACTCTAAATGATCCAGTCCATATGCATCAATAGAAAGCCGCGGGACCTGTTGGAGATTTCATCTCCGCTTTTCATTCGCCTTCGGAACACCCTCCATACGATTTCTTTATATGAATGTTTTCTGTAGCTCAATTGGAAAAAATAGTTCGATATACGGTCGTGTAGTGGGAAAAGGGCTGACGTTTGAGGTTGTCAATATACTACACTGGCCTTGTAGGTTATGGATGCGAGGGATCATCGGCCATGCAGCTCCGGGCAAGCTACCATCTAGGTGTTGTCAGCCACGTGTAGTGTTGACATGTACCTTCTGAATGAGTAATTGTTAGTAATAGTTATTGTAATTATATGTGTTTAGTACAGTATTTGAGTGGCCAACTGCCACTGTAGCCAGTGCTGGCCACGTCTCTAACACTAGGTCAGAGACCGTGCCTCGCTGGCACCTCCCGGGTGATCTGGAGAGTGCAGTCCACTGCATATAGGGAACTGCACCTCCCCCATTGTAATCTGATAAAGACAGGCACCACTTGGGTCACTACTATACCTTTTGGTTCATTGTTTCTCAACTACCACACAGGCTTTCCCGCACGTTGAGGCCTACCATCGTTCACCTACACGGTATAGGCTAGTTGCCCCGCCGTTTGCCCCTGCCGGTTTTCATGGTGCCCTGTTACCATCGAGGTTTATTACGACTACCTTCTATGGTCGAGCGTCACCAAGCTCCCGATACAAGACAGTAGCATACCACAGTGCAGTGCCATGCCCTTCAAGGGGGTTTCGTCCCGGGACTTAAAGATTTCGCTCGCTTGAGGACTAGCTTGGTCTGTGACAAGCTATACCGCTTTTGCGTGCCGACGGCCGGTTAGGACCGGAGGTGCACACTGGTGGAACACGTGGACTGCACGGATGCAGACGCTCGAGTGCGAGGCTTGCCACACGTGGCCCGGATTCTACCTAATGGTTAGTATTATTTAGTAATTTTCAGTATTTATTTAGCTACACTATCGCTATTTAGTGTCTAATTTTCGGGGGCGCGCCCACTGTCAGGGGCCGCGCACCACACTAGTTAGGAGTTTGAGCACTGCTCCCCAGTAAACACCCTCTTGGGAGATCCCAAGGAGGGAGTCTTGGCTCTGAACTTTTCGCCTTCTGCGCGTCTTCACCGCATACTGCGTGAGCGCCCGTCGCACGTTAGTTCATTCACCCCTCTGTCGATTAGAGTGCTACAACTACCGTGGGTTCATATTTAATCGCTGACACTTGTCGTAGTCTCGCCCCTGTATAGGGTTTCGCCCCCGTTTCCTCTTGTTCTTCTTTTTGGCTCTCGTGAGTGGCCGCCCCACTCATCCCGCTCGTCCACCTCATACGAGTGTTTCCTCGCTCCTTCTCCGACAATCGCCGTGTTACCGCTCCGCCTAGGATTGGTCACACCCCAGAGTGTGCCGTGCTCACCTAAACACTCTAGGTATATCCCGCCGGACTGGCCTCGGTCTTACACTGGACTCTGCCGTGCCTTTCCAGAGTGGCTCTGTTTCTGTGCTCCGCTGGGACGCGTCTCCTCCGCCTGAGGCGTGTCTCTCGAGAGAGGAAGATCCCGAACATCTTAGTGGTGTCTCCGCTCCAAGCGTTGTCCTACAAACTGATCTCCGGACATAGAAATTTGAGTCGGGCACACTCAGTCACGATTAATCGGAAATAGGACTCACCAATTGAGGTTGATCTCAGTTGCACTCTTTGAAGAAGTTTCTTGGCCCCACTAGCTGATCGGGTTTGGATACTCACGTGTAACGGATTCTGATCTCATGTCGTCCAAAGACCGTCCAAGGACGCGGAGTTAAACCGGTGCACCGGAACCATCGCAACCAACCCGTATCCCGGTCATTTCACGGTCTCATACTGGTGGATCGACTGGCGTGCCAGGTGCAAGGACCTCGAGACCTCCTGTCTCTGATTCGACACCCCCAGCAAGCGGAGCAGGACCGGTGTCTGCCGCCGCCCAGATGCGCTCCCCTGCTAGGGTTGTCACTCTCCATCCCAGCTTTGCAGCTGTCGAAGAGCAACTCCGCTCTATGCGGGAAGCTCAAGTCATCCTTGCAGAGGAGTTCGATTCCCTTCACAAGAAGGTAAATGACACTGCTACGCAGGATTTTTCTGAGGACCTCCGTGTCCTCCGTGCGGATGTGAACTCGATTCTAGAGTCCCTTGGTGGACCCTCGGCCTTTGTCAAGGACGTCGCAGACCAGTTCTCGCGCGTCCGAAGCCGTCTCGAGACGTTGGAACAAACCCTAATGTCGGGGGATGATCCGGCCGAGCCGGTTGCAGTATCCCATAAGGGAAGTAAGGAAGAGAACCGCCAGGCTCGAAAGAAGCGAAGGAACACGGATCCCGAACCGTCAGACTCCTCATCCTCGCAGTCCGACTCTTCCGATTCATCGGTGGAAGTAGCTCGCCGTGAGCGTTCCCCAGGCTCTAAGCGGTCAACAGCCACCCATGGAGTGATCCGCGCTCGCACGAAGGGAAGGAAGCACACAGGTTTGAAGGAGCTGAAACCGACCAATTCGCTCTTTAAGAAGCTCTTATCATATCGGTACTACCGTTTGGAGGACTCCTCTTTGGATCGTACACCCCGTGGTACGGGAAGAGTGAAGGACTGCATTAAGCGAATGCAGCTCTCACTTCGGAACCAGTTGTTTACTGGAGAAGACCCAATACTGGTGTTGGATTTCTTCGCACGCTTTGTCGCGGAAGCTGGCATCCTTGGAATGAACGAGGTACAGGCCTACATTACCTTACTGTACTTCTTACGTGGGCTTGCAGAAGACCAGTACCACTCTGTCAGAGGTTCATTACGCGCCTCTGTGGGAGGGGTCACATGCTGGCCCGAAGCAGTTCAGTACCTCCTGAGGTCGTATGCTACTAACTCCGCCATTCAGCAGGCTCTGCTCGCCCTGCGGGACACTCGCCAACGTCCAGGCGAGTCGGAAACCGATTATTCGTCGCGCCTTACCAAGGCCTTCCACCGCTGTGTCAATTTTTACCCCGCTGAAGAGCGTTGTACCATGTTTTTCGATGGTTTGGACCCGGCGATCCCGACTCTTGTTGCTCGACGTTGAGAAGATAGACCTAAAGCCACGTATTTGGAACAAGTGCAGTTTGCTCGTGGAGAAGGTGAAGCCCTGCGCGAACGCACTCCTGGCTCCAGGGTTAAGTCCGCAAAAGCGTTGATGTTACAACCAGGTACCCCGTCAGCTTCGATGATCGACGAACAGGCCTCTCGAAGGGATTATGATAACTTCCAGCTAGCCCATAGCGACGTTCATTCCATCCAGCCAAAGGAGTTACCCTTCACCTTGGACGAGTCACAATACGTGATTGAGGATGACACGCTACTCTATGCGGATAATGGTCGCGTTCGTGCGCCACGCGTCCCACACGAAAGTGGTAATGGCCGCTTTTCGCGTCCTGGTTGGAGAGATACCCGCCCCGCGGTGAAGTTCGTCGAGCCTCGCCATCCAACACCGGCTTCTGGCCTGATTTTTCATCTCTGCTACAAACCAGGCCATACTTCTCCACAATGTGTGTTGTCTCGAGGCTCTATCCCCGGAGGACAAAGCAGCTGTCCCGATTGCATCGTATATCCGTGCTCGAACGAATGTTCCACGTCACATATCGCTTCCCCGAGCTCGGGTCGTACCTGCACCGGATTCCCGTGTCACCGACGTGGTCTGTCACCCCACCGCTTCTGCGGTACCTTCTGGACCTGATGCCCCGGCGTTGCCTGCTCAACGTTCTGAGCAGCCGCCTCGGGCGGAACAGGCCCAGAAAACTAAATATGGGAGTCTCCTCTCAAGGAGGGGCGCCCTCAGAGTCGAGGTCGACGGCGCCCGAGGCGTCCAAGCCTCGCTCCCCGGTCAAAATCCTTTCAAGGAAAGAGGCCGTCAATGACCTGAACTCGGAGCACTTTAGCATTCTGCGTCGTCCGTGGAAACGTGTTTCCCATAACCGGTTCCCGGATAGTGTTCTGGTGATGGCCAAGAGAAACTACAAGGTCTATGCTGACCTTGGCCTTTCACCCCCGGTTTATGGTGCGACACCTTACCGTCTTAGACACCGGTGCCTGTCCGAACTTTGTCGTGGAGGAAGTGTTACCGCCTGCTTTGCAGTCTAGGATCCGTCGCTACCTCGTCCCGGAGGTCGCTGACGCGAACAACAAACCGTTGGATACGGTGGGGTTCATAGAACTGGTAGTCCGCGTTGGCGCTCGCGTTGTGAAACTGGACTTCGTCGTATGTCGGAAATTACCCGCCCCAGTCATCTTGGGTTGCGACTTTTGCGACCGCTTCGTCGAAGCGATCTTCCCCCGCCAACGGCGTGTCGAGATGGAGGATGAATCGTCCACTCCGATCGTTCGTCGTCCGCTCAGGCGTGCCACGAAGAAGCATGTCCCGCTAACGGCAGCACAGGAACCTGGACCGGATAACCGTGAATCTAATAAGCTCCGCGTCGCGGCGTCGTTGTGCGTCCCGCCTGAGTCCGAAATGATGGTGAAAGTAACCTCCCGTCAACACCGACTCCGGATCTTACAACCATTGTCGTCACTGTATGACAGGCACAGCCTCGCAATTGCGAATGAAATCGTCCATGTGGAGCCAAACCAACCGTTTCACGTGCTGATCGCCAATCTAGGGACAGTACCCCAGTATCTGGTGAAGAACCAAGTGATAGGGTCCGTCATGCCGCACCCCATCCCTATGGTGCCGACAAAGCTGACCGCAGCTGACGTTCTCGGACTCGGTCACTCTAAGGAGGGGGACAGCCCGGAACCCGTTTCATCGCCGGTACCCGCGGATCAACCTGTAACATCAGAGACGCAGCTCGTTTCAACGAGTGGTAACCGCCCCGATCCAGTCCAAGAACTCGAGGACCTGGATCTCAGCCACGTCCCGGAGTCATACCGCCATGGATTGCGAGAACTTTTATGGAACTTCACCACTATGTGGGACGGCTCCCTTGGTGAGATTGCCACTACGGAACACCGGATTGATTTGCTACCGGACACCCGACCCATCTCTCAGCACCCATACCGTGCTGGACCCGCCGCACGCGCGGAGGAAAAGGCACAAGTGGATAAAATGCTTCGAGCACGAGTCATTGAACCGGCTCAGTCGCCGTGGGCTTCTCCAGTCGTACTCGTTCCAAAGCAGGATGGTTCTTGAAGGTTTTGCGTCGACTACCGTTGGTTGAATGCCGTCACCGTCAAGGACGTGTATCCAATCCCAAGAATGGACCAGTACATTGACTCGCTGGGTTCCGCCACCGTCTTTGCATCCCTGGACGCTAATTGGGGATACTGGCAAGTTCTGGTAAGGAAGCAAGACCAGGATGAAACCGCTTTTGCGTGTCACTTTGGTCTCTACCGTTTCAAACGGATGCCTTTTGGTATGACCAACGCCCCCGCTACTTTCCAGCGAGCCATCGACATCCTATTGGCCCACTTCAAATGGCGTACCTGCTTGGTCTACCTGGATGACATAATCGTCTTCTCAGATAATCTGGACAAACATCTCACTCATGTGAGGGATATCATGACCACGCTTCGAGATTCGGGTGTCACTCTTAAGTTGTTGAAGAAATGTGATTTCTTCACGGACACCGTGAAGTATCTCGGCCATGTTATCTGTCCAGGACGTGTTACAATCGAGGAGACTCGTGTTAAGTCACTCAAAGAGGCTAAAGAACTGCGGACGGAAACCGAGCTTCGTTCCTTTCTGTGACTCGCGAACGTCTACCGACGATTCATCTTGCACTTTGCGGACAAAGCTGCACCGTTAAACCAGCTTTTACGGAAAGGCCAACCACCAAAACTGGACCCCTTAACCCCCGTTCAAACGGAATCTTTCAACTCTCTTAAGGATTCTGTCGTCTCCGCCCCGATCCTCTCGTTGCCCAAGCCTGGAAGGCCCTTCACTGTAGATACGGACGCCAGCGACTACCAAGTAGTTTGTGCACTGTTTCAAACTGCACCCAACGGGGAAAGACGCCCCGTAGGGAACTGGTCCCAATCGCTCAACGTCCACGAGGAGAATTACTCCGTCTTGGAGAAGGAATGCCTTGCAGTAGTGTGGTCATTACAAACGTTGCGCCCCTATCTCATGGGTAATCATTTCACCATTTTTACGGACCACCATCACTTCGATTGCTACTCTGCATCTCGTAGCCTTCAGGCCGCTTGATGCGTTGGCGTCTCCTTCGAGCGGAATTAGACTTTGACGTGCAGTACCAAAAAGGATCGTGCAACACCCAAGCCGATGCTCTCTCCCGCCTGATCACTACTGGCGAAGCACTACGCGTCAAAGATGATGAAATACCCTGCTTTGCAGTGAATGGCGACGACGCTACCATCGAGGACGAGGAACGAGACACGGACTCTTCAGATTACGGTTCCGAATTGGAAGACTTTCTTCTCTCGGAAGATTCCGAGAAACCCTTACCAGGGAACTTCGTGCCTATTACTCCAGAGGAGATGATACGGGAGCAACTCGCTGACCCGTTCTGCGCAAAGGTCCGCGCTCAACTCAATGGAAGAGGTACTCTCCCCTTTCAGGTGAATGAGGCCGGATACCTTGTACGGACCGTCGGATCGCACCCACAAATCGTGGTACCACATAACCTCCAGTCGAGAGTATTGCGGATGTCGCACTACTCCAAACTGAGTGGCCACGTCGGGGGACGGAAACTTTACCTCACCCTACGCCGTTACTTCTACTGGCCGGCCATGGAAGTGGACTGCTACGCAACGGTGCGGTTTTGTACCGATTGCGCTGGGAACCGTGTCAAACTCCGCCGCCATGCGACGAAGTTGAAGCTGTTTCCAGCTCGCACTCCATTTGAGTTTGTGGCCATTGATATACTCGGTCCCTTCCTTACCACTAAGTGGAATTACAAATTCTTCCTCGTAATTACAGATCGCCTCTCAGAGCTGGTCCGGACCGTACTGTTACGGAATATCTCCGCTGTGAGCGTGGCTCAAGCCATCGTCCTACACTGGGTCTTCGTCTACGCTCCACCGGTCAACCTCCTCTCCGATAACGGGAGACAGTTCGCCTCTCGTTTCATCGAAGATGTATGTCGCATCTTGGACATTAAGAACCTGTAAACGACCACTTACCACCCCAAACTAATGGGCAGGCCGAACGGTTCAACCGGACATTACTTGCGACACTCCGTTCATACGTTGCAGACCACCCCAAAGATTGGGACTTTTTCACTGATCCGCTCACCTTTTCGTACAATACGCAGGTGCACAGGACAACTGGATTGACGCCCTTCGAGCTGGTACTGTCCCGTACCCCACCGCCCGTGGCACTGGAACCACAGCCCACGCTGGATACCTTTCCGTCACCAACTGCTTACCGCGAAGCGTGGAGAAATTGGCTCACGAAGCTCGTTCCCGCCGCACGGCGTTCAATAGGCCGAGCCCAGGCCGCTTACAAGCGTGAATTTGATACCAAAGCCCCTCGCTCGCCGCCACGTCTCGCCCCCGACGGTTATGTATTCATCCGCAAGGAGTATTGGAACCCAAAGAAGGAGAAACGCCACAAGCTGTCACCCGTTGCCGACGGCCCCTTTCAGGTTATTTCGGTAGCTCCCAACACTGTCGTTGTTGACCTCGCTGGTAACCACGAGCGCATTACCCGCGATCGCGTGCTATCGGCTCCTCCGCCGTTAACATCGCAAACTACTGGTGTGACTGCTCCCGTTGAAACGGATTCCTCGACCCCCTTACCCAAGGTCCACCCGCGTCCCTACGAGTTACCACACCCATCTCGGGGTTTGTCTGATCTTCCGCTACCCGCGGCGCCCAACCCGCAAGGAATCGGGTCGCGCATTCGTCGCTCCTCCCCAGTCCACCCGACGGACACCAACTCCGGTGCATCGTCTAAGGAAGGGGAGGCGCCCGACAGCCGTCGTAATCCGGTCGATACCGTCGCTGGAAACGCCGCACCGTCGCGTGTCGTTCTTCGCCCATCAGGGGTGCCTGATACCGACATCCTGCAGGACTCGACGCAGTCGCTATCCAAGCCTCAGAACGCAGCTGCGGATAACGCCACCAACACCCGCCGAGGTGTCACCACACGTGCAACACGGAGTGCAAATGCGCTCAAAGCACCGCAGCCTGATACAGTACGAGTGGACGACGCACCGCCAAGTACCCCACACAGGGAGGCGGATACATCCACGACGCCGACGCCGAACAGCCAGCCATTGGAACCCTCACGTGACTACACGGAACCTCGCCGTGGGACAGAGAGGTGCGACAATGCGCCACCGCCCCAGCGAATCTCACCGCCGAAGCGAGCTTCACCACGCCGATTAGCGGAACGACCACCCGGGTTACCCGCCGATATGGGCCCTCCAACCGGAATGGGAAACGCCGAAGCAAACCAGGCACTTGGGGAAGATGAACCGCCGAAGTCGGTTCGACATTCCACTCAGCCGAGGACTGCCTTGCGCGCTACACGGTCCGACTGGAGCGAAGCCACCCATCGCGTGATCACTTCGGTACCCCCGGGCTCAGGACGTGTACCACCCGGAAATAGCGACACCGTCATACGGGATGGCCAGGAAGTGTACCGACAAGAGTTCGTGGTCGGACGCATTCTGGAGCACCCCTACCACCCAAAGGTGTATCTCCAATACTTGGTCCGTTGGTATGGGTACGGCCCCAAATGGGATTCAGACGAACCAATAGAGCACCTACCTCGGTCAAAGGTGGTACATTATCATCGTCGTACTGGCACAGCTTTGCCGGCTACCATAGACCGAGCCCCAGTGGGATAAAAAGACAGCCGATGGAGATAAAGGAACAGAAGATTTGGATAAGGACCCTTCGAAGAAGGAGAAGATGCACAGAAGACCTGAAGAAGGATACTCAGAAGAAGTGGAAGAGAAGAAAGAAAACAAATACGTCATAGACCGAAGTAGTTTACAATTTTCGAAGTTGCTGCATACACTACCGCACAGCGGGATATACTAACCAAGACAACAATGGATTAGTTGCAAGAACCCGGACTGCCGTGCGCGCCAACCAAATCGCTAGCAGAGTTACTCCCGCCGGTCAGGCGTGCCACGAGGGCGTCTCTCATCGTACCGATGGCGATGCTCGCCGCTTGTGCGTTCAGTCCAACACCCCGAAGGAACTGGGAGATCACGACCGCCTCTGGGCGTATGGGAACCTCGATAAGTTCCGGTTCGTCCGGCAACGCCGCCGCCACTGGATCGACGACCGCACCTGCGCGAGTCGCTCCCTGCGCCGGCTGCGCCGTAGTATCGGCACCATCGGGGTCTCCCACGTCTTCCATGACCTCGTCACCACGGTATTCGCCCTCCTCCTCCAGGAGGTCGTCACCGCCATAGGCGTAGTAGAAGTCATCCGAGTTGACAAACCCCACGGGGTGCTAATATGGTATGCCTCGCGGAGTTATCCGGAGTGCCGACACCTCCGCCTCGGAGATCTCTTGCTGCTCCCATGGGTTAGGAAGATTAAATCTCTCGCCAACGGCGTGCGACACCCCGGAGACCGGTCAGCCCCACCGGCTTCTTGAACAAGGCCGCTCTGCCGGACAGGTACGACAGCCTAGTCGACACGCCCAATGATGTCGATAAGCTCCTGAGCTTCATCTGCGTTATTCACACCTCCAAGAGGTAGTTGAAGGTCCAGCTGCCGGATGTAACCACGCAAGCGCGGAGGAAGATACCACAGTCGATACTGGTCGTAGGCTTCCCACAAGATGTACGCCGCGGCGCGGCCTGCCCATTCTGTTAGGACCACGGACCATAAGCCGGAGTGCCGATCCTCGATGAGGTACGAGCCCAGATAGGAGACGACTGGAGGCAACTCCACGTATCATCCCCGGCACACCTCGACGGAGGACCACCACCCAGGCAGGGGAACGTATCGCCCGAACTGATAGAAGGGACTAATCCGGTTTATCTCCGTGTTCTGATAAGGGACAAGGAACCCCAAGCGGGATCTGCCCCGACGCTCCTTGCGGATGAAGTTCTGTAACCACCGATATCACGACTCACGATGAAGGTGACGAAACTCAGCACGAATGATCGGTTCGTCTGAATCCCATTCGGGGCCGTACCCGTACCAACGGACCAAGTATTGGAGATACACCTTTGGGTGGTAGAAAAGCTCCAGAATGCGTCCGACCACGAACTCTTGTCGGTACACTTCCCGGCCATCCCGTATGACAGTGTCGCTATTTCTGGGTGGTACCCGTCCTGAGCCCGGGGGTACCGAAGTGATCACGCGTTGGGCGGCTTCGCTCCGGTCGGACCGTGTAGCGCGCAAGGCAGTCCTCGGCTCAGTGGAATGTCGACCCAACTTCGGCGGTTCATCATCTCCAAGTGCCTGGTTTGCTTCGGCGTTTCCCATTCCCGTTGGAGGGCCCATACCAGCGGGTAACCCGGGTGGTCGTTCCGCTAATCGGCGTGATGAAGCTCGCTTCGGCGGTGAGACTCGCTGGGGCGGTGTCGCATTGTCGCACCTCTCTGTCCCACGGCGAGGTTCCGTGTAGTCCCGTGAGGGTTCCAATGGCTGGCTGTTGGGCGTCGGCGCCGCGGATGTATCCACCTCCCTGAGCGGAGTACTTGGCGGTGCGTCGTCCACTCGTACTGTATCAGGCTGCGGTGCGTCGAGCGCATTTGCACTCCGTGTTGCACGTGTGGTGACACCTCGGCGGGTGTTGGTGGCGTTATCTGCAGCTGCGTTCCGAGGCCTGGATAGCGACTGCGTCGAGTCGTGCAGGACGTCGGTATCAGGCACACTTGATGGGCGAAGAATGACACGCGACGGTGCGGCGTTTCCAGCGACGGTATCGACCGGATTACGACGGCTGTCGGGCGCCTCCCCCTCCTTAGACGATGCACCGGAGTTGGTGTCCGTCGGGTGGAATGGGGAAAAGCGACGAATGCGCGACACGATTCCTTGCGGGTTGGGCGCCGCGGGTAGCGGAAGGTCAGACAAACCCTGAGATGGGTGTGGTAACACGTAGAGACGTGGGTGGACCTGGGGTAAGGGGGTCGATGAATCCGTTTCAACGGGAGCAGTCACACCAGTAGGTTGGGATGTTAACGGCAGAGGAGCCGATACTACGCGATCGCGGGAGATGCATTCCTGATTACCAGCGAGGTCAACAACGACAGTGTCGGGAGCCACCAAAATAACCCGAAAGCGCCCGTCGGCAACGGGTGACAGCATGTGGCGTTTCTCCTTCTCTGGGTTCCAATACTCCTTGCGGATGAATACATAACCGTCGGGGGCGAGACGTGGCGGCGAGCTAGGGGCTTTGGTATCAAATTCACGCTTGTAAGCGGCCTGAGCTCGGCCCATTGAACGCCGTGCGGCGGGAACGAGCTTTGTGAGCCAAGTTTTCCACGCTTCGCGGTAAGCAGTCGGTGACGAAAAGGTATCCAGCGTGGGCTGTGGTTCCAGTGCCACTGGCGGTGGGGTACGGGACAGTACCAGCTCGAAGGGCGTTAATCCAGTGGTTTTGTGCACCTGCGTATTGTATGCAAAGGTGAGCGGATCAGTGAAAAAGTCCCAATCTTTGGGGTGGTCTGCAACGTATGAACGGAGTGTCGCAAGTAATGTCCTGTTGAACCGTTCGGCCTGCCCATTAGTTTGGGGGTGGTAAGTGGTCGTTAACAGGTTCTTAATGTCCAAGATGCGACATACATCCTCGATGAAACGAGAGGCGAACTGTCTCCCGTTATCGGAGAGGAGGTTGACCGGTGTACCGTAGACGAAGACCCAGTGTAGGACGATGGATTGAGCCACGCTCACAGCAGAGATCTTCCGTAACAGTACGGTCCGGACCAGCTTTGAGAGACGATCTGTAATTACGAGTAAGAATTTGTAATTCCACATAGTGGTAAGGAAGGGACCGAGTATATCAATGGCCACAAACTCCAATGGAGCGCGAGCTGGAAATAGCTTCAACTTCGTCGCATGAAGGCGGAGTTTGACACGGTTCCGAGCGCAATCGGTACAAAACCGCACCGTTGCGTAGCAGTCCACTGCCATGGCCGGCCAGTAGAAGTTACGGCGTAGGGTGATGTAAAGTTTCCGTCCCCCGACGTGGACACTAAGTTTGGAGTAGTGCCACATCCGCAATACTCTCGACTGGAGGTTATGTGGTACCACGATTTGTGGGTGCGATCCGACGGTCCGTACAAGGTATCCGGCCTCATTCACCTGAAAGGGGAGAGTACCTCTTCCATTGAGTTGAGCGCGGACCTTCGCGCAGAACGGGTCAGCGAATTGCTCCCGTATCATCACATCTGGAGTAATAGGCACGAAGTTCCCTGGTAAGGGTTTCTCGGAATCTTCCGAGAGAAGAAAGTCGTCCAATTCGGAACCGTAATCTGAAGAGTCCGTGTCTCGTTCCTCGTCCTCGATGGTAGCGTCGTCGCCATTCACTGCAAAGCAGGGTATTTCATCGTCTTTGACGGGTGTTGCTTCACCAGTAGTGACCATGCGGGAGAGAGCATCGGCTTGGGTGTTGCACGATCCTTTTCGGTACTGCACGTCAAAGTCTAATTCCGCTAGACGGAGACGCCAACGCATCAAGCGGCCTGAAGGCTTCGAGATGCACAGTAGCCATCGAAGTGATGTGTGGTCCGTAAAAATGGTGAAATGATTACCCATGAGATAGGGGCGCAACGTTTGTAATGACCGCACTACTGCAAGGCATTCCTTCTCCGAGACGGAGTAATTCTTCTCGTGGACGTTGAGCGATCGGGATCAGTACCCTACGGGGCGTCTTTCCCCGTTAGGTGCAGTTTGAAACAGTGCACAAACTACTTGGTAGTCGCCGGCGTCCGTATCTACAGTGAAGGGCCTTCCAGGCTTGGGCAACGAGAGGATCGGGGCGGAGACGACAGAATCCTCAAGAGAGTTGAAAGATTCCGTTTGAACGGGGGTTAAGGGGTCCAGTTTTGGTGGTTGGCCTTTCCGTAAAAGCTCGTTTAACGGTGCAGCTTTGTCCGCAAAGTGCGAGATAAATCGTCGGTAAACGTTCGCGAGTCCCAGAAAGGAGCGAAGCTCGGTTTGCGTCCGCAGTTCTTTAGCCTCTTTGAGTGACTTAACACGAGTCTCCTCGAATGTAACACGCCCTAGACGGATAACATGGCCGAGATACTTTGCGGTGTCCGTGAAGAAGTCACATTTCTTCAAATTAAGAGTGACACCCGCATCTCGAAGCGTGGTCATGATATCCCTCACATGAGTGAGATGTTTGTCCAGATTATCTGAGAAGACGACTATGTCATCCAGGTAGACCAGGCAGGTACGCCATTTGAAGCGGGCCAATAGGATGTCAATGGCTCACTGGAAAGTAGCGGGGGCGTTTGTAAGACCAAAAGGCATCCGTTTGAAACGGTAGAGACCGGAGTGACACGAGAAAGCGGTTTTATCCTGGTCTTACTTCCTTACCAAAACTTGCCAGTATCCCAAATTGGCTTTCAGGGTGGTAAAGACGGTGGCGGTGCCTAGCGAGTCAATGTACTCGTCCATTCTTGGGAGTGGATACACGTCCTTGACGGGGACGGCATTCAACCGACGATAGTCGACGCAAAACCTCCAGGAACCATCCTGCTTTGGAGCCAGTACTACTGAAGAAGCCCACGGCGAATAAGCCAGTTCGATGTCTCCTGCTCGAAGCATTTTATCCACTTGTGCCTTTTCCTCCGCGCGTGCGGCGGGTCCGGTACGGTATGGGTGCTGAGAGATGGGTCGGGTGTCCGGTAGCACATCAATCCGGTGTTCCGTAGTGGCAATCTCACCAAGGGAGCCGTCCCACATAGTGGTGAAGTCCCTTAAAAGTTCTTCCAATCGATGGCGGTATGACTCCGGGACGTGGCTGAGATCCAGGTCCTCGAGTTATTGGACTGGATCCGGGCGGTCACCACTCGTTGAAACGGGCTGCGTTCCTGATGTTACAGGTTGAACCCCAGGTACCGGCGATGAAACGGGTTCCGGGCTGTCCGCCTCCTTAGAGTGTACGAGTCCGAGAACGTCAGCTGCGGTCAGCTTTGTCGGCACCATAGGGATGGGGTGCGGCATGACGGACCCTATCACTTGGTTCTTCACCAGATACTGGGGTACGGTGCCTAGATTGGCGATCAGCACGTGAAACGGTTGGTTTGGCTCCACATGGACGATTCCATTCGCAATTGCGAGGCTGTGCCTGTCAGACAATGATGAAAATGGTTGCAAGACCCGGAGTCCGTATTGACAGGTTACTCTCACCATCATTTGGGACTCAGGCGGGACGCACAACGACGCTGCGACGCGGAGCTTATTAGATTCACGGTTATCCGGTCCAGGTTCCTGTGCTGCCGGTAGCGGGACATGCTTCTTCGTGGCACGCCTAAGCAGACGACGAACGATCGGAGTGGAAGATCAATCCTCCATCTCGACACGCCGTTGGCGGGGGAAGATCGCTTCGACGAAGCAGTCGCAAAAGTCCCAACCCAAGATGACTGGGGCGGCTAGTTTCCGACATACGACGAAGTCGAGTTTCACCATGCGAGCGCCAACGCAGACTACCAGTTCTATGACCCCCCCAAATCCAACGGTTTGTTGTTTGCTTTAGCGACCTCCAGGACGTGGTCGCGGCGGATCCTAGACTGCAAAGCAGGCGGTAACACTTCCTCCACGAAAAAGTTCGGACCGGCACCGGTGTCTAAGACGGTAAGGTATTGCACCATAAACTGGGGTGAAAGGCCAAGGTCAGCATAGACCTTGTAGTTTCTCTTGGCCATCACCAGAACTCTATCTGGGAGTCGGTTATGGGAAACACGTTTCCACGGACGACGCAGAACGCTAAAGTGTTCCGAGTTCACGTCATTGACGGCCTCTTTCCTTGAAAGGATTTTGACCGGGGAGCGAGGCTTGGACGCCTCGGGCGCCGTCGACCTCGACTCTGAGGGCACCCTTCCTAGAGAGAAGACTCCCAAATTTAGTTTTTCTGGGCCTGCTCCGCCGAAGGCGGCTGCTCAGGGCGTTGAGCGGGCAACGCCTGCGCATCAGGTCCAGAAGGTACCGTAGAAGCGGTGGGGTGACCGACCACGTCGATGACACGGGATTCCGGTGCAGGTGCCACCCGAGCTCGGGGAAGCGACACGTGACGTGGAACCTCCGTTCGAGCACGGATATACGATGCAATCGGAACAGCTGCTTTGTCCTCCGGGGATAGGGCCTCGTAATTGACTACGACTTGTGCCCATTCTCGGAGAGGCAACACACATTGTGGAGAAGTATGGCCTGGTTTGTAGCAGAGATGACAAATCAGACCAGAAGCCGGTGTTGGGTGGCGAGCATCGGCGAACTTCAACCGCGGGGCGGGTATCTCTCCAACCAGGACGCAAAAAGCGGACATTACCACTCTCATGTGGGACGCGTGGCGCACGAACGCGACAATTATCCGCATAGAGTAGCGTGTCATCCTCAATCACGTATTGTGACTCGTCCAAGGTTGAGGGTAACTCCGTTGTCGGGATGGAATGAACGTCGCTATAGGCTAGCTGCACGTTATCATAATCCCTTCGAGAGGCCTGTTCGTCGATCATCGAAGCTGACGGGGTACCCGGTTGTAACATCAACTCTTTTGCGGACCTAACCCTGGAGCCAGGAGTGCGTGCGTGCAGGGCTTCACCTTCTGCACGAGCGAACTGCACTAGTTCCAAATACGTGGCTTTAGGTCTATCTTTTCGACGTCGAGCAACAAGAGTCCGGATCTCCGGGTCCAAACCATCGACAAACATGGTACAACGCTCTTCAGCCGGGTAAACATTGCCACAGCGGAGGAAGGCCTTGTTAAGGCGCGACGAATAAACGGTTTCCGACTCGCCTGGACGTCGGCGAGTGTCCCGCAGGGCGAGCATAGCCTGCTGAGTGGCGGAGTTAGTAGCATACGACCTCAGGAGGTACTGAACTGCTTCGGGCCAGCATGTGACCCCTCCTTCGGAGGCGCGTGATGAACCTCTGACAGAGTGGTACTGGTCTTCTGCAAGCCCACGTAAGAAGTACGGTAAGGCAATGTAGGCCTGTCCCTCGTTCATTCCAAGGATGTCAGCTTCCGCGACAAAGCGTGCGAAGAAATCCACCACCAGTATTGGGTCTTCTCCAGTAAACAACTGGTTGCGAATTGAGAGCTGCATTCGCTTAATGCAGTCCTTCACTCTTCCCGTACCACGGGCTGTACGATCCAAAGAGAAGTCCTCCAAACGGTAGTACCGGTATGATAAGAGCTTCTTAAAGAGCGAATTGGTCGGTTTCAGCTCCTTCAAACCTGTGTTCTTCCTTCCCTTCGTGCGGGCACGGATCACACCATGGGTGGCTGTTGACCGCTTAGAGCGTGTGGAACGCTCACGGCGAGCTACTTCCACCGACGAATCGGAAGAGTCGGACTCCGAGGATGAAGAATCCGACGGTTCAGGACCCGTGTTTCTTCGCTTCCTTTGAGCCTGGCGGTTCTCTTCCTTATTTCCCTTGTGGGATACTGCAACCGGCTCGGCCGGATCATCCCCCGACATTAGGGTTTGTTCCAACGTCTCGAGACGGCTTCAGACGCGCGAAAACTTGTCCGCGACGTCCTTGACAAAGGCCGAGGGTCCACCAAGGGACTCTAGAATCGAGTTCACATCCGCACGGAGGACACGGAGGTCCTCAGAAAAATCCTGCGTAGCAGTGTCATCCACCTTCTTGCGAAGGGAATCAAACTCCTCTGCAAGGATGACTTGAGCTTCCCGCATGGAGCGGAGTTTCTCTTCCACAGCTGCAAAGCTGGGATGGAGGGTGACATCCCTAGCAGGGGAGAGCATCTGGGCGGCGGCAGACGCCGGTCCTGCTCCGCTTGCTGGGGGTGTCGAATCAGAGACAGGAGGTCTCGAGGTCCTTCCACCTGGCACGCCAGTCGATCCACGGGTATGAGACCGTGAACGGACCGGGATACGGGATGGTTGCCATGTTTCCGGTGCACCGGTTTGACTCCGCGTCCTCCGACGGTCTTTGGACGACATGAGATCAGAATCCGTTACACGTGAGTATCCAAACCCGATCGGCTAGTGGGGCCAAGAAACTTTCTCAAAGAGGGCAGCTGAGATCAACCTCAATTTGTGAGTCCTCTTTCCGATTAATCGTGACTGAGTGTGCCCGACTCAAACTTCTAAGTCGGGAGACCAGTTCGTAGGACAACGCTTGGAGCGAAGACACCCCTAAGATGTTCGGGATCTTCCTCTCTTGAGAGACACGCCTCAGGCGGAGGAGACGCGTCCCAGCGGAGCACAGAAACAGAGCCACTCTGGAGAGGCACGACGAAGTCGGGTGTAAGACCGAGGCCAATCCGGCGGGATATACCTAGAGTGTTTAGGTAAGCACGGCACAGTCTGGGGGGGTGACCAACCCTAGGCGGAGCGGTACCACGGCGATTGTCGGAAAAGGAGCGAGGAAACACTCGTATGAGGTGGACGAGCGGGGTGAGTGGGGCGGCCACTCACGAGAGCCAAAAAGGAGAACAAGAGGAAAACGGGGACGAAACCCTATACAGGGGCGAGACTAAGACAAGTGTCGGCGATTAAATATGAACCCACGGTGGTGGTAGCACTCTGGTCGACAGAGGGGTGGATGAACTAACGTGCAGCGGGCGCTCACGCAGTATGCGGTGAAGACGCGCCGAAGGCGAAGAGTTCAGAGCCAAGACTCCCTCTTTGGGATCATCCAAGAGGGTGTTTACTGGGAAGCAGTGCTCAACCTCCTAAGTAGTGTGGCGGGCGGCCCCTGACAGTGTGCGCGTGCACGAAAAATAGACACTAAATAGCGATACCGTAGCTAAATAAAGACTAAAAAATACTAAATAAGACAAACCATTAGGTAGAATCCGGGCCACGTGTGGCACGCCTCGTACTCGAGCGTCGGCATCCGTGCAGTCCACGTGTTCCACCAGTGTGCACCTCCGGTCCTAACCGGCCGTCGGCACGCAATAGCGGTATAGCTTGTCATAGACCGAGCTAGTCCTCAAGCGAGCGAAATCTCTAAGTCCTGGGAAGAAACCCCCTTGAAGGGCATTGTCCTTCAGGACCCTTGTTATAGGCTACCCACGGAGGAAAACCTGCGGAAATGCTAGGAGCCATCGACCTAAGAGGGAGCGAAGGAGCGGTAGCCCCGCCACTGCGGAGAGGAGTCGAAACCAAAAGAGGATGAACGAAAGGAACCGCCGGAGCAGGTTGAAAAACCGCAGGGTTCAAGTTAGCACCTAGAAGTGGATCTGTCAAACGATCAGATGGCGCAACAGCAGAGAAGCTTGCCAGATTGGCAACCTGACGGGTGGCCAGTTGGTACATGTCCAACTGGAACTGATTCTGGAACTCACCAAGTTGGTTCAGCGCCTTCAGGTATTGCGCATGGCGCGGCAGCAAACCTTCAAGGAGCGTTAATGCAGCAACCACGGAGGTAGGCCCATCCCTCTGAATGTTGGTGACGCAAGACTGGCGAATTCGAGCCAGCAAACCGACCACGGCCAGAGAATCCATCATAGGTTGAGGCGGAGGACGAGCAATACCTGAAGGGTTGTCGAACCGTGGAAACGACCAGGCAAGACGGCGCGCGCAGGGACCTAGAAGGGAAATAAAGTTTGAGCAACCGGGAAAGGTGCGATACCAAATTGGTTGAACAATTGGCTATGCGGAAGCAGAATCGCAAGCAAGCAGGGCTACTACCGAAAAGGTGTCCGCGAGCGCGCTATTTACACTGCATCGCCCTCATGACAGTTCCTACCTGAATGGCTGTCGCTCAATTCGTGCGCCGACGTCGTCGCGCGCCCTCCCCAACCGATACTGGCGCCGAGTTCTGAACCTCAAGGGATCGCGCGTCGCGCACAGACACCACTCCAATGCCTGTGCCGCTGTCGCTCGCTACAACTCTATGGTTTGAAGGAAGGGGACACGGGGCGTGTCTCACGGGTAGGAAGGGGGTCTGTCGTATAGTGACAGAAGGTCTGACCTTTGAGGTTGCCAATATACTACACTGACCTTGTAGGTGATGGATGCGAGGGATCATCGGCCATGCAGCTCCGGGCGAGCTACCATCTAGGTGTGGTCAGCCACGTGTAGTGTGGACATGTACCTTCTGGTTGAGTAATTGTTAGTAGTAGTAATTGTAATTATATGTGTTTTAGTACTGTAGTTGAGTGGCCACCTGGCACTGTAGCCAGTGTTGGCGAGGTCTCTGACACTAGGTCAGAGACCGTGCCTTGCTGGCGCCTCCCGGGTGATCTGGAGAGTGCAGTCCACTGCATATAGAGAACTGCACCTCCCCCATCCTAATCTGATAAAAAAAGGCATCACTTGGATCACGACTATACCTTTTGGTTCAACGTTTCTCAACTACCACACAGGCTTTCCCGCGCGTCGACGCCTACCATCGTTCACCTACACGGTATAGGCTAGTTTCCTCGCCGTTTGCCCCTGCGGGTTTTCACAGTACCCTGTTACCATCGAGGTTTACTAAGTCTACCTTCTAAGGTTGAGAATCACCACGCTCCTTACGATTGAGCGTCACCACGCTCCCGAGACAAGACCGTAGCATACCCCAGAGGTGAATGTACGACAGGTAGCGAGGCTGTACGACCTGTCGGTTCTAAGGAGCGCGAAACGGGCTCGACCTAGGAGACAGATATTGAAGATACCTGTAGGGTTTGGCAGCAATAGCCACTGAAGGGTGCAGCAGAAACGGCGGGTGTTCTGAGACCACGTTGGTAGACGATGATGCACAGTGGAAGCGGGTTCGGAAATCCATAAGAACACGTGAATTGCCTTTATGGTCGACTGTAGAAACCAAAAGAGGCGAAAGTATTCTAAGTATAGTAGGTGTTTAACTTTACAGTAGTGACCGCGGTGCCCATGATTGCTGAAGATATATTTCAACGGCCATCCGACCTACGGTGGCGCTTTTCGCCACAAAGCGATGGAAAGGTGCACTTAAAGTGTGTCTCGTTATCTATTTAATCCTATCCATGTAATACTAATAAGCGAAAAGCTATACTATTCGCCAACTAAACTACTATAGTATACATCGCATGCTGGAAACTATCCAGGTTCAACACGTGGCCATATCTATTTCTTCGTGTATCTCACTATACTAAAACATCAAGAACAATTTCTTTAAAGAATCGAGCTATTAAAGAATGCTTCTAACATTTCAAAATTCAGTTTTAAAACAGCTCAGCTAAAATGGCTTGTCAACAAAGTTCTATAAGTATTGTTTTATGTCGACAAAACTGCTTAAGCAACAGAAAAGTTTTTCAATAAGGTTTATGGAAAAAGAATAAATAGTTTCATTCGATACATCGGAAACCAGTCTTCAACCATGCGATTCGTACAAATAGATCCGGAATCATTATTTGTTAGAGCTTTTAGGCACTTATCCTTCAGAAATAATGAAACAATACTTCTAAGCTTGGTTACCTTATATCGTTGTCTGATTGCATCAACAGATGCACCACCATTCGATGTAAGAGCTATAAGAGCCTGTGGGTTATATAAACAGTACTTTGTGGTGAGTTTCATGCTTTTTCAGACGCATATGATTTTTAATACACTCTAAAATTAGATTTGGGATATATTCTTTAGAATACTTTTCCAATGAGAATGTTTATTGATTTTAAAAGTCTTTTTGATATAATAAAGAGAGCTTCGTCTACAGCAAGAAAATTTATACAAAATGACATTTCTGCTGCACGAGAAGCTCAAAAAAGAAATGAAATTTCAGACGTCGGATTTGTTGTGTCTGAAAACAACCCAGCTGATGGTTTCACCAAAGAGAAATCCAACCAAGTTTTTGATTAGGTCTATCAAATGAATCGATGTTAGCACAAACGAAAACAGCTAGTGATTCGCGAAGAATCTTGGAAAACTTAGTTTGCAAAAAAGTGCAAATGTAGTAAATACTGTAGGGATTACAAATTTTAAAGAATTTACGTCTCTCGTTAAAAGTGCGAACTCAAGAATCGCTAATGCGGCGGTAGTTTGATATAAGATTATCTACAATCTTGCTGACGACAGAGTTATTTGTAATTATTTAACTCTAACTGTAGGTATTAACGATACAATTGTGAACAGATAGTTTGCTTTACAACTTTCGTAGTCTACAGAAGAGTATTATAGACTGAAACGAGACACTTGCTCGTATTCCTCTTTCATCATCATTACCATCATCAATGAAAACTTTAAAGGTCTTCTTCAGCATCATCATCTACTCCACCGTCCTCTACACCGTCTACGCCGAATCCGCGGCGCCGCCGTATTCTACTGTGGCTACGCCACATCTGGCGCTCCACCATATTGTACGCCGCGTAAATTGACACGTTTCAAACGCACTGCTGCGCCGTTCTCAGTTTGCGCCACAGTCTTGGCCACTCACTTTCTTACTTGAGACCAAACTTCCTTGTGAGACTTGAAAGGTAAAGTTGTAAAATTTGCAATGGGTTATAGCTGACCCACGAGAACAACTGGTTGCTTCTGGTTGAGCGAGTGCTGCCAATGACTGGTATGGAGCTCATGCCCGAATCTCCTAGCTTCTTCAGGTACACACAAACCACTCACGTGCCATCAACTTGACCTGTACGGCTGAACAAAGCTGGGAGATGTATACTGCGCTTGCTAGCAGCGCATGAGAGCGTATCTGCTCAGCTGTAGAACAGGGCGGCTGACAGAGGTTTAAGGGTTTTAGAACACTTCGAAAATCACAATCAAGCAGAGCTAGAGACGCGCAAACGATTGGATTAGAACGAAAAACATAGAGTTGAAAAATCACGAGTTTGATTTCTTTCAGGACATTCTCTCGACACTAGACTCTGATAAACGCGCATGAATCTCTCTTGATTATTTGTTATTGCTGAATCATGTCAAGGGTATTAGGGGAATCGACCGCATGGCCAATTAGGAGACAAGATAGACTATGCTCACAACTGGTGAGTGAGGAAAAATGGTCTCGAAATCACAAGCTTATATTCCATTGATATTGAGTGGACCCGGACAAAGTCCTGATTTCGGCTTCTTGATTGTGTTTCTTCCGCCGTTCGTTTCTGCAGGTTTTTATGATATGAAAAGCAACCACGCTGATTTGACTGACACCTTGGATTTCGATATGTCTTGTGAGTCCAACGAGAGTGCTACCGGAAGATAGTGAAGCAACTAGGCTGGTTCGACGGTTTTTTTGTCGAACGAGAGGAGTTCTACCGAAAGTTATTGAACTTAAAAGCGAGAGTACAATCCCAGTCTTTCCAGCTATCTGTGCGTCGAAGCGCAGTCGAGTGTCAAGTTTTTGCACTGCTTTGTCTGACATGGCCGATACTTCAGCTCATAACCGCAGTGTCAGTGAAAGGCATAATATTTCCATTTCCGTCGTTCCGCAAGAAGAGAAGAAAGAAACGTACGATACTTGGGGCCCCAATTACGAAGCAGATATGTGGGTAGAGCCCATTCACTGTTGGAAAATTGGAGCAGAGATGATGTGGGAAATTCTCAAAGCCAATCGCATCGCAGGACATGTTCCCGTTGTGGTGGATGCGGGGTGTGGTACTGGAGGACCTGGGGGCGTGCTTCGAAAGCTCGTGGACGAACAGAACTTGCGTATTAGATTGCTTGGATATGATTTCAGCAAAGGCATGCTTGAACAGGCTCGAAGCAAGAACGTTTACGACGAGTTATTTGTCGGTGATCTCTTGGGTGAAGTTCCGGTGAAGGACCAAAGTGCTGATTATGTCATGGCCATTGGGGTGTTCGTAGACGGTTCTGATCACCCTGAGGCTTTGGCCACAGTTTTGGGGCACCTCCGCAAAGACGGAATGGCGTTATTAACATTTCGCCTAAATACATATGAGAGAATGGAAAAGAAATACGAAAAGGTGTTGGAGCAGGTTGGATGCAAAATCGTCAAGAAGAAGATTGACAAATACTACGGAGCTGATAATGCTCTTTACCTGACGTTTAAGAAGTCTTAAAGCTTTGGGTTACACAATTATTTTTGAAGTTCAAAGTAGGATAAGAAATGCCACTTTTAAAGACATCATGTCGAGCCCAGCAATGGGCGTTTCAAAGCACACAGTAAAGTAGTTTTAATTTGGATCTAGAATGGCGGACCGATAGATCTACCCGGCGACTCTGGGACTCACTGAACGCTGAACGCGTAAGGTTCTACCTTGTCGTGCAGCAACTTGTGATGGGCTTGTGCCTGCTCTGTGTCCCCTACATCTCCAAACCATAAAGATCTACAGAGCCTATGTCAGAGAAGGAAATAAGTAATGTTTCAAAAGGTTTCGAGTTTTTTCACATATTTATTCCTGCTACACTCGCTTTGCTTTTTTTCTTTTCTGCTACATTAGGCCTTCTGACTGAGGCCCGTTCTTGCAGTATCTGGTAGCGAAAATGAGAACTAAGAACGAATCTTAATCAAAAAGATCTTGCAACATAGCACACGTCCATGACGAGTGAGCACCACACGTCCGAAACCCTCCCCAATCTCCGCATTGTCAGAGAAATGCGCGGAATTTGCCATTTTAGAAATTTTAGCAGAGTATGATAGGGCTCTTTGACAGTTACCGAGAAATACCGCACTACTATCTCTATCTACGTAGTTCAGTTGGTCGTTGGTTAGTTTAGTTATACTACGGTTACGCGAAACTACATACTCATATTCGCGGAACAGTCTAGGACGCCACCTACACTCTACTACTGCTACTTACTGTGGCGTTCTAGGCGACGGGACCTGGTGTTCTCCTTCGTCTCCGTCCAACATGGCGAAAACAAGCTCGAAACGGCTACGTCGCCACGAGCAGTATTTTCTTTGGTGCGCTCGTAAGCTGGAATATGTTTGAAATGTTTGCTCGCACCTTTTGCATTGAGACGTTATCTTGTTAGCATTCATTGTCTGCATATGAGTTCTCAAGTATCGCTCTACCATGATCTCATTCTCGCACTGCCCACACTGACATCCTCTAGTTTGTTCCGGCAAGTGCATTCCTTGGTGTCGCAGTAAGTCGAAGAGTCCGGTCGTTGTGTATCCGCAGCGCATACAGGTTAGCACTGGCGCACTTAGGCTCTTTGTGTTTGGCTCCGCTCTATCTTGGACCACGCCACCCCTCGCAGCCTGCAAAATACTGCTTGGGCCTGCTGCACCTTGCTCACCAGATGCACCACTGGGACCTGCCGAGGCGACCTGGTCATTTATTTTGTTCCCCGAGAGCTCCCCAGATGGGCCTGGCATCGGAGACTGTCCTTCATCGGTTTGCTGAAGCAAAGATATTTCCTCTCCCAAGCGACGCGCACGTTTGGCGACAGGTCTTCGGGTGACTTTACGTGGGCTCGTGACAATATTCGTAGAGAGACTTTCGCTGGAGCATGAAGACGTCCAACTGGCAGTTTCCCGAGACCGCTTATTTCCAAATCGGATTTCATCCTGTTGATTTTGATTCTGTCTGTCCATCGAGAGAATAGTTTTGATGCTGTAGCTAGGCAAAACTGTGAAAGCCGATTCTTCTTTGGGACACTTTGTTGAGCTAGGTACCGAATTCTTTATCTGTATTTATGAAGTTGAACCCAAAATCAATTCGTTGAACAGTTTGGCATTTTACATATGCTGTTTCTTGTATGAAAAGCTTTTTGTTTTGTCTGTTTCAAGTCAAAGGTGTTTTTGCAGTATCTTGTTCTCAACGCAGGTCTTATGATCGCGGTGAAAAGATGGAAATATATTTACAAACTCGCTACACGAGCAGTAAAATTTGCTGATTTGTTATCACTTGATGTTTAAAGTATAGTCAAAGTTTTTTATGCCTGTACATCTATTGTTCGTCAATTTTTCGCAGTGTGTTCGGATTTAATCCGACTTTGTCTATTTACAATTAGAATTGTCACGAATTAAAAGCTGGCTTTTTATGTAGTGATCAGATCCAAGAGTACCACAACCAGATAAACGACTCGTAGTTTTGCTCAGACATTTTTTTCTGACCTGCTGATAAATCGTTGCATCTACGCCATGAATTGATGGGGGAGCTCAGAAAACTAATGCGTCCCAGAGAAAAACGTTCGTTACCGTTTGTTCCGTTGTACACAATTCGGGCAATCGTCCGTCATTTCATGGGGCTGTCGTCGAAGGATGAAAACACCTTTAAACACGATGACCTATCGCAAGTCTTGGTGTTCTTCTTATCTATCCGTCCTCTCTTCCTTTTACTCGATCCAAGGCTGAGTTAATGTAACAATGCACTGTTCCCTTTCCCTAAGGCTGGTTGTTGACTCACCTTGAGCTCAAGGCGACCAAACCAGCAGCTGCAATCCATTGGGCTCTCGTGGAGGGTACGGAAAGATGCATTTGGGTACCATACAGACCTGGGTGGTGATGATTCAAAACAGGTCTTTACCAGCTACAACCTACAAGACGTAAGTTGAAGACATAAAAGAATACCAGATTTCTGAGAGAGAGAAATGGTCTGGGGGCATCTGCAGCAGAGCGGAGTTTCTTGGCGTCCATTCTATGTGTTACTGTGCGAGAGTGACTCGAGCAGAGCTGTGACGGACCAACACTCTGTCAAGAATCAGCAATGGACTTTGGTGCCCGTTCATCACTGTCTTAGTGAACAGCTTATAATTATATGACTCTATCTCAGATTCCTAAGGTATTACTACTAGCTTTCACAATCATCCATGGGCGTTTGTGCCCGTTTGTAGTAAACAGGGGAGGAGAACGGCTGGGTTGGAGTTTGAACTCTAAATGCATGGCCCACACAAAAAGCACCCTGAGGTGATAACCGACTGACTTTGGTTGCTCACACCGTGTGGTGACCCAAGCTACACCGCTGGAGGTGCCGTCGCGACTCTTTATGACTTTTATCTGCTGGTGACGGCAACAAATGCCCTCCATGATGCACTGACGTCTCGAATGATCATTCCCGGTTCACGACACAGTTCATCATCGTATTAGCCGATACAAAATTGTGTAACAGATTCAGTGCACTGCTAGTGCTTCAGGCCTGTTCTTATCTAGGCGTGAATCGCCTAGGTAAGAACAGGTCTCTGTTGTGTGGTGGAAAACAGAGTACTCACCCGCGCACGTCTCATCACATCAGAAAGCGACTGTAAGCGCTTCTTTGACAATAAATGGAGGACGAAACTGGTCAGAGGAAGTGTTAAAAAAAAGTGGACGTTGTTGTCAAAAATTTTCGGAGACACATTTTTCTCACGATAAACTTCGAGCTATCTGATCGTGAGAAAGAATGCACTCTCAAATTTTGAAATTTAAAAAGCGACAATCATGTCATGGTTCGGAAAACTGCTCAAGAAACCACTAATTCTAACGTGGAGATAAATGGTGCTTCTATTACTACTGAAGTTTTGAACAATGAAGAGCAGCACTGTCTCGGACGGTGATCATAGTCATAAAATTATTTCATTGAGACCTCTTACGGTAATAAAAAGTGACACGCAAGAAAGCTACTTGAAAGATCATTCGAAGAAATTAACAACGGAAAACGTATCCATGACTCTAAATGATCCAGTCCATATGCATCAATAGAAAGCCGCGGGACCTGTTGGAGATTTCATCTCCGCTTTTCATTCGCCTTCGGAACACCCTCCATACGATTTCTTTATATGAATGTTTTCTGTAGCTCAATTGGAAAAAATAGTTCGATATACTGTCGTGTAGTGGGAAAAGGGCTGACTTTTGAGGTTGTCAATATACTACACTGGCCTTGTAGGTTATGGATGCGAGGGATCATCGGCCATGCAGCTCCGGGCAAGCTACCATCTAGGTGTTGTCAGCCACGTGTAGTGTTGACATGTACCTTCTGAATGAGTAATTGTTAGTAATAGTTATTGTAATTATATGTGTTTAGTACAGTAGTTGAGTGGCCAACTGCCACTGTAGCCAGTGCTGGCCACGTCTCTGACACTAGGTCAGAGACCGTGCCTCGCTGGCACCTCCCGGGTGATCTGGAGAGTGCAGTCCACTGCATATAGGGAACTGCACCTCCCCCATTGTAATCTGATAAAGACAGGCACCACTTGGGTCACGACTATACCTTTTGGTTCATTGTTTCTCAACTACCACACAGGCTTTCCCGCACGTTGAGGCCTACCATCGTTCACCTACACGGTATAGGCTAGTTGCCCCGCCGTTTGCCCCTGCCGGTTTTCATGGTGCCCTGTTACCATCGAGGTTTATTACGACTACCTTCTATGGTCGAGCGTCACCAAGCTCCCGATACAAGACAGTAGCATACCACAGTGCAGTGCCATGCCCTTCAAGGGGGTTTCGTCCCGGGACTTAAAGATTTCGCTCGCTTGAGGACTAGCTTGGTCTGTGACAAGCTATACCGCTTTTGCGTGCCGACGGCCGGTTAGGACCGGAGGTGCACACTGGTGGAACACGTGGACTGCACGGATGCAGACGCTCGAGTGCGAGGCTTGCCACACGTGGCCCGGATTCTACCTAATGGTTAGTATTATTTAGTAATTTTCAGTATTTATTTAGCTACACTATCGCTATTTAGTGTCTAATTTTCGGGGGCGCGCCCACTGTCAGGGGCCGCGCACCACACTAGTTAGGAGTTTGAGCACTGCTCCCCAGTAAACACCCTCTTGGGAGATCCCAAGGAGGGAGTCTTGGCTCTGAACTTTTCGCCTTCTGCGCGTCTTCACCGCATACTGCGTGAGCGCCCGTCGCACGTTAGTTCATTCACCCCTCTGTCGATTAGAGTGCTACAACTACCGTGGGTTCATATTTAATCGCTGACACTTGTCGTAGTCTCGCCCCTGTATAGGGTTTCGCCCCCGTTTCCTCTTGTTCTTCTTTTTGGCTCTCGTGAGTGGCCGCCCCACTCATCCCGCTCGTCCACCTCATACGAGTGTTTCCTCGCTCCTTTTCCGACAATCGCCGTGTTACCGCTCCGCCTAGGATTGGTCACACCCCAGAGTGTGCCGTGCTCACCTAAACACTCTAGGTATATCCCGCCGGATTGGCCTCGGTCTTACACCCGACTCTGCCGTGCCTTTCCAGAGTGGCTCTGTTTCTGTGCTCCGCTGGGACGCGTCTCCTCCGCCTGAGGCGTGTCTCTCGAGAGAGGAAGATCCCGAACATCTTAGTGGTGTCTCCGCTCCAAGCGTTGTCCTACAAACTGATCTCCGGACATAGAAATTTGAGTCGGGCACACTCAGTCACGATTAATCGGAAATAGGACTCACCAATTGAGGTTGATCTCAGTTGCACTCTTTGAAGAAGTTTCTTGGCCCCACTAGCTGATCGGGTTTGGATACTCACGTGTAACGGATTCTGATCTCATGTCGTCCAAAGACCGTCCAAGGACGCGGAGTTAAACCGGTGCACCGGAACCATCGCAACCAACCCGTATCCCGGTCCTTTCACGGTCTCATACTGGTGGATCGACTGGCGTGCCAGGTGCAAGGACCTCGAGACCTCCTGTCTCTGATTCGACACCCCCAGCAAGCGGAGCAGGACCGGTGTCTGCCGCCGCCCAGATGCGCTCCCCTGCTAGGGTTGTCACTCTCCATCCCAGATTTGCAGCTGTGGAAGAGCAACTCCGCTCTATGCGGGAAGCTCAAGTCATCCTTGCAGAGGAGTTCGATTCCCTTCACAAGAAGGTAAATGACACTGCTACGCAGGATTTTTCTGAGGACCTCCGTGTCCTCCGTGCGGATGTGAACTCGATTCTAGAGTCCCTTGGTGGACCCTCGGCCTTTGTCAAGGACGTCGCAGACCAGTTCTCGCGCGTCCGAAGCCGTCTCGAGACGTTGGAACAAACCCTAATGTCGGGGGATGATCCGGCCGAGCCGGTTGCAGTATCCCATAAGGGAAGTAAGGAAGAGAACCGCCAGGCTCGAAAGAAGCGAAGGAACACGGATCCCGAACCGTCAGACTCCTCATCCTCGCAGTCCGACTCTTCCGATTCATCGGTGGAAGTAGCTCGCCGTGAGCGTTCCCCAGGCTCTAAGCGGTCAACAGCCACCCATGGAGTGATCCGCGCTCGCACGAAGGGAAGGAAGCACACAGGTTTGAAGGAGCTGAAACCGACCAATTCGCTCTTTAAGAAGCTCTTATCATATCGGTACTACCGTTTGGAGGACTCCTCTTTGGATCGTACACCCCGTGGTACGGGAAGAGTGAAGGACTGCATTAAGCGAATGCAGCTCTCACTTCGGAACCAGTTGTTTACTGGAGAAGACCCAATACTGGTGTTGGATTTCTTCGCACGCTTTGTCGCGGAAGCTGGCATCCTTGGAATGAACGAGGTACAGGCCTACATTACCTTACTGTACTTCTTACGTGGGCTTGCAGAAGACCAGTACCACTCTGTCAGAGGTTCATTACGCGCCTCTGTGGGAGGGGTCACATGCTGGCCCGAAGCAGTTCAGTACCTCCTGAGGTCGTATGCTACTAACTCCGCCATTCAGCAGGCTATGCTCGCCCTGCGGGACACTCGCCAACGTCCAGGCGAGTCGGAAACCGATTATTCGTCGCGCCTTACCAAGGCCTTCCACCGCTGTGTCAATTTTTACCCCGCTGAAGAGCGTTGTACCATGTTTTTCGATGGTTTGGACCCGGCGATCCCGACTCTTGTTGCTCGACGTTGAGAAGATAGACCTAAAGCCACGTATTTGGAACAAGTGCAGTTTGCTCGTGGAGAAGGTGAAGCCCTGCGCGAACGCACTCCTGGCTCCAGGGTTAAGTCCGCAAAAGCGTTGATGTTACAACCAGGTACCCCGTCAGCTTCGATGATCGACGAACAGGCCTCTCGAAGGGATTATGATAACGTCCAGCTAGCCCATAGCGACGTTCATTCCATCCAGCCAAAGGAGTTACCCTTCACCTTGGACGAGTCACAATACGTGATTGAGGATGACACGCTACTCTATGCGGATAATGGTCGCGTTCGTGCGCCACGCGTCCCACACGAAAGTGGTAATGGCCGCTTTTCGCGTCCTGGTTGGAGAGATACCCGCCCCGCGGTGAAGTTCGTCGAGCCTCGCCATCCAACACCGGCTTCTGGCCTGATTTTTCATCTCTGCTACAAACCAGGCCATACTTCTCCACAATGTGTGTTGTCTCGAGGCTCTATCCCCGGAGGACAAAGCAGCTGTCCCGATTGCATCGTATATCCGTGCTCGAACGAATGTTCCACGTCACATATCGCTTCCCCGAGCTCGGGTCGTACCTGCACCGGATTCCCGTGTCACCGACGTGGTCTGTCACCCCACCGCTTCTGCGGTACCTTCTGGACCTGATGCCCCGGCGTTGCCTGCTCAACGTTCTGAGCAGCCGCCTCGGGCGGAACAGGCCCAGAAAACTAAATATGGGAGTCTCCTCTCAAGGAGGGGCGCCCTCAGAGTCGAGGTCGACGGCGCCCGAGGCGTCCAAGCCTCGCTCCCCGGTCAAAATCCTTTCAAGGAAAGAGGCCGTCAATGACCTGAACTCGGAGCACTTTAGCATTCTGCGTCGTCCGTGGAAACGTGTTTCCCATAACCGGTTCCCGGATAGTGTTCTGGTGATGGCCAAGAGAAACTACAAGGTCTATGCTGACCTTGGCCTTTCACCCCCGGTTTATGGTGCGACACCTTACCGTCTTAGACACCGGTGCCGGTCCGAACTTTGTCGTGGAGGAAGTGTTACCGCCTGCTTTGCAGTCTAGGATCCGTCGCTACCTCGTCCCGGAGGTCGCTGACGCGAACAACAAACCGTTGGATACGGTGGGGTTCATAGAACTGGTAGTCCGCGTTGGCGCTCGCGTTGTGAAACTGGACTTCGTCGTATGTCGGAAATTACCCGCCCCAGTCATCTTGGGTTGCGACTTTTGCGACCGCTTCGTCGAAGCGATCTTCCCCCGCCAACGGCGTGTCGAGATGGAGGATGAATCGTCCACTCCGATCGTTCGTCGTCCGCTCAGGCGTGCCACGAAGAAGCATGTCCCGCTAACGGCAGCACAGGAACCTGGACCGGATAACCGTGAATCTAATAAGCTCCGCGTCGCGGCGTCGTTGTGCGTCCCGCCTGAGTCCGAAATGATGGTGAAAGTAACCTCCCGTCAACACCGACTCCGGATCTTACAACCATTGTCGTCACTGTATGACAGGCACAGCCTCGCAATTGCGAATGAAATCGTCCATGTGGAGCCAAACCAACCGTTTCACGTGCTGATCGCCAATCTAGGGACAGTACCCCAGTATCTGGTGAAGAACCAAGTGATAGGGTCCGTCATGCCGCACCCCATCCCTATGGTGCCGACAAAGCTGACCGCAGCTGACGTTCTCGGACTCGGTCACTCTAGGGAGGGGGACAGCCCGGAACCCGTTTCATTGCCGGTACCCGCGGATCAACCTGTAACATCAGAGACGCAGCTCGTTTCAACGAGTGGTAACCGCCCCGATCCAGTCCAAGAACTCGAGGACCTGGATCTCAGCCACGTCCCGGAGTCATACCGCCATGGATTGCGAGAACTTTTAAGGAACTTCACCACTATGTGGGACGGCTCCCTTGGTGAGATTGCCACTACGGAACACCGGATTGATTTGCTACCGGACACCCGACCCATCTCTCAGCACCCATACCGTGCTGGACCCGCCGCACGCGCGGAGGAAAAGGCACAAGTGGATAAAATGCTTCGAGCACGAGTCATTGAACCGGCTCAGTCGCCGTGGGCTTCTCCAGTCGTACTCGTTCCAAAGCAGGATGGTTCTTGAAGGTTTTGCGTCGACTACCGTTGGTTGAATGCCGTCACCGTCAAGGACGTGTATCCAATCCCAAGAATGGACCAGTACATTGACTCGCTGGGTTCCGCCACCGTCTTTGCATCCCTGGACGCTAATTGGGGATACTGGCAAGTTCCGGTAAGGAAGCAAGACCAGGATGAAACCGCTTTTGCGTGTCACTTTGGTCTCTACCGTTTCAAACGGATGCCTTTTGGTATGACCAACGCCCCCGCTACTTTCCAGCGAGCCATCGACATCCTATTGGCCCGCTTCAAATGGCGTACCTGCTTGGTCTACTTGGATGACATAATCGTCTTCTCAGATAATCTGGACAAACATCTCACTCATGTGAGGGATATCATGACCACGCTTCGAGATTCGGGTGTCACTCTTAAGTTGTTGAAGAAATGTGATTTCTTCACGGACACCGTGAAGTATCTCGGCCATGTTATCCGTCCAGGACGTGTTACAGTCGAGGAGACTCGTGTTAAGTCACTCAAAGAGGCTAAAGAACTGCGGACGCAAACCGAGCTTCGTTCCTTTCTGTGACTCGCGAACGTCTACCGACGATTCATCTTGCACTTTGCGGACAAAGCTGCACCGTTAAACCAGCTTTTACGGAAAGGCCAACCACTAAAATTGGACCCCTTAACCCCCGTTCAAACAGAATCTTTCAACTCTTTTTAGGATTCTGTCGTCTCCGCCCCGATTCTCTCGTTGCCCAAGCCTGGAAGGCCGTTCACTGTAGATACGGACGCCAGCGACTACCAAGTAGTTTGTGCACTGTTTCAAACTGCACCCAACGGGGAAAGACGCCCCGTAGGGAACTGGTCCCAATCGCTCAACGTCCACGAGGAGAATTACTCCGTCTTGGAGAAGGAATGCCTTGCAGTAGTGTGGTCATTACAAACGTTGCGCCCCTATCTCATGGGTAATCATTTCACCATTTTTACGGACCACCATCACTTCGATTGCTACTCTGCATCTCGTAGCCTTCAGGCCGCTTGATGCGTTGGCGTCTCCGTCGAGCGGAATTAGACTTTGACGTGCAGTACCAAAAAGGATCGTGCAACACCCAAGCCGATGCTCTCTCCCGCCTGGTCACTACTGGCGAAGCACTACGCGTCAAAGATGATGAAATACCCTGCTTTGCAGTGAATGGCGACGACGCTACCATCGAGGACGAGGAACGAGACACGGACTCTTCAGATTACGGTTCCGAATTGGACGACTTTCTTCTCTCGGAAGATTCCGAGAAACCCTTACCAGGGAACTTCGTGCCTATTACTCCAGAGGAGATGATACGGGAGCAACTCGCTGACCCGTTCTGCGCAAAGGTCCGCGCTCAACTCAATGGAAGAGGTACTCTCCCCTTTCAGGTGAATGAGGCCGGATACCTTGTACGGACCGTCGGATCGCACCCACAAATCGTGGTACCACATAACCTCCAGTCGAGAGTATTGCGGATGTCGCACTACTCCAAACTGAGTGGCCACGTCGGGGGACGGAAACTTTACCTCACCCTACGCCGTTACTTCTACTGGCCGGCCATGGAAGTGGACTGCTACGCAACGGTGCGGTTTTGTACCGATTGCGCTGGGAACCGTGTCAAACTCCGCCGCCATGCGACGAAGTTGAAGCTGTTTCCAGCTCGCACTCCATTTGAGTTTGTGGCCATTGATATACTCGGTCCCTTCCTTACCACTAAGTGGAATTACAAATTCTTCCTCGTAATTACAGATCGCCTCTCAGAGCTGGTCCGGACCGTACTGTTACGGAATATCTCCGCTGTGAGCGTGGCTCAAGCCATCGTCCTACACTGGGTCTTCGTCTACGGTCCACCGGTCAACCTCCTCTCCGATAACGGGAGACAGTTCGCCTCTCGTTTCATCGAAGATGTATGTCGCATCTTGGACATTAAGAACCTGTAAACGACCACTTACCACCCCAAACTAATGGGCAGGCCGAACGGTTCAACCGGACATTACTTGCGACACTCCGTTCATACGTTGCAGACCACCCCAAAGATTGGGACTTTTTCACTGATCCGCTCACCTTTTCGTACAATACGCAGGTGCACAGGACAACTGGATTGACGCCCTTCGAGCTGGTACTGTCCCGTACCCCACCGCCCGTGGCACTGGAACCACAGCCCACGCTGGATACCTTTCCGTCACCAACTGCTTACCGCGAAGCGTGGAGAAATTGGCTCACGAAGCTCGTTCCCGCCGCACGGCGTTCAATAGGCCGAGCCCAGGCCGCTTACAAGCGTGAATTTGATACCAAAGCCCCTCGCTCGCCGCCACGTCTCGCCCCCGACGGTTATGTATTCATCCGCAAGGAGTATTGGAACCCAGAGAAGGAGAAACGCCACAAGCTGTCACCCGTTGCCGACGGCCCCTTTCAGGTTATTTCGGTAGCTCCCAACACTGTCGTTGTTGACCTCGCTGGTAACCACGAGCGCATTACCCGCGATCGCGTGCTATCGGCTCCTCCGCCGTTAACATCGCAAACTACTGGTGTGACTGCTCCCGTTGAAACGGATTCCTCGACCCCCTTACCCAAGGTCCACCCGCGTCCCTACGCGTTACCACACCCATCTCGGGGTTTGTCTGATCTTCCGCTACCCGCGGCGCCCAACCCGCAAGGAATCGGGTCGCGCATTCGTCGCTCCTCCCCAGTCCACCCGACGGACACCAACTCCGGTGCATCGTCTAAGGAAGGGGAGGCGCCCGACAGCCGTCGTAATCCGGTCGATACCGTCGCTGGAAACGCCGCACCGTCGCGTGTCGTTCTTCGCCCATCAGGGGTGCCTGATACCGACATCCTGCAGGACTCGACGCAGTCGCTATCCAAGCCTCAGAACGCAGCTGCGGATAACGCCACCAACACCCGCCGAGGTGTCACCACACGTGCAACACGGAGTGCAAATGCGCTCAAAGCACCGCAGCCTGATACAGTACGAGTGGACGACGCACCGCCAAGTACCCCGCACAGGGAGGCGGATACATCCACGACGCCGACGCCGAACAGCCAGCCATTGGAACCCTCACGTGACTACACGGAACCTCGCCGTGGGACAGAGAGGTGCGACAATGCGCCACCGCCCCAGCGAATCTCACCGCCGAAGCGAGCTTCACCACGCCGATTAGCGGAACGACCACCCGGGTTACCCGCCGATATGGGCCCTCCAACCGGAATGGGAAACGCCGAAGCAAACCAGGCACTTGGGGAAGATGAACCGCCGAAGTCGGTTCGACATTCCACTCAGCCGAGGACTGCCTTGCGCGCTACACGGTCCGACTGGAGCGAAGCCGCCCATCGCGTGATCACTTCGGTACCCCCGGGCTCAGGACGTGTACCACCCGGAAATAGCGACACCGTCATACGGGATGGCCAGGAAGTGTACCGACAAGAGTTCGTGGTCGGACGCATTCTGGAGCACCCCTACCACCCAAAGGTGTATCTCCAATACTTGGTCCGTTGGTATGGGTACGGCCCCAAATGGGATTCAGACGAACCAATAGAGCACCTACCTCGGTCAAAGGTGGTACATTATCATCGTCGTACTGGCACAGCTTTGCCGGCTACCATAGACCGAGCCCCAGTGGGATAAGAAGACAGCCGATGGGGATAAAGGAACAGAAGATTTGGATAAGGACCCTTCGAAGAAGGAGAAGATGCACAGAAGACCTGAAGAAGGATACTCAGAAGAAGTGGAAGAGAAGAAAGAAAACAAATACGTCATAGACCGAAGTAGTTTACAATTTTCGAAGTTGCTGCATACACTACCGCACAGCGGGATATACTAACCAAGACAACAATGGATTAGTTGCAAGAACCCGGACTGCCGTGCGCGCCAACCAAATCGCTAGCAGAGTTACTCCCGCCGGTCAGGCGTGCCACGAGGGCGTCTCTCATCGTACCGATGGCGATGCTCGCCGCTTGTGCGTTCAGTCCAACACCCCGAAGGAACTGGGAGATCACGACCGCCTCTGGGCGTATGGGAACCTCGATAAGTTCCGGTTCGTCCGGCAACGCCGCCGCCACTGGATCGACGACCGCACCTGCGCGAGTCGCTCCCTGCGCCGGCTGCGCCGTAGTATCGGCACCATCGGGGTCTCCCACGTCTTCCATGACCTCGTCACCACGGTATTCGCCCTCCTCCTCCAGGAGGTCGTCACCGCCATAGGCGTAGTAGAAGTCATCCGAGTTGACAAACCCCACGGGGTGCTAATATGGTATGCCTCGCGGAGTTATCCGGAGTGCCGACACCTCCGCCTCGGAGATCTCTTGCTGCTCCCATGGGTTAGGAAGATTAAATCTCTCGCCAACGGCGTGCGACGCCCCGGAGACCGGTCAGCCCCACCGGCTTCTTGAACAAGGCCGCTCTGCCGGACAGGTACGACAGCCTAGTCGACACGCCCAATGATGTCGATAAGCTCCTGAGCTTCATCTGCGTTATTCACACCTCCAAGAGGTAGTTGAAGGTCCAGCTGCCGGATGTAACCACGCAAGCGCGGAGGAAGATACCACAGTCGATACTGGTCGTAGGCTTCCCACAAGATGTACGCCGCGGCGCGGCCTGCCCATTCTGTTAGGACCACGGACCATAAGCCGGAGTGCCGATCCTCGATGAGGTACGAGCCCAGATAGGAGACGACTGGAGGCAACTCCACGTATCATCCCCGGCACACCTCGACGGAGGACCACCACCCAGGCAGGGGAACGTATCGCCCGAACTGATAGAAGGGACTAATCCGGTTTATCTCCGTGTTCTGATAAGGGACAAGGAACCCCAAGCGGGATCTGCCCCGACGCTCCTTGCGGATGAAGTTCTGTAACCACCGATATCACGACTCACGATGAAGGTGACGAAACTCAGCACGAATGATCGGACGGACCCAGCAGATTGCTTCTTTACGCGCTCGCGGTTGACCGCGCCATGCGTAAGTTTCCAACGCCGAAAGGCGGTCACAATAGCCGATCTCACCCTGCGTCTGGTATATCTATAGGTCGAAGCCGAACTGGTCGGGGATGGGGTATTGAACGTTTGCCCCGTTGATCCGTGAGTAGCCGATGCAGATGAAGGTACAATGCGCCTCTTCCGCCGACTCGCGCCTTCGCCGCAGAATCGCGTGAATGGGAACCGCCACACGGCATCGCCAATCCCACGAGGTGGTGATCAAAGCCGGCAGCTCGCCCGGGAGACGCGCATTGCCATCAGCATACGTCGCCACGAGTTCTTCACCGAATACCGCTGTCGGATGGAACCACGGAGCTGTCCGGAGAATCGCCGCATGTTGACGCGGGTTTAACCCGACGAGTTCGTCGTAAGTGGACCAGGTGCCCTCCGCAGGAGTGATGTTGCTTGAAGCTTCAACGGGACCCCGGGATCGGTTCGGTGCGGTTGACGAGGCACTCCCCCGCGGAGGGGGAGTCGAATAGAAACCGGAGAAGTAACCGCGGCGGGGATTGTTACCACCGTTCATCGAGAGTACTGGTCGCCGAGGTATCGGGATGCAATCGATAGAGAAGTTGGTGTACGATGTGAGAGCGCGCTCGAAGTTCGAGGAGTGATTACCGCGTTGGTGCGTTTGTCGTTCGGTTGTGCAGCTCTGCCTTCGACAGTCGAGTGGTCGCTGGACGCGTTACGCGGCTCGTTTTTATGCCAGTTGGAACGTTACCTCCCCGCCATGTCGACGGCGTGTTCGTCACCTAAGGAGGGGGATATGAAGGACAATGCCCTTGAAGGCGGTTTCTTCCCGGGACTTAGAGATTTCGCTCGCTTGAGGACTAGCTTGGTCTGTGACAAGCAATACCGCTTTTGCGTGCCGACGGCCGGTTAGGACCGGAGATGCACACTGGTGGAACACGTGGACTGCACGGTTGCCGACGCTCGAGTGCGAGGCGTGCCACACGTGGCCCGGATTCTACCTAATGGTTAGTATTATTTAGTAATTTTCAGTATTTATTTAGCTACGCTATCGCTATTTAGTTTCAATTTTTCGGGCGCGCGCCCACTGTCAGGGGCCGCGCACCACACTACTTAGGTGGTTGAGCACTGCTTCCCGGTAAACACCCTCTTGGGAGATCCCAAGGAGGGAGTCTTGGCTTTGAACTTTTCGCCTTCTGCGCGTCTTCACAGCATACTGCGTGAGCGCCCGTTGCACGTTAGTTCATTTACCCCTCTGTCAACCAGAGTGCTACCACCACCGTGGGTTCATATGTAATCACCGACACTTGTCGTAGTCTCGCCCCTGTATAGGGTTTCGCCCCCGTTTCCTCTTGTTCTCCTTTTTGGCTCTCGTGAGCGGCCGCCCCACTCATCCCGCTCGTCCACCTCATACGAGTGTTTCCTCGCTCCTTTTCCGACAATCGCCGTGGTACCGCTGCGCCTAGGATTGGTCACACCCCGGACTGTGCCGTGCTCACCTAAACACTCTAGGTATATCCCGCCGGATTGGTCTCGGTCTTACACCCGACTCCGTCGTGCCTTTCCAGAGAGGCTCTGTTTTTGTGCTCCGCTGGGACGCGTCTCCTCCGCCTGAGGCGTGTCTCTCAAGAGAGGAAGATCCCGAACATCTTCGTGGTGTCTCCGCTCCAAGCGTTGTCCTACACCCAGAGGTGATTGTACCACATTTTGGTCTCCCGACTTAAAACTTTTTTTTAGGTTTCGTCGTACTTTCACGTTTCACACGAGATTCAGAGAAGGATTGGACGCTCGTACGCCTATTTGGTTTCAGAAAATCTCGCAAAGCGATACAGGATACCACTATTGGTCACAAATGGAACGACGTAAAAGGAATACGTGTGGTGCGAGAGCCCCGCCAAGCCATAAAGGTCTTAAAGGAGCCCCATCGGCTCAACCGATTCTTGAAAACCCCGAGGAGCTGCTCCGGCGCCCTCGGGACAAAAACGTAAAGGTACATGGCTCGCCACCTATTGCAACGGAACTTCAAAGGGAATTACCAATTGAGGTTGCAGTGGAGGAGCTATGGCCTCAGCTCGAAGAGCGAGCGAAAGCGCTCGTCACCCTCGCGGTCGAAGATGCATTAACCGTAAAGGAGAAGCCGGATATCCGGATGGTTCCGCCCTCAATGGACGTCGATGCATTTACCCATATTGTGGTTGACCTAGCAGCTCAAGAGCTATCGGACAGGATACCTCAAATAGTGAAAAAGTATCTCTTTACAGATGCTAGGGAGCATGTTTACCGCTCGGTGCAGGACCTTTGGGTTTCCGAGGGATTCGCAGAATCCCGACCTACACAGGTGAACATCGCAAAACGCATACCGCAAGGGTTCTAAATGGGTCAATCCACCCATTCCAAACTCTTACCTACTGATAGTGAGTACCTGAGAGGTTCAAAGCAGAGTCCAGAGGTCCCGGGGAAGGTAGATCCTCAACACATTTATCTGCCACCAATTACTGGTTTCGTTCAAAAGGATACCCATGGAGGTGGTCACAAGGACGATTCGTCTGACTCGTTGGATGAGCGACGAAGAAACCGAAAAGTGAAGAAGCGGAGGACGAAGAGGGGAAAGAATCGAGAGGATGATTCAGACCCCGACTCGTCAGACTCCATTTCCGATACGAGTTCATCGTCGGATGATGACCGTGAAGGTAAGAAGAAGAATAATCCGAACAGGTCGACGAAGAAGTCTTCGAAAAAGAACCGAAAAGGTTAAGAGCGATACAATGAGTCGCCCGACTCTGAGTCGGACACCGAAATGGACCTGGAGGTGCACCAACCGTTGAAAGATATGTTCACCAAAGTGGTTGATTACAGGACTTATTGCTTGATCAACAAGTCTTCTGAATACACCCAAGAGGTTGCCCAGAAAATTACTAAGCAGCACAAAAAGCTCAGCTTCCAAATGGGTGACACAACCTTCACAGGTACGGATCCTGTTGCGGTAATTGAGTTTCTACGGGAGTTCAAGCTTGCATGTGACCAAAATGGGTTTTCCGAGAGCGCTGCTGTGTGGCTATTTCAGTTTTACCTGAAAAGAGAAGCATACTACTTGCTGCAGGGTAAACTCCGCTGCAATACCTTAGCGATGGATGAGGATGGCACAGAGATGCTGGAGTCATAACGAGAAGTAGTCAATTTCCTTTTGGAAACATACGTCACCGATGAGGTTATCCAAGAGACTTACTCGGAAGTCCTCGATTAGCATCAAAGGTCTGGGCAAACCGAATCGGAGTTCTCTCTCGCGTTGTGGAGTCCGGCAACCCGCTGTGGTAATGTGTTCACAACCTCTAGGTTAAAGTCGCTATTTGACGACAATGTCGACAAAGCGATCCGTTCCCAGGTACGCTACTACCTGGCCACTAACCGAAAGATAGACTACGATGGGATGGCTCGATACTCCCAGGGCCTTGTAGATACCGTTCGGCTGGGGAAGGGACCAGCCGTGCCTCCAACCTCGAAGGATAAACCGAAAAGGTCAGTCTTGGAAATTGAAGACACAACAACCTCAGAGGGTAGCTCGCACATCGAAGTACCTACAGAAACCGCTATCCACTTGGTAGCGACCCAGGGGCGGTTCTCGAAACCTTCGACGGTAGGAAATCGGTCGTCAACGCGTACACCAAACTCGGTACAATCGCCGGCAAGTGCAGTGAGCCTGCATAGGATGCAGGGAGCGAGCTCCCATAACTCGCCACCCACATCCTACGCCACTGCTCCTACCAACCAGGTTTCGAAGCCCCCCTCAATAGTAACGCGAGACCCCCAAACTGGAAGCCTCGTCTGCTGGTTCTGCCGCGCGACAGACCATTTGGAAAACAATTGCGCTAACTTACCTCTAGGGATGAGAGACCAGTTGATTGAGGCTCGCATGCAGAATCACCAACAGCTCTATGGGCCTTCAACGAAAGCACCAAATAGGTTGCAACCCCGTACACCGGTGTAGGTCAATTCCATCGAGGAAACACCAAACTTGGAGTCAACCCCTCCCATACAGGAGAAAAACACCGAACGGTTGGCGTAATGGCCGAACCCAACATGCAAGTAGAAGGCCAATCGATACCCAGAACCTTGAAGGTGGAAGAGAACACGTCACAACCAGTTCCGGTTTTTCATATGAAGTACAACATCTATAAAGTACGTGCTTCAATGTGTTTATCCGATCGCCTTTCGGTTCCAGTCAACTGCGTGTTGGATACGGGGGCCGGCCCAAACGTCCTGAACTCCCGCGTCATACCTGAGGCGGTACTTCAGAACTTGAGCCGACCTCCCGAAAACAACCGGCTGGTGGATGCAAATGAGAGCCCATTAAACCTTCGAGGTATGCTCACCACTGTGGTGCAGCTCGGACACCTCAAGGTAAGACTGCAATTCTTTGTTGTCGACCGTTTACCCACAGACTGCCTACTAGGTACGAACTTCATCGACAGACATGTCAAAGCAATCCTTCCGGGTTCCCGTACCGTCGCCCTACGTCACGGGGGACGAATTGCCAGTTTAGGTAATACGGAAACCAAACGGGGATGGTTCGTCAAACCGAAGAAGACTATATCCCCCGAAACGGTCTCCAACAAAGTTGCGCATTACCAAACAGGTTGTTATCCCGCCAATGCACCAAATATTGGTACTGTTGTCGTGTGCGACCCCCTGGTTGGTCATACTACAAAACCATCCGAGGTTAGCACATCGACACCTCACCTTGATGACCAACGGGATTGTCGACAACATCCCAAATCAACTCCTTAAGACGTGCCTCAGCAACTTCAGCAGTCACGACGTGAAATTGCCGAAAAATACCAATGTTGGCATCGCACTACCGGCACCACAAGGTGTCTTCACCGTAGTTCACACTGATCTTTGCGAGGCCGCCTTCGATAAGGAAGGGGGTGCGCACATGCGTCCACAACCACAAAGGTATCGATTAACACCAACTTGGAATCAAAGCTAACCGATAAGGCATCGGTAGACAAAGAAGAGGAACATGACCCTGAGAGGCAACGGCAAGATACAGTCCAGATCGGTGAAGATAACGACGAACTGCGAGGCTGTATTATCGACCTTCTGGAGGAGTTCGAAACCATGTGGTCAGGCCATCTGGGCCAAATTAAGGCCACACATCATCGCATCGAGCTCCTCTCTGACTCGAAGCCGATTTATCATCAACCATACCGTGCAGGTCCAAAGGAGAGAGAAGTAGAACTCAAAGAAGTGGAGCGAATGGTCCAAGAAGGTGTAATTGAACCAGCCAACTCAGACTGGGCTATTCCCGTGGTTCTGGTTCAAAAGAAATGGGATAACCGTATGAGGTTCTGTGTGGACTACAGGAGGGTCAATAGCATGACCGTCAGAAGGCTCAATAGCGTGACCGTCAGGGATTCGTACCCGTTACCTAGAATGGATGAGTTCATCGACTCCTTGGGAGATGCGCAGATATTTACCACGTTGGATGCCAATCGTGGTTATTTGCAGGTACCCGTAGGTGAGGAAGATCGACACAAAACGACCTTCACGTGCCATGCAGGTTTGTTTCGCTTCGAGCGGATGCCATTTGGGTTGCGCAATGCTCCAGCCACCTTTCAAAGGGCGCTGGACATCATCATTTCAAAGATTAAGTAGAAAACCGACTTGGTATACATCGATGATGTAATCATCTACTCCAAATCGGTAGGAGAGCATTTTGCTCACGTGCGCACCGTACTAACCCTCCTAGCTGAGGCGGGGGTGACGCTGAAGCTTCGCCAATGCGTCTTCTTTACCAGAACGGTTGAATACCTGGGCCACATCATAGGCCCTGGTACCCTAGAGGTTGCGCCGAGCAACATTAGAGCCGTACAGGAGGTCAAGGTGTCACGATCACAGGCAGGCGTACGATCCTTTATAGGTTTATGCAACGTCTATCGTCGCTTCGTGAAGGGATTCGCGAAAATAGCGGCTCCCCTCCACAAGAAGCTCCAGAAATGTGAACCTGAACGGTTTGAGAATCTATCGAACGACAAAATGGATAGCTTTTAAGGAATTGAAACGAGCGTTGTTGTCGCCGCCAATCTTAGAGTTACCGAAAACAGGTCTACCGTACACGCTGGATACAGATGCATCCCATGCCCAAATTGGTTGTTGTCTCATGCAGGAGCAGCACAAGGGAGACAAATTACCTAAAGGGTAATGGAGCCGCGCTATGAATGAGACGGAGCAGAACTACACCGTAACCGAGAACGAATGTCTAGCAGTAGTGTGGAGCATGTTGATGCTCCGTCCATACCTTTATGGTGAGCGCTTTGCGTTGCGCACGGACCACGATGCCTTAAAGTGGTTCTTCGGACTCGCCGATGCGTCTGGTAGACTTGCCCGTTGGAGGTTGAGACTGTCGTAGTTTGAATACGACGTACAGTACCGTCCAGGTATCAAGCACAACATAGGTGATGCTATGTCACGCTTAAACACCTCAGGGCTAGAGAGAGAACCTGTGGACGATGATATCTCTGCTTTCTGGTGTCATCAAACCAAAATGATACCGGCGACCACCTAGAGAGATGTTGGGACTTACCTAAAGAGGGTGCCTTGCAGAACACCGACATGGTAACGCAGATATTGAACCTAGAGGAAACGAACGTCATGCCCGTAACCCGAGAGAAGTTTCTACGAGAACAGGCCCAGGATGCGTACTGCAGAGCACTGGCTGACCAAAATGGTTTCAAAGGATCACCATTCGATGTGAACCACAATGGGTACATCGTGAGAAGGTCAACCTTGAATGGTATCCTTCAAAAGGTGGTTCCGAAGGCGCTTCGCCCGAGAGTCTTGAATCTCGCGCACTACCCGCGACTATTGGGACACCCCGGTGCCTCTAGGATGTATTACACCTTGAGGCAACAGTTCTATTGGCCTCATATGGCCCATGATGTCTATACCTTTGTAGGTCAATGCGAATCCTGTGTTCGTACCCGCGGTGGTATTTGAAAGCATCGAAAGTACCTCAAGCTGTTTCCAGCAGCGGGTCTGCTGGAGTTTGTTGCGATAGACCTTCTATGAACACTTCTCAAGACCGAGAATGGGTATCAGCACATTCTAGTGATCACCGACAGGTTCTCGAAGCATACGAGAGCGATACCTTTAAAGGAGACGAAGTCAACAACACTGGCGATCGCGTTCCTCAACAATTAGGTCTACCTGCATGGTGCACCACTGTACCTACTTACCGATAATGGTTCCAACCTGGTATCGAAGTTCTTCGAAGCAGTCTGTAACCTCCTGGGTATCAAGCACTATTTTACGACTACCTACCACCCGCAGACAAACGGACAGGTCGAGCGGTTTAACCACACATTGGTAACAAGGCTACGACAATATTCGCAAGAGCACCAAACGGGGTGGGATGAGCTGGTGCAACCGTTCACCTACTCCTATAACCTTCAGGTACACCGGTCAACGCAGACCATTCCTTTGATTCGGTTCCTTCGCGACAATCTCCAGGTGTTGTAGTGCAGGGAGATCATACCACCAGCACTGCAGTTGGCACAATGACCCCTGCCCAAGTCAAGCGAAATACCCTTTTGAGATTGGGGAGGGCTCTCAAACATGCAGAGAGCCGCCTCACCGTAGCCCAGAAGCGGTACAAAGCCGACTACGACCGTAGGGTAACCCAAGTGGTCTCTGTATCGTCGGGACAATATATCTACATAGACAACCCACCTTCAAGTAAAAGACCACGACCGGGTGATGAAGCGGACGATAAAGCTATTGATAAAGATATCAATTCGAAGCTTCTACCCGAATCAGTGGGACCTTATAATGTATTGAACGCATCAGACCACACCGTTACGGTTGACCAAGATGGAATACCGAATACGATATCAATTGACCGTATTACGGTAGCACCTGAAACGGTTCAACATCGCATGGAGGCAGGCACCTCAGCCCGAGAGCCCAGAGCGGTAGCTCTGCGCACTAGACTCTCGGAGGACCCCACCCCAATTGAGGGGAATGATGAATTACAACGGGATGATCCGGATTTCATCCCTCTAACAGGGACGGAAATGGAACCTCACACGGTAACAGCGGAAGCTCCCCACCCGTCTCCCACACACGAAGCTCCCAACTCGGAACAAATGAACCCTCGAGGTGGCGTTCCCCCGAAAGATCAGGACGAGACCTCAGAGAAATTTTCCGTGGACCGTCGTGTGAACCACACGCGAACCTATAAAGGTCTGAAGTACACCGTCAGGTGGTACGGCTGGGGCCCAGAAGGGGACACCCTCGAACCCCCAGCCGCAACAACCCCACACTTCCGTATCAGATATTGGCGCCGTTGCAAGGAGCCGATACCTGCAGACAGCTAACCTTAGACCATTGTGGTACTCGGGCCTAAGGAAGGGGGAAAAAAGACGTTGTTTTCCGCAGAAGTTGGACGAATATGCGTTTCAGATTACCTAAAAGGGAGGGCACGAAAGAACAACCAAATAAAACAGTAGGGGAGACAAGAAGGGAGAACAATTTACTTTAAGAAGGACCTGTCGGTTTAGGAGCAATGGAATCAGGACGACCTGTAGGGCAACGCTTGGAGCGAAGACACGACGAAGATGTTCGAGATCTTCCGCTCTTTAGAGACACGCCTCAGGCGGAGGAGACGCGTCCCAGCGGAGCACAAAAACAGAGCCCCTCTGAAAAGGCACGAAGAAGTCGGTTGTATGACCGAGGCTAATCCGGCGGGATATACCTGGAGTGTTTAGGTGAGGACGGCACAGTCCGGGGGGGTGACCAACCCTAGGCGGAGCGGTACCACGGCGATTGACAAGTGTCGGCGATTAAATATGAACCCACGGAGGCGGTAGCACTCTGGTCGACAGAGGGGTGGATGAGCTAACGTGTGACGGGCACTCACGCAGTATGCTGTGAAGACGCGCCCAAGGCGAAGAGTTCAGAGCCAAGACTCCCTCTTTGGGATGATCCAAGAGGGTGTTTACTGGGGAGCAGTGCTCAACCTCCTAAGTAGTGTTGCGCGTGGCTCCTGACAGTGGGCGCGCGCCAGAAAACTAGACACAAAATAGCGAGAGCGTAGCTAAATAAATACTGAAAATTACTACATAATACTAACCATTAGGTAGAATCCGGGCCATGTGTGGCACGCCTCGCACTCGAGCGTCGGCAACCGTGCAGTCCACGTGTTCCACCAGTGTGCACCTCCGGTCCTAACCGGCCGTCGGCAACCGTGCAGTCCACGTAATCCACCAGTGTTCACTTCCGGTCCTAACCGGCCGTTGGAACGCAATTGTGGTATAGCTTGTCATAGACCAAGCTAGTCCTCAAGCGAGCGAAATCTCTAAGTCCTGAGAAGAAACCCCCTTCAAGGGCATTGTCCTTCATATCCCCCTCCTTAGGTGACGAACACGCCGTCGACATGGCGGGGAGGCAACGGTCCAAACGGCATAAGAGCGAGCCGCGTAACGCGTCCAGCGACCACTCGACTATTGAAGGCAGAGCTGCACAACCGAACGACAAACGCGCCAACTCGGTAACCACTCCTCGAACTCCGAGCGCGCTTCTGCATCGTACACCAACCTCTGGCGATTGCATCCCGATACCTCGGCGACCAGTACTCCCGGTGTACGGTGGTAAAAATCCCGCCGGGGTTACTTCTCCGGTTTCCATTCGGCTCCCCTTCCACGGGGGAGTGCCTCGTCAACCGCGCCGAGCCGATCCCGGGGTCCCGTGGAAGCTTCAAGCTACATCACTCCTACGGAGGACACCTGGACCACTTACGACAAATTCCTCGGGTTAAACCCGCGTCAACATGCGGCGACTCTCCGAAGAGCTCCGTGGTTCCATCCGACAGCGGTCTTCGACGAAGAACTCGTGGCGACGTATGCTGATGGCAATGCGCGTCTCCCGGGCGAGCTGCCGGCTTTCATCACCACCTCGTGGGATTGGCGATGCCGTGTGGCGGTTCCCATTCACGCGATTCTGCGGCGAAGGCGCGAGTCGGCGGAAGAGGCGCATTTTACCTTCGTCCGCATCGGCTACTCACGGATCAACCGGGCAAACTTTCAATACCCCATCCCCGACGAGTTTGGCTTCGACCTACAGATGTACCGGACGCAGGGTGCGATCGGCTATTGTGACCGCCTTGCGGCGTTGGAAACTTACGCTTGGCGCGGTAAACCGCGAGCGCGTCAAGAAGCAATCTGCTGGGTCCGTCCGATCATTCGTGCCGAGTTTCGTCACCTTCGTCGTGAGTCGCGATATCGTTGGTTACAGAACTTCATCCGCGAGGAGCGTCGGGGCAGATCCCGCTTTGAGTTCCTTGTCCCTTATCAGAACACGGAGGTAAACCGGATTAGTCCCTTCTATCAGTTCGGGCGATACGTTCCCCTGCCTGGGTGGTGGTCCTCCGTCGAGGTGTGCCGGGGATGTTACGTGGAGTTGCCTCTGGTCATTTTCTATCTGGGCTCGTACCTCATCGAGGATCCGCCCTCCGGCTTATGGTCCGTGGTCCTAACCGAATGGGCAGTCCGCGCCGCGGCGTACATCTTGTGGGAAGCCTACGACCAGTATCGACTGTGGTATCTTCCTCCGCGCTTGCGTGGTTACATCCGGCAGCGGGACCTTCAACTCCCTCTTGGAGGTGTTAATAACGCTGATGAAGCTGGGGAGCTTATCGACATCATTGGGCGTGTGGACTGGGCTGTCGTGCCTGTCCGGCAGAGCGGCCGTGTTCAAGAAGCCGGTGGGGCTGATAGGTCTCCGAGGCGTCGCACGCCATTGGTGGGAGATTTAATCTTCTTAACCCATGAGAGCAGCAAGAGATCTCCGAGGCGGAGGCGTCGGCACTCCGGATGGCTCCGGGAGGCATACCATATGGGCACCCCGTGGAGTTTGTCAACTCGGATGACTTGTACTACGCCTATGGCGGTGATGATCTCCTGGAGGAGGAGGGCTAATACAGTGGCGACGAGGTCATGGAAGACGTGGGAGACCCCGATGGTGCCGATACTAAGGCGCAGCCGGCGCAGGGAGCGACTCACGCAGGTGTGGTCGTCGATCCAGTGGCGGCGGCGTTGCCGGACGAACTGGAAGTTATCGAGGTTCTCATACGCCCAGAGGCGGTCGTCATCTCCCAGTTCCTTCGGTGTGTTGGACTGAACGTGCAAGCTGCGAGCGGCGCCATCGGTACGATGAGAGACGCCCTCGTGGCACGCCTGACCGGCGGGAGTAACTCCGCTAGCGATTCGGTTGGCGCGCACGGCAATTCGGGTTCTTCTAACTAATCCCTTGTGATATTGGTTAGTAAATCCCGCTGTGCGGTAGTGTATGCAGCAACTTCGAAAATAGTAAACTGCTTCCGTCTATGACGTATTTGTTTTCTTTCTTCTCTTCCACTTCTTCTGAGTATCCTTCTCCAGGTCTTCTGTGCATCTTCTCCTTCTTCCAAGGGTCTTTATCCAGATCTTCTGTTCCTTTATCTCCATCGGCTGTCTTCTTATCCCACTTGGGCTCGGTCTATGGTAGCCGGCAAAGCCGTGACAGTACGACGATGATACTGTAACACCTTTGACCGAGGTAAGTGCTCTATTGGTTCGTCTGAATCCCATTCGGGGCCGTACCCGTACCAACGGACCAAGTATTGGAGATACACCTTTGGGTGGTAGAAAAGCTCCAAAATGCGTCCGACCACGAACTCTTGTCGGTACACTTCCCGGCCATCCCGTATGACGGTGTCGCTATTTCTGGGTGGTACCCGTCCTGAGCCCGGGGGTACCGAAGTAATCACGCGTTGGGCGGCTTCGCTCCGGTCGGACCGTGTAGCGCGCAAGGCAGTCCTCGGCTCAGTGGAATGTCGACCCAACTTCGGCGGTTCATCATCTCCAAGTGCCTGGTTTGCTTCGGCGTTTCCCATTCCCGTTGGAGGGCCCATACCAGCGGGTAACCCGGGTGGTCGTTCCGCTAATCGGCGTGATGAAGCTCGCTTCGGCGGTGAGACTCGCTGGGGCGGTGTCGCATTGTCGCACCTCTCTGTCCCACGGCGAGGTTCCGTGTAGTCCCGTGAGGGTTCCAATGGCTGGCTGTTGGGCGTCGGCGCCGCGGATGTATCCACCTCCCTGAGCGGAGTACTTGGCGGTGCGTCGTCCACTCGTACTGTATCAGGCTGCGGTGCGTCGAGCGCATTTGCACTCCGTGTTGCACGTGTGGTGACACCTCGGCGGGTGTTGGTGGCGTTATCTGCAGCTGCGTTCCGAGGCCTGGATAGTGACTGCGTCGAGTCGTGCAGGACGTCGGTATCAGGCACACTTGATGGGCGAAGAATGACACGCGACGGTGCGGCGTTTCCAGCGACGGTATCGACCGGATTACGACGGCTGTCGGGCGCCTCCCCCTCCTTAGACGATGCGCCGGAGTTGGTGTCCGTCGGGTGGAATGGGGAAAAGCGACGAATGCGCGACACGATTCCTTGCGGGTGGGGCGCCGCGGGTAGCGGAAGGTCAGACAAACCCTGAGATGGGTGTGGTAACACGTAGGGACGTGGGTGGACCTGGGGTAAGGGGGTCGATGAATCCGTTTCAACGGGAGCAGTCACACCAGTAGGTTGGGATGTTAACGGCAGAGGAGCCGATACTACGCGATCGCGGGAGATGCATTCCTGATTACCAGCGAGGTCAACAACGACAGTGTCGGGAGCCACCAAAATAACCCGAAAGCGCCCGTCGGCAACGGGTGACAGCATGTGGCGTTTCTCCTTCTCTGGGTTCCAATACTCCTTGCGGATGAATACATAACCGTCGGGGGCGAGACGTGGCGGCGAGCTAGGGGCTTTGGTATCAAATTCACGCTTGTAAGCGGCCTGAGCTCGGCCCATTGAACGCCGTGCGGCGGGAACGAGCTTTGTGAGCCAAGTTTTCCACGCTTCGCGGTAAGCAGTCGGTGACGAAAAGGTATCCAGCGTGGGCTGTGGTTCCAGTGCCACTGGCGGTGGGGTACGGGACAGTACCAGCTCGAAGGGCGTTAATCCAGTGGTTTTGTGCACCTGCGTATTGTATGCAAAGGTGAGCGGATCAGTGAAAAAGTCCCAATCTTTGGGGTGGTCTGCAACGTATGAACGGAGTGTCGCAAGTAATGTCCTGTTGAACCGTTCGGCCTGCCCATTAGTTTGGGGGTGGTAAGTGGTCGTTAACAGGTTCTTAATGTCCAAGATGCGACATACATCCTCGATGAAACGAGAGGCGAACTGTCTCCCGTTATCGGAGAGGAGGTTGACCGGTGTACCGTAGACGAAGACCCAGTGTAGGACGATGGATTGAGCCACGCTCACAGCAGAGATCTTCCGTAACAGTACGGTCCGGACCAGCTTTGAGAGACGATCTGTAATTACGAGTAAGAATTTGTAATTCCACATAGTGGTAAGGAAGGGACCGAGTATATCAATTGCCACAAACTCCAATGGAGCGCGAGCTGGAAATAGCTTCAACTTCTTCGCATGAAGGCGGAGTTTGACACGGTTCCGAGCGCAATCGGTACAAAACCGCACCGTTGCGTAGCAGTCCACTGCCATGGCCGGCCAGTAGAAGTTACGGCGTAGGGTGATGTAAAGTTTCCGTCCCCCGACGTGGACACTAAGTTTGGAGTAGTGCCACATCCGCAATACTCTCGACTGGAGGTTATGTGGTACCAAGATTTGTGGGTGCGATCCGACGGTCCGTACAAGGTATCCGGCCTCATTCACCTGAAAGGGGAGAGTACCTCTTCCATTGAGTTGAGCGCGGACCTTCGCGCAGAACGGGTCAGCGAATTGCTCCCGTATCATCACATCTGGAGTAATAGGCACGAAGTTCCCTGGTAAGGGTTTCTCGGAATCTTCCGAGAGAAGAAAGTCGTCCAATTCGGAACCGTAATCTGAAGAGTCCGTGTCTCGTTCCTCGTCCTCGATGGTAGCGTCGTCGCCATTCACTGCAAAGCAGGGTATTTCATCGTCTTTGACGGGTGTTGCTTCACCAGTAGTGACCATGCGGGAGAGAGCATCGGCTTGGGTGTTGCACGATCCTTTTCGGTACTGCACGTCAAAGTCTAATTCCGCTAGACGGAGACGCCAACGCATCAAGCGGCCTGAAGGCTTCGAGATGCACAGTAGCCATCGAAGTGATGTGTGGTCCGTAAAAATGGTGAAATGATTACCCATGAGATAGGGGCGCAACGTTTGTAATGACCGCACTACTGCAAGGCATTCCTTCTCTGAGACGGAGTAATTCTTCTCGTGGACGTTGAGCGATCGGGATCAGTGCCCTACGGGGCGTCTTTCCCCGTTAGGTGCAGTTTGAAACAGTGCACAAACTACTTGGTAGTCGCTGGCGTCCGTATCTACAGTGAAGGGCCTTCCAGGCTTGGGCAACGAGAGGATCGGGGCGGAGACGACAGAATCCTCAAGAGAGTTGAAAGATTCCGTTTGAACGGGGGTTAAGGGGTCCAGTTTTGGTGGTTGGCCTTTCCGTAAAAGCTCGTTTAACGGTGCAGCTTTGTCCGCAAAGTGCGAGAAAAATCGTCGGTAAACGTTCGCGAGTCCCAGAAAGGAGCGAAGCTCGGTTTGCGTCCGCAGTTCTTAAGCCTCTTTGAGTGACTTAACACGAGTCTCCTCGATTGTAACACGCCCTAGACGGATAACATGGCCGAGATACTTTGCGGTGTCCGTGAAGAAGTCACATTTCTTCAAATTAAGAGTGACACCCGCATCTCGAAGCGTGGTCATGATATCCCTCACATGAGTGAGATGTTTGTCCAGATTATCTGAGAAGACGACTATGTCATCCAGGTAGACCAGGCAGGTACGCCATTTGAAGCGGGCCAATAGAATGTCAATGGCTCACTGGAAAGTAGCGGGGGCGTTTGTAAGACCAAAAGGCATCCGTTTGAAACGGTAGAGACCGGAGTGACACGAGAAAGCGGTTTTATCCTGGTCTTACTTCCTTACCAAAACTTGCCAGTATCCCAAATTGGCTTTCAGGGTGGTAAAGACGGTGGCGGTGCCTAGCGAGTCAATGTACTCGTCCATTCTCGGGAGTGGATACACGTCCTTGACGGGAACGGCATTCAACCGACGATAGTCGACGCAAAACCTCCAGGAACCATCCTGCTTTGGAGCCAGTACTACTGAAGAAGCCCACGGCGAATAAGCCAGTTCGATGTCTCCTGCTCGAAGCATTTTATCCACTTGTGCCTTTTCCTCCGCGCGTGCGGCGGGTCCGGTACGGTTTGGGTGCTGAGAGATGGGTCGGGTGTCCGGTAGCACATCAATCCGGTGTTCCGTAGTGGCAATCTCACCAAGGGAGCCGTCCCACATAGTGGTGAAGTCCCTTAAAAGTTCTTCCAATCGATGGCGGTATGACTCCGGGACGTGGCTGAGATCCAGGTCCTCGAGTTATTGGACTGGATCCGGGCGGTCACCACTCGTTGAAACGGGCTGCGTTCCTGATGTTACAGGTTGAACCCCAGGTACCGGCGATGAAACGGGTTCCGGGCTGTCCGCCTCTTTAGAGTGTACGAGTCCGAGAACGTCAGCTGCGGTCAGCTTTGTCGGCACCATAGGGATGGGGTGCGGCATGACGGACCCTATCACTTGGTTCTTCACCAGATACTGGGGTACGGTGCCTAGATTGGCGATCAGCACGTGAAACGGTTGGTTTGGCTCCACATGGACGATTCCATTCGCAATTGCGAGGCTGTGCCTGTCAGACAATGATGAAAATGGTTGCAAGACCCGGAGTCCGTATTGACGAGAGGTTACTTTCACCATCATTTGGGACTCAGGCGGGACGCACAACGACGCTGCGACGCGGAGCTTATTAGATTCACGGTTATCCGGTCCAGGTTCCTGTGCTGCCGGTAGCGGGACATGCTTCTTCGTGGCACGCCTAAGCAGACGACGAACGATCGGAGTGGAAGATCAATCCTCCATCTCGACACGCCGTTGGCGGGGGAAGATCGCTTCGACGAAGCAGTCGCAAAAGTCCCAACCCAAGATGACTGGGGCGGCTAGTTTCCGACATACGACGAAGTCGAGTTTCACCATGCGAGCGCCAACGCAGACTACCAGTTCTATGACCCCCCCAAATCCAACGGTTTGTTGTTTGCTTTAGCGACCTCCAGGACGTGGTCGCGGCGGATCCTAGACTGCAAAGCAGGCGGTAACACTTCCTCCACGAAAAAGTTCGGACCGGCACCGGTGTCTAAGACGGTAAGGTATTGCACCATAAACTGGGGTGAAAGGCCAAGGTCAGCATAGACCTTGTAGTTTCTCTTGGCCATCACCAGAACTCTATCTGGGAGTCGGTTATGGGAAACACGTTTCCACGGACGACGCAGAACGCTAAAGTGTTCCGAGTTCACGTCATTGACGGCCTCTTTCCTTGAAAGGATTTTGACCGGGGAGCGAGGCTTGGACGCCTCGGGCGCCGTCGACCTCGACTCTGAGGGCACCCTTCCTAGAGAGAAGACTCCCAAATTTAGTTTTTCTGGGCCTGCTCCGCCGAAGGCGGCTGCTCAGGGCGTTGAGCGGGCAACGCCTGCGCATCAGGTCCAGAAGGTACCGTAGAAGCGGTGGGGTGACCGACCACGTTGATGACACGGGATTCCGGTGCAGGTGCCACCCGAGCTCGGGGAAGCGACACGTGACGTGGAACCTCCGTTCGAGCACGGATATACGATGCAATCGGAACAGCTGCTTTGTCCTCCGGGGATAGGGCCATACCGTGCTGGACCCGCCGCACGCGCGGAGGAAAAGGCACAAGTGGATAAAATGCTTCGAGCACGAGTCATTGAACCGGCTCAGTCGCCGTGGGCTTCTCCAGTCGTACTCGTTCCAAAGCAGGATGGTTCTTGAAGGTTTTGCGTCGACTACCGTTGGTTGAATGCCGTCACCGTCAAGGACGTGTATCCAATCCCAAGAATGGACCAGTACATTGACTCGCTGGGTTCCGCCACCGTCTTTGCATCCCTGGACGCTAATTGGGGATACTGGCAAGTTCCGGTAAGGAAGCAAGACCAGGATGAAACCGCTTTTGCGTGTCACTTTGGTCTCTACCGTTTCAAACGGATGCCTTTTGGTATGACCAACGCCCCCGCTACTTTCCAGCGAGCCATCGACATCCTATTGGCCCACTTCAAATGGCGTACCTGCTTGGTCTACCTGGATGACATAATCGTCTTCTCAGATAATCTGGACAAACATCTCACTCATGTGAGGGATATCATGACCACGCTTCGAGATTCGGGTGTCACTCTTAAGTTGTTGAAGAAATGTGATTTCTTCACGGACACCGTGAAGTATCTCGGCCATGTTATCCGTCCAGGACGTGTTACAATCGAGGAGACTCGTGTTAAGTCACTCAAAGAGGCTAAAGAACTGCGGACGGAAACCGAGCTTCGTTCCTTTCTGTGACTCGCGAACGTCTACCGACGATTCATCTTGCACTTTGCGGACAAAGCTGCACCGTTAAACGAGCTTTTACGGAAAGGCCAACCACCAAAACTGGACCCCTTAACCCCCGTTCAAACGGAATCTTTCAACTCTCTTAAGGATTCTGTCGTCTCCGCCCCGATCCTCTCGTTGCCCAAGCCTGGAAGGCCCTTCACTGTAGATACGGACGCCAGCGACTACCAAGTAGTTTGTGCACTGTTTCAAACTGCACCCAACGGGGAAAGACGCCCCGTAGGGAACTGGTCCCAATCGCTCAACGTCCACGAGGAGAATTACTCCGTCTTGGAGAAGGAATGCCTTGCAGTAGTGTGGTCATTACAAACGTTGCGCCCCTATCTCATGGGTAATCATTTCACCATTTTTACGGACCACCATCACTTCGATTGCTACTCTGCATCTCGTAGCCTTCAGGCCGCTTGATGCGTTGGCGTCTCCGTCGAGCGGAATTAGACTTTGACGTGCAGTACCAAAAAGGATCGTGCAACACCCAAGCCGATGCTCTCTCCCGCCTGGTCACTACTGGCGAAGCACTACGCGTCAAAGATGATGAAATACCCTGCTTTGCAGTGAATGGCGACGACGCTACCATCGAGGACGAGGAACGAGACACGGACTCTTCAGATTACGGTTCCGAATTGGACGACTTTCTTCTCTCGGAAGATTCCGAGAAACCCTTACCAGGGAACTTCGTGCCTATTACTCCAGAGGAGATGATACGGGAGCAACTCGCTGACCCGTTCTGCGCAAAGGTCCGCGCTCAACTCAATGGAAGAGGTACTCTCCCCTTTCAGGTGAATGAGGCCGGATACCTTGTACGGACCGTCGGATCGCACCCACAAATCGTGGTACCACATAACCTCCAGTCGAGAGTATTGCGGATGTCGCACTACTCCAAACTGAGTGGCCACGTCGGGGGACGGAAACTTTACCTCACCCTACGCCGTTACTTCTACTGGCCGGCCATGGAAGTGGACTGCTACGCAACGGTGCGGTTTTGTACCGATTGCGCTGGGAACCGTGTCAAACTCCGCCGCCATGCGACGAAGTTGAAGCTGTTTCCAGCTCGCACTCCATTTGAGTTTGTGGCCATTGATATACTCGGTCCCTTCCTTACCACTAAGTGGAATTACAAATTCTTCCTCGTAATTACAGATCGCCTCTCAGAGCTGGTCCGGACCGTACTGTTACGGAATATCTCCGCTGTGAGCGTGGCTCAAGCCATCGTCCTACACTGGGTCTTCGTCTACGGTCCACCGGTCAACCTCCTCTCCGATAACGGGAGACAGTTCGCCTCTCGTTTCATCGAAGATGTATGTCGCATCTTGGACATTAAGAACCTGTAAACGACCACTTACCACCCCAAACTAATGGGCAGGCCGAACGGTTCAACCGGACATTACTTGCGACACTCCGTTCATACGTTGCAGACCACCCCAAAGATTGGGACTTTTTCACTGATCCGCTCACCTTTTCGTACAATACGCAGGTGCACAGGACAACTGGATTGACGCCCTTCGAGCTGGTACTGTCCCGTACCCCACCGCCCGTGGCACTGGAACCACAGCCCACGCTGGATACCTTTCCGTCACCAACTGCTTACCGCGAAGCGTGGAGAAATTGGCTCACGAAGCTCGTTCCCGCCGCACGGCGTTCAATAGGCCGAGCCCAGGCCGCTTACAAGCGTGAATTTGATACCAAAGCCCCTCGCTCGCCGCCACGTCTCGCCCCCGACGGTTATGTATTCATCCGCAAGGAGTATTGGAACCCAGAGAAGGAGAAACGCCACAAGCTGTCACCCGTTGCCGACGGCCCCTTTCAGGTTATTTCGGTAGCTCCCAACACTGTCGTTGTTGACCTCGCTGGTAACCACGAGCGCATTACCCGCGATCGCGTGCTATCGGCTCCTCCGCCGTTAACATCGCAAACTACTGGTGTGACTGCTCCCGTTGAAACGGATTCCTCGACCCCCTTACCCAAGGTCCACCCGCGTCCCTACGCGTTACCACACCCATCTCGGGGTTTGTCTGATCTTCCGCTACCCGCGGCGCCCAACCCGCAAGGAATCGGGTCGCGCATTCGTCGCTCCTCCCCAGTCCACCCGACGGACACCAACTCCGGTGCATCGTCTAAGGAAGGGGAGGCGCCCGACAGCCGTCGTAATCCGGTCGATACCGTCGCTGGAAACGCCGCACCGTCGCGTGTCGTTCTTCGCCCATCAGGGGTGCCTGATACCGACATCCTGCAGGACTCGACGCAGTCGCTATCCAAGCCTCAGAACGCAGCTGCGGATAACGCCACCAACACCCGCCGAGGTGTCACCACACGTGCAACACGGAGTGCAAATGCGCTCAAAGCACCGCAGCCTGATACAGTACGAGTGGACGACGCACCGCCAAGTACCCCGCACAGGGAGGCGGATACATCCACGACGCCGACGCCGAACAGCCAGCCATTGGAACCCTCACGTGACTACACGGAACCTCGCCGTGGGACAGAGAGGTGCGACAATGCGCCACCGCCCCAGCGAATCTCACCGCCGAAGCGAGCTTCACCACGCCGATTAGCGGAACGACCACCCGGGTTACCCGCCGATATGGGCCCTCCAACCGGAATGGGAAACGCCGAAGCAAACCAGGCACTTGGGGAAGATGAACCGCCGAAGTCGGTTCGACATTCCACTCAGCCGAGGACTGCCTTGCGCGCTACACGGTCCGACTGGAGCGAAGCCGCCCATCGCGTGATCACTTCGGTACCCCCGGGCTCAGGACGTGTACCACCCGGAAATAGCGACACCGTCATACGGGATGGCCAGGAAGTGTACCGACAAGAGTTCGTGGTCGGACGCATTCTGGAGCACCCCTACCACCCAAAGGTGTATCTCCAATACTTGGTCCGTTGGTATGGGTACGGCCCCAAATGGGATTCAGACGAACCAATAGAGCACCTACCTCGGTCAAAGGTGGTACATTATCATCGTCGTACTGGCACAGCTTTGCCGGCTACCATAGACCGAGCCCCAGTGGGATAAGAAGACAGCCGATGGGGATAAAGGAACAGAAGATTTGGATAAGGACCCTTCGAAGAAGGAGAAGATGCACAGAAGACCTGAAGAAGGATACTCAGAAGAAGTGGAAGAGAAGAAAGAAAACAAATACGTCATAGACCGAAGTAGTTTACAATTTTCGAAGTTGCTGCATACACTACCGCACAGCGGGATATACTAACCAAGACAACAATGGATTAGTTGCAAGAACCCGGACTGCCGTGCGCGCCAACCAAATCGCTAGCAGAGTTACTCCCGCCGGTCAGGCGTGCCACGAGGGCGTCTCTCATCGTACCGATGGCGATGCTCGCCGCTTGTGCGTTCAGTCCAACACCCCGAAGGAACTGGGAGATCACGACCGCCTCTGGGCGTATGGGAACCTCGATAAGTTCCGGTTCGTCCGGCAACGCCGCCGCCACTGGATCGACGACCGCACCTGCGCGAGTCGCTCCCTGCGCCGGCTGCGCCGTAGTATCGGCACCATCGGGGTCTCCCACGTCTTCCATGACCTCGTCACCACGGTATTCGCCCTCCTCCTCCAGGAGGTCGTCACCGCCATAGGCGTAGTAGAAGTCATCCGAGTTGACAAACCCCACGGGGTGCTAATATGGTATGCCTCGCGGAGTTATCCGGAGTGCCGACACCTCCGCCTCGGAGATCTCTTGCTGCTCCCATGGGTTAGGAAGATTAAATCTCTCGCCAACGGCGTGCGACGCCCCGGAGACCGGTCAGTTCCACCGGCTTCTTGAACAAGGCCGCTCTGCCGGACAGGTACGACAGCCTAGTCGACACGCCCAATGATGTCGATAAGCTCCTGAGCTTCATCTGCGTTATTCACACCTCCAAGAGGTAGTTGAAGGTCCAGCTGCCGGATGTAACCACGCAAGCGCGGAGGAAGATACCACAGTCGATACTGGTCGTAGGCTTCCCACAAGATGTACGCCGCGGCGCGGCCTGCCCATTCTGTTAGGACCACGGACCATAAGCCGGAGTGCCGATCCTCGATGAGGTACGAGCCCAGATAGGAGACGACTGGAGGCAACTCCACGTATCATCCCCGGCACACCTCGACGGAGGACCACCACCCAGGCAGGGGAACGTATCGCCCGAACTGATAGAAGGGACTAATCCGGTTTATCTCCGTGTTCTGATAAGGGACAAGGAACCCCAAGCGGGATCTGCCCCGACGCTCCTTGCGGATGAAGTTCTGTAACCACCGATATCACGACTCACGATGAAGGTGACGAAACTCAGCACGAATGATCGGACGGACCCAGCAGATTGCTTCTTTACGCGCTCGCGGTTGACCGCGCCATGCGTAAGTTTCCAACGCCGAAAGGCGGTCACAATAGCCGATCTCACCCTGCGTCTGGTATATCTATAGGTCGAAGCCGAACTGGTCGGGGATGGGGTATTGAACGTTTGCCCCGTTGATCCGTGAGTAGCCGATGCAGATGAAGGTACAATGCGCCTCTTCCGCCGACTCGCGCCTTCGCCGCAGAATCGCGTGAATGGGAACCGCCACACGGCATCGCCAATCCCACGAGGTGGTGATCAAAGCCGGCAGCTCGCCCGGGAGACGCGCATTGCCATCAGCATACGTCGCCACGAGTTCTTCACCGAATACCGCTGTCGGATGGAACCACGGAGCTGTCCGGAGAATCGCCGCATGTTGACGCGGGTTTAACCCGACGAGTTCGTCGTAAGTGGACCAGGTGCCCTCCGCAGGAGTGATGTTGCTTGAAGCTTCAACGGGACCCCGGGATCGGTTCGGTGCGGTTGACGAGGCACTCCCCCGCGGAGGGGGAGTCGAATAGAAACCGGAGAAGTAACCGCGGCGGGGATTGTTACCACCGTTCATCGAGAGTACTGGTCGCCGAGGTATCGGGATGCAATCGATAGAGAAGTTGGTGTACGATGTGAGAGCGCGCTCGAAGTTCGAGGAGTGATTACCGCGTTGGTGCGTTTGTCGTTCGGTTGTGCAGCTCTGCCTTCGACAGTCGAGTGGTCGCTGGACGCGTTACGCGGCTCGTTTTTATGCCAGTTGGAACGTTACCTCCCCGCCATGTCGACGGCGTGTTCGTCACCTAAGGAGGGGGATATGAAGGACAATGCCCTTGAAGGCGGTTTCTTCCCGGGACTTAGAGATTTCGCTCGCTTGAGGACTAGCTTGGTCTGTGACAAGCAATACCGCTTTTGCGTGCCGACGGCCGGTTAGGACCGGAGATGCACACTGGTGGAACACGTGGACTGCACGGTTGCCGACGCTCGAGTGCGAGGCGTGCCACACGTGGCCCGGATTCTACCTAATGGTTAGTATTATTTAGTAATTTTCAGTATTTATTTAGCTACGCTATCGCTATTTAGTTTCAATTTTTCGGGCGCGCGCCCACTGTCAGGGGCCGCGCACCACACTACTTAGGTGGTTGAGCACTGCTTCCCGGTAAACACCCTCTTGGGAGATCCCAAGGAGGGAGTCTTGGCTTTGAACTTTTCGCCTTCTGCGCGTCTTCACAGCATACTGCGTGAGCGCCCGTTGCACGTTAGTTCATTTACCCCTCTGTCAACCAGAGTGCTACCACCACCGTGGGTTCATATGTAATCACCGACACTTGTCGTAGTCTCGCCCCTGTATAGGGTTTCGCCCCCGTTTCCTCTTGTTCTCCTTTTTGGCTCTCGTGAGCGGCCGCCCCACTCATCCCGCTCGTCCACCTCATACGAGTGTTTCCTCGCTCCTTTTCCGACAATCGCCGTGGTACCGCTGCGCCTAGGATTGGTCACACCCCGGACTGTGCCGTGCTCACCTAAACACTCTAGGTATATCCCGCCGGATTGGTCTCGGTCTTACACCCGACTCCGTCGTGCCTTTCCAGAGAGGCTCTGTTTTTGTGCTCCGCTGGGACGCGTCTCCTCCGCCTGAGGCGTGTCTCTCAAGAGAGGAAGATCCCGAACATCTTCGTGGTGTCTCCGCTCCAAGCGTTGTCCTACACCCAGAGGTGATTGTACCACATTTTGGTCTCCCGACTTAAAACTTTTTTTTAGGTTTCGTCGTACTTTCACGTTTCACACGAGATTCAGAGAAGGATTGGACGCTCGTACGCCTATTTGGTTTCAGAAAATCTCGCAAAGCGATACAGGATACCACTATTGGTCACAAATGGAACGACGTAAAAGGAATACGTGTGGTGCGAGAGCCCCGCCAAGCCATAAAGGTCTTAAAGGAGCCCCATCGGCTCAACCGATTCTTGAAAACCCCGAGGAGCTGCTCCGGCGCCCTCGGGACAAAAACGTAAAGGTACATGGCTCGCCACCTATTGCAACGGAACTTCAAAGGGAATTACCAATTGAGGTTGCAGTGGAGGAGCTATGGCCTCAGCTCGAAGAGCGAGCGAAAGCGCTCGTCACCCTCGCGGTCGAAGATGCATTAACCGTAAAGGAGAAGCCGGATATCCGGATGGTTCCGCCCTCAATGGACGTCGATGCATTTACCCATATTGTGGTTGACCTAGCAGCTCAAGAGCTATCGGACAGGATACCTCAAATAGTGAAAAAGTATCTCTTTACAGATGCTAGGGAGCATGTTTACCGCTCGGTGCAGGACCTTTGGGTTTCCGAGGGATTCGCAGAATCCCGACCTACACAGGTGAACATCGCAAAACGCATACCGCAAGGGTTCTAAATGGGTCAATCCACCCATTCCAAACTCTTACCTACTGATAGTGAGTACCTGAGAGGTTCAAAGCAGAGTCCAGAGGTCCCGGGGAAGGTAGATCCTCAACACATTTATCTGCCACCAATTACTGGTTTCGTTCAAAAGGATACCCATGGAGGTGGTCACAAGGACGATTCGTCTGACTCGTTGGATGAGCGACGAAGAAACCGAAAAGTGAAGAAGCGGAGGACGAAGAGGGGAAAGAATCGAGAGGATGATTCAGACCCCGACTCGTCAGACTCCATTTCCGATACGAGTTCATCGTCGGATGATGACCGTGAAGGTAAGAAGAAGAATAATCCGAACAGGTCGACGAAGAAGTCTTCGAAAAAGAACCGAAAAGGTTAAGAGCGATACAATGAGTCGCCCGACTCTGAGTCGGACACCGAAATGGACCTGGAGGTGCACCAACCGTTGAAAGATATGTTCACCAAAGTGGTTGATTACAGGACTTATTGCTTGATCAACAAGTCTTCTGAATACACCCAAGAGGTTGCCCAGAAAATTACTAAGCAGCACAAAAAGCTCAGCTTCCAAATGGGTGACACAACCTTCACAGGTACGGATCCTGTTGCGGTAATTGAGTTTCTACGGGAGTTCAAGCTTGCATGTGACCAAAATGGGTTTTCCGAGAGCGCTGCTGTGTGGCTATTTCAGTTTTACCTGAAAAGAGAAGCATACTACTTGCTGCAGGGTAAACTCCGCTGCAATACCTTAGCGATGGATGAGGATGGCACAGAGATGCTGGAGTCATAACGAGAAGTAGTCAATTTCCTTTTGGAAACATACGTCACCGATGAGGTTATCCAAGAGACTTACTCGGAAGTCCTCGATTAGCATCAAAGGTCTGGGCAAACCGAATCGGAGTTCTCTCTCGCGTTGTGGAGTCCGGCAACCCGCTGTGGTAATGTGTTCACAACCTCTAGGTTAAAGTCGCTATTTGACGACAATGTCGACAAAGCGATCCGTTCCCAGGTACGCTACTACCTGGCCACTAACCGAAAGATAGACTACGATGGGATGGCTCGATACTCCCAGGGCCTTGTAGATACCGTTCGGCTGGGGAAGGGACCAGCCGTGCCTCCAACCTCGAAGGATAAACCGAAAAGGTCAGTCTTGGAAATTGAAGACACAACAACCTCAGAGGGTAGCTCGCACATCGAAGTACCTACAGAAACCGCTATCCACTTGGTAGCGACCCAGGGGCGGTTCTCGAAACCTTCGACGGTAGGAAATCGGTCGTCAACGCGTACACCAAACTCGGTACAATCGCCGGCAAGTGCAGTGAGCCTGCATAGGATGCAGGGAGCGAGCTCCCATAACTCGCCACCCACATCCTACGCCACTGCTCCTACCAACCAGGTTTCGAAGCCCCCCTCAATAGTAACGCGAGACCCCCAAACTGGAAGCCTCGTCTGCTGGTTCTGCCGCGCGACAGACCATTTGGAAAACAATTGCGCTAACTTACCTCTAGGGATGAGAGACCAGTTGATTGAGGCTCGCATGCAGAATCACCAACAGCTCTATGGGCCTTCAACGAAAGCACCAAATAGGTTGCAACCCCGTACACCGGTGTAGGTCAATTCCATCGAGGAAACACCAAACTTGGAGTCAACCCCTCCCATACAGGAGAAAAACACCGAACGGTTGGCGTAATGGCCGAACCCAACATGCAAGTAGAAGGCCAATCGATACCCAGAACCTTGAAGGTGGAAGAGAACACGTCACAACCAGTTCCGGTTTTTCATATGAAGTACAACATCTATAAAGTACGTGCTTCAATGTGTTTATCCGATCGCCTTTCGGTTCCAGTCAACTGCGTGTTGGATACGGGGGCCGGCCCAAACGTCCTGAACTCCCGCGTCATACCTGAGGCGGTACTTCAGAACTTGAGCCGACCTCCCGAAAACAACCGGCTGGTGGATGCAAATGAGAGCCCATTAAACCTTCGAGGTATGCTCACCACTGTGGTGCAGCTCGGACACCTCAAGGTAAGACTGCAATTCTTTGTTGTCGACCGTTTACCCACAGACTGCCTACTAGGTACGAACTTCATCGACAGACATGTCAAAGCAATCCTTCCGGGTTCCCGTACCGTCGCCCTACGTCACGGGGGACGAATTGCCAGTTTAGGTAATACGGAAACCAAACGGGGATGGTTCGTCAAACCGAAGAAGACTATATCCCCCGAAACGGTCTCCAACAAAGTTGCGCATTACCAAACAGGTTGTTATCCCGCCAATGCACCAAATATTGGTACTGTTGTCGTGTGCGACCCCCTGGTTGGTCATACTACAAAACCATCCGAGGTTAGCACATCGACACCTCACCTTGATGACCAACGGGATTGTCGACAACATCCCAAATCAACTCCTTAAGACGTGCCTCAGCAACTTCAGCAGTCACGACGTGAAATTGCCGAAAAATACCAATGTTGGCATCGCACTACCGGCACCACAAGGTGTCTTCACCGTAGTTCACACTGATCTTTGCGAGGCCGCCTTCGATAAGGAAGGGGGTGCGCACATGCGTCCACAACCACAAAGGTATCGATTAACACCAACTTGGAATCAAAGCTAACCGATAAGGCATCGGTAGACAAAGAAGAGGAACATGACCCTGAGAGGCAACGGCAAGATACAGTCCAGATCGGTGAAGATAACGACGAACTGCGAGGCTGTATTATCGACCTTCTGGAGGAGTTCGAAACCATGTGGTCAGGCCATCTGGGCCAAATTAAGGCCACACATCATCGCATCGAGCTCCTCTCTGACTCGAAGCCGATTTATCATCAACCATACCGTGCAGGTCCAAAGGAGAGAGAAGTAGAACTCAAAGAAGTGGAGCGAATGGTCCAAGAAGGTGTAATTGAACCAGCCAACTCAGACTGGGCTATTCCCGTGGTTCTGGTTCAAAAGAAATGGGATAACCGTATGAGGTTCTGTGTGGACTACAGGAGGGTCAATAGCATGACCGTCAGAAGGCTCAATAGCGTGACCGTCAGGGATTCGTACCCGTTACCTAGAATGGATGAGTTCATCGACTCCTTGGGAGATGCGCAGATATTTACCACGTTGGATGCCAATCGTGGTTATTTGCAGGTACCCGTAGGTGAGGAAGATCGACACAAAACGACCTTCACGTGCCATGCAGGTTTGTTTCGCTTCGAGCGGATGCCATTTGGGTTGCGCAATGCTCCAGCCACCTTTCAAAGGGCGCTGGACATCATCATTTCAAAGATTAAGTAGAAAACCGACTTGGTATACATCGATGATGTAATCATCTACTCCAAATCGGTAGGAGAGCATTTTGCTCACGTGCGCACCGTACTAACCCTCCTAGCTGAGGCGGGGGTGACGCTGAAGCTTCGCCAATGCGTCTTCTTTACCAGAACGGTTGAATACCTGGGCCACATCATAGGCCCTGGTACCCTAGAGGTTGCGCCGAGCAACATTAGAGCCGTACAGGAGGTCAAGGTGTCACGATCACAGGCAGGCGTACGATCCTTTATAGGTTTATGCAACGTCTATCGTCGCTTCGTGAAGGGATTCGCGAAAATAGCGGCTCCCCTCCACAAGAAGCTCCAGAAATGTGAACCTGAACGGTTTGAGAATCTATCGAACGACAAAATGGATAGCTTTTAAGGAATTGAAACGAGCGTTGTTGTCGCCGCCAATCTTAGAGTTACCGAAAACAGGTCTACCGTACACGCTGGATACAGATGCATCCCATGCCCAAATTGGTTGTTGTCTCATGCAGGAGCAGCACAAGGGAGACAAATTACCTAAAGGGTAATGGAGCCGCGCTATGAATGAGACGGAGCAGAACTACACCGTAACCGAGAACGAATGTCTAGCAGTAGTGTGGAGCATGTTGATGCTCCGTCCATACCTTTATGGTGAGCGCTTTGCGTTGCGCACGGACCACGATGCCTTAAAGTGGTTCTTCGGACTCGCCGATGCGTCTGGTAGACTTGCCCGTTGGAGGTTGAGACTGTCGTAGTTTGAATACGACGTACAGTACCGTCCAGGTATCAAGCACAACATAGGTGATGCTATGTCACGCTTAAACACCTCAGGGCTAGAGAGAGAACCTGTGGACGATGATATCTCTGCTTTCTGGTGTCATCAAACCAAAATGATACCGGCGACCACCTAGAGAGATGTTGGGACTTACCTAAAGAGGGTGCCTTGCAGAACACCGACATGGTAACGCAGATATTGAACCTAGAGGAAACGAACGTCATGCCCGTAACCCGAGAGAAGTTTCTACGAGAACAGGCCCAGGATGCGTACTGCAGAGCACTGGCTGACCAAAATGGTTTCAAAGGATCACCATTCGATGTGAACCACAATGGGTACATCGTGAGAAGGTCAACCTTGAATGGTATCCTTCAAAAGGTGGTTCCGAAGGCGCTTCGCCCGAGAGTCTTGAATCTCGCGCACTACCCGCGACTATTGGGACACCCCGGTGCCTCTAGGATGTATTACACCTTGAGGCAACAGTTCTATTGGCCTCATATGGCCCATGATGTCTATACCTTTGTAGGTCAATGCGAATCCTGTGTTCGTACCCGCGGTGGTATTTGAAAGCATCGAAAGTACCTCAAGCTGTTTCCAGCAGCGGGTCTGCTGGAGTTTGTTGCGATAGACCTTCTATGAACACTTCTCAAGACCGAGAATGGGTATCAGCACATTCTAGTGATCACCGACAGGTTCTCGAAGCATACGAGAGCGATACCTTTAAAGGAGACGAAGTCAACAACACTGGCGATCGCGTTCCTCAACAATTAGGTCTACCTGCATGGTGCACCACTGTACCTACTTACCGATAATGGTTCCAACCTGGTATCGAAGTTCTTCGAAGCAGTCTGTAACCTCCTGGGTATCAAGCACTATTTTACGACTACCTACCACCCGCAGACAAACGGACAGGTCGAGCGGTTTAACCACACATTGGTAACAAGGCTACGACAATATTCGCAAGAGCACCAAACGGGGTGGGATGAGCTGGTGCAACCGTTCACCTACTCCTATAACCTTCAGGTACACCGGTCAACGCAGACCATTCCTTTGATTCGGTTCCTTCGCGACAATCTCCAGGTGTTGTAGTGCAGGGAGATCATACCACCAGCACTGCAGTTGGCACAATGACCCCTGCCCAAGTCAAGCGAAATACCCTTTTGAGATTGGGGAGGGCTCTCAAACATGCAGAGAGCCGCCTCACCGTAGCCCAGAAGCGGTACAAAGCCGACTACGACCGTAGGGTAACCCAAGTGGTCTCTGTATCGTCGGGACAATATATCTACATAGACAACCCACCTTCAAGTAAAAGACCACGACCGGGTGATGAAGCGGACGATAAAGCTATTGATAAAGATATCAATTCGAAGCTTCTACCCGAATCAGTGGGACCTTATAATGTATTGAACGCATCAGACCACACCGTTACGGTTGACCAAGATGGAATACCGAATACGATATCAATTGACCGTATTACGGTAGCACCTGAAACGGTTCAACATCGCATGGAGGCAGGCACCTCAGCCCGAGAGCCCAGAGCGGTAGCTCTGCGCACTAGACTCTCGGAGGACCCCACCCCAATTGAGGGGAATGATGAATTACAACGGGATGATCCGGATTTCATCCCTCTAACAGGGACGGAAATGGAACCTCACACGGTAACAGCGGAAGCTCCCCACCCGTCTCCCACACACGAAGCTCCCAACTCGGAACAAATGAACCCTCGAGGTGGCGTTCCCCCGAAAGATCAGGACGAGACCTCAGAGAAATTTTCCGTGGACCGTCGTGTGAACCACACGCGAACCTATAAAGGTCTGAAGTACACCGTCAGGTGGTACGGCTGGGGCCCAGAAGGGGACACCCTCGAACCCCCAGCCGCAACAACCCCACACTTCCGTATCAGATATTGGCGCCGTTGCAAGGAGCCGATACCTGCAGACAGCTAACCTTAGACCATTGTGGTACTCGGGCCTAAGGAAGGGGGAAAAAAGACGTTGTTTTCCGCAGAAGTTGGACGAATATGCGTTTCAGATTACCTAAAAGGGAGGGCACGAAAGAACAACCAAATAAAACAGTAGGGGAGACAAGAAGGGAGAACAATTTACTTTAAGAAGGACCTGTCGGTTTAGGAGCAATGGAATCAGGACGACCTGTAGGGCAACGCTTGGAGCGAAGACACGACGAAGATGTTCGAGATCTTCCGCTCTTTAGAGACACGCCTCAGGCGGAGGAGACGCGTCCCAGCGGAGCACAAAAACAGAGCCCCTCTGAAAAGGCACGAAGAAGTCGGTTGTATGACCGAAGCTAAACCGGCGGGATATACCTGGAGTGTTTAGGTGAGGACGGCACAGTCCGGGGGGGTGACCAACCCTAGGCGGAGCGGTACCACGGCGATTGACAAGTGTCGGCGATTAAATATGAACCCACGGAGGCGGTAGCACTCTGGTCGACAGAGGGGTGGATGAGCTAACGTGTGACGGGCACTCACGCAGTATGCTGTGAAGACGCGCCCAAGGCGAAGAGTTCAGAGCCAAGACTCCCTCTTTGGGATGATCCAAGAGGGTGTTTACTGGGGAGCAGTGCTCAACCTCCTAAGTAGTGTTGCGCGTGGCTCCTGACAGTGGGCGCGCGCCAGAAAACTAGACACAAAATAGCGAGAGCGTAGCTAAATAAATACTGAAAATTACTACATAATACTAACCATTAGGTAGAATCCGGGCCATGTGTGGCACGCCTCGCACTCGAGCGTCGGCAACCGTGCAGTCCACGTGTTCCACCAGTGTGCACCTCCGGTCCTAACCGGCCGTCGGCAACCGTGCAGTCCACGTAATCCACCAGTGTTCACTTCCGGTCCTAACCGGCCGTTGGAACGCAATTGTGGTATAGCTTGTCATAGACCAAGCTAGTCCTCAAGCGAGCGAAATCTCTAAGTCCTGAGAAGAAACCCCCTTCAAGGGCATTGTCCTTCATATCCCCCTCCTTAGGTGACGAACACGCCGTCGACATGGCGGGGAGGCAACGGTCCAAACGGCATAAGAGCGAGCCGCGTAACGCGTCCAGCGACCACTCGACTATTGAAGGCAGAGCTGCACAACCGAACGACAAACGCGCCAACTCGGTAACCACTCCTCGAACTCCGAGCGCGCTTCTGCATCGTACACCAACCTCTGGCGATTGCATCCCGATACCTCGGCGACCAGTACTCCCGGTGTACGGTGGTAAAAATCCCGCCGGGGTTACTTCTCCGGTTTCCATTCGGCTCCCCTTCCACGGGGGAGTGCCTCGTCAACCGCGCCGAGCCGATCCCGGGGTCCCGTGGAAGCTTCAAGCTACATCACTCCTACGGAGGACACCTGGACCACTTACGACAAATTCCTCGGGTTAAACCCGCGTCAACATGCGGCGACTCTCCGAAGAGCTCCGTGGTTCCATCCGACAGCGGTCTTCGACGAAGAACTCGTGGCGACGTATGCTGATGGCAATGCGCGTCTCCCGGGCGAGCTGCCGGCTTTCATCACCACCTCGTGGGATTGGCGATGCCGTGTGGCGGTTCCCATTCACGCGATTCTGCGGCGAAGGCGCGAGTCGGCGGAAGAGGCGCATTTTACCTTCGTCCGCATCGGCTACTCACGGATCAACCGGGCAAACTTTCAATACCCCATCCCCGACGAGTTTGGCTTCGACCTACAGATGTACCGGACGCAGGGTGCGATCGGCTATTGTGACCGCCTTGCGGCGTTGGAAACTTACGCTTGGCGCGGTAAACCGCGAGCGCGTCAAGAAGCAATCTGCTGGGTCCGTCCGATCATTCGTGCCGAGTTTCGTCACCTTCGTCGTGAGTCGCGATATCGTTGGTTACAGAACTTCATCCGCGAGGAGCGTCGGGGCAGATCCCGCTTTGAGTTCCTTGTCCCTTATCAGAACACGGAGGTAAACCGGATTAGTCCCTTCTATCAGTTCGGGCGATACGTTCCCCTGCCTGGGTGGTGGTCCTCCGTCGAGGTGTGCCGGGGATGTTACGTGGAGTTGCCTCTGGTCATTTTCTATCTGGGCTCGTACCTCATCGAGGATCCGCCCTCCGGCTTATGGTCCGTGGTCCTAACCGAATGGGCAGTCCGCGCCGCGGCGTACATCTTGTGGGAAGCCTACGACCAGTATCGACTGTGGTATCTTCCTCCGCGCTTGCGTGGTTACATCCGGCAGCGGGACCTTCAACTCCCTCTTGGAGGTGTTAATAACGCTGATGAAGCTGGGGAGCTTATCGACATCATTGGGCGTGTGGACTGGGCTGTCGTGCCTGTCCGGCAGAGCGGCCGTGTTCAAGAAGCCGGTGGGGCTGATAGGTCTCCGAGGCGTCGCACGCCATTGGTGGGAGATTTAATCTTCTTAACCCATGAGAGCAGCAAGAGATCTCCGAGGCGGAGGCGTCGGCACTCCGGATGGCTCCGGGAGGCATACCATATGGGCACCCCGTGGAGTTTGTCAACTCGGATGACTTGTACTACGCCTATGGCGGTGATGATCTCCTGGAGGAGGAGGGCTAATACAGTGGCGACGAGGTCATGGAAGACGTGGGAGACCCCGATGGTGCCGATACTAAGGCGCAGCCGGCGCAGGGAGCGACTCACGCAGGTGTGGTCGTCGATCCAGTGGCGGCGGCGTTGCCGGACGAACTGGAAGTTATCGAGGTTCTCATACGCCCAGAGGCGGTCGTCATCTCCCAGTTCCTTCGGTGTGTTGGACTGAACGTGCAAGCTGCGAGCGGCGCCATCGGTACGATGAGAGACGCCCTCGTGGCACGCCTGACCGGCGGGAGTAACTCCGCTAGCGATTCGGTTGGCGCGCACGGCAATTCGGGTTCTTCTAACTAATCCCTTGTGATATTGGTTAGTAAATCCCGCTGTGCGGTAGTGTATGCAGCAACTTCGAAAATAGTAAACTGCTTCCGTCTATGACGTATTTGTTTTCTTTCTTCTCTTCCACTTCTTCTGAGTATCCTTCTCCAGGTCTTCTGTGCATCTTCTCCTTCTTCCAAGGGTCTTTATCCAGATCTTCC